>JANAVB010024994.1:16931542-17282462 GCA_029216955.1 Iris pallida
CGTGTCAAGTATGCCGGAGAGGATGACTTTGGTCATGGGTGGCAGTTGTTAGCGTAAAGACAGAACTTTTGCTGAGTTTTTACGCACAAGAGCCCAAGTCTATAAAAAACTTATTTTTCTCATAAAACACAGAGACAGGAGGAGAAGAAATAGAGAGATTAGAACTCAGAGTTTTGATTTCCTGAGCATTCTTTCTTCAACCTTTCTTTCAGAACAGAGTGAAGCAAAGCAGGAAAGCATTCGGCCTCGCCATCAGTGCCCAAGTGCGTCGATACTTTCTGGTGACTAGTTCTTGGTTGTTCATCTTCAAGCAGGAGTGATCTTCACTCATCGTATGGTCCAAGGAACAAAGTGATAATTTACAGATCAGACTTCCATAGCAATACTTTCCCAGAATAAAATTTGTACTTCTTATACTTTTCTCGTTTATTTTCAAAAGCCACTTTTCTGGCATTTGTTAAGTAAAACAAAATGCGACTCTGCTGGGGACGACCTTCTCCTCTGACGAGGAGGCAATTGCTCAATACGATGATGTGGTCGATTGGATGACAAAGAAGACTATGGTTGTACACTTCGACCAAACTGCTTATGAAGAGATGCTCCGAACTGGGGGTGGTTCTCGCTGCTCCAATGTTCAAAAATCTCGCAAAGACGAAAAGTTTGGATTCCTAAATCCAAAATAGCTTCTGATCTCTCTGTTGATTCTGATGGCAAGGAAATTCTTCCCACTCTGTCGTAGGGGCTTCCGTTTGTAACGAGGCAGTCCTTACTTCAGCGTTGTACTCTAAGTGTGGCAATTTATCTTCCGTCCGTTGACGGTTGAAGATAATCAGGTTTCACGCCCACTGCGTAAGAACCAAGTTTTACGCCTGTGCATAAAAATGATGTTTTACGCCCAGTGGGTAAAAACCAAATTTTTACGCTCAATACTAAGAACGAGTCTCCCATTTGTAATGAGGCAGACTCTAACGCTTGTGCTTCTGAGTGTAAGAATAAGTCTCCCGTCGTGTGACGTGGTAGACTCACATAAATACGCTTTGCGTAAAGGAAAAATCTCCGTCTGTGATGTGGTATAATCAATTTTTACGCTCTACGCGTAAAGGTAAGTCTCTGTCTGTGACAGTGTAGATAAAATTGCAACGATATTTTTACATCTAATGTGAATATACCTAAACGCATACAGCATAAAAAATATTGTTGGTAAAGCTTCAGTTTACACCAACAACCTTCTTATATGCTTACGTAAAGTATCAAACCTACAAATTACAGCAATGAAAATGGAGTCCTTCGTGCTCAAAAATCTCAAGATTTACGCACACAACTCCAAACGCGTAAAAATGTACAGTTTGGTTCTGCGAATGCAGCCAGGTAATCTTCTTTATACACAAGGGACTAAATGTTTTCTACCCCAAAGTAATAAAGAAGATTACTCCCTCTACTCCTTCTGATTTACGTGAATTGCTAATGCAAAAGCGTAAGAACAGACAATCTCCGGTGACATTCTCCCAAGAAAAACACCATTGTGAATATCACCAGGTTGTAATCAAGTTGTGTGTTCGGCTTCAAAACGGTCAGTTTTCAACCGATTAAGTTTTAATGTGCCTCAACAACAAGCTGATGACCAAGAACATGAGCCGTCATATGTGTCAGTCAACATGGCATCTCATACTAAAAGAGGACGAGTCCAAGACGAAATACGTCCCAAACTCCAGGTCAACAATAGTTCAATAGACTTTTGTTCTTCTTTGAGGGAGTATATCAGAATACTCGATCAAGAAGACAAAGACAATTGAAGACTTCTGATTCAGAAGCTGGGGGTACTCAATCTTTTGAGTCTGAAACTGATAGTGTCGATTCATACTTCTGTACTAATCCTTCTATATCTTCAAGAGAGGTTGAATCCTACGCTATTGGAGATGAACCAGAGACGTCTCTGCTAATACGAACAACGTCTCACTGCCATTGAGCAATCACTGAAAGACATGCTTAACATGGTGCAAAGCATGCCATCAGATAAATTGAATCAGCAAACTGCTCAGCCGACAGTAATACACCCACGAGGTGTAAAGTAGCAGCACCACTCAAGATAGTCAAGGGGGCTGATATACCTTTGAATATTCAAGAACCTATGTTAATCAAAATTCGCATCCTCCAGATCCTATTATGCCAGAAGATATACCATCTCCCGGTAGGGATTACGGTACATCCAACAACCATTCAATCAAATGTGCTTCCGTAAACCAGTGAAGCCATTCAAGCAGTGCGTGAGCTCAAAGCACAGTTTAAAGTTTTGAAGCACAAGGATCAGCTCCAGAGGTTAGGGATTAAGCAACCTTATCCTCCTCATTGGAATGATGTACCCTTTCTAACGAAATTCAAGCCACAATCAATGGTATTGTTTGATGGAAGGGCTTCTCCTAGTCATATATCAATTACTTTGATATTATGACTATACATTTGTAGAAAATGATGCTCTACTCACTCGAGTATTCATTGGGTGCTTGACAGGTTCAGCTTACGACTGGTATCGTAGTTTACCTGACAATTGCATTTCGTCTTTTGAAGAATTTAAGGTAATGTTTCTCTCCCGCTTCTATGAAGGAGGTGTGGACATGAACATGTCCTCCTTAATAGAAATCAAACAAAAGGAGAAAGAAGATACTCGGACGTTCATCGAACGTTTCCGACATGCTACTCTAAAGATGCCTCCTGGTATGCCAGATTCAGCATTAATTGATACATGCAAGATGAATCTGCGACCATCTATTGATGTTTTCACGGGTCCCCAATTCACAGATTGGGCTTCGTTTATCATAGCCGCAGTTTCTGCCGAGACCAATGGTAGGTTGGCTCGTGAACATGGGATAATTTTTGCCTCGAGGATAAAGGAAAGAAAAGTAATCCTGGTAATAATTCTGGTAATCGTAATATAAAAGGAAAAGATACCCTCATGGTCAATCTTTCCAAGAATAAAACGACGCCGAATAATCAGAATCTTCCAGGCCAAAAGAAGAATAATCTTTTGACGAAAGTGATATCCCAAGGATATTCCAATGTTTGGTAAAGAGTGGCAAACTCCAGATTCCGGAGCCAAAGAGGCCTAATGAGGTGAATCTGACTGATAATCCCAAATATTGTATCTATCATAGATACATTAATCATCCTACCAGTGCTTGCTATGTCTTGAAGAAGAAAATCAAGAGCTGATAAATGGTGGTGCTATCGCCTTAACCAATGATGACCATACGGTTACAACCAATATGGTTTCTCTTCAATTCAGAGATTTTCCTCCACAGTAAGTCCCAGATGGAATTATCCCAATCCCGAAGGCGACGATGAAGATTGTGAATATCCCGCCTGGCAGGAAAGAAAGTGAAGGATTATTGCCTCTCACATTAAAGAATGGTAAAATTATGTGGGTACATCCTGACTTAGTACCTGAAATGGAAGATGAAGGTAAAACTTTAAAATCCAAGAAAGGTAAGAAAGTCAAAATCTGCAACATGATTTCTCATGTTATTCCAGATCCTGACGATTTGGATCATCTATGGGATGGCCTTCCTTTAGAAGATAGACTAAGAGGATTGAACATATATCCTCCAAGTCTAGCTCCTCCTACCAAGCTCAAGCTTACTCATCAGCACTGGCTAGCTATGAATAGTGTTCCCTTATACCGGGCACAACAAGTCTTCGCTGCTTATGAAAAAGCTCCTACAGGGATTTTTCCTCATATCCCGAATCTTTCTCTTTCCGTAGCTACGGAGACGTCTATTCCTCATTCTCCTGTAGTTACATAGATCTCTTCTTCTTCCTTTGTGGAACCACCTGTTGAAAGTCTACTGTCTATTCATTTATACAGTCAGCAATCAATCCTTCTCATGAAGAAGATGGGTTATGACTTTCAGAAGGCAGAAGGTTTGAATTATAATAAAGGAATACAACTTCCTTTACAAATTCAAAATCAAAATTCCACTGTTGGATTGGGTTCTGAAGTTCCTTATAACAATCCTTACAAGAAGAAGGCTAAAAGAGGGAAGACTAAATCCTGTAATATGGTACTTCCTTCTCCTGAGTCCGAAGAAGAAGAAACTTTTGCTGGTACGAGATCTGGGAAAGAGTACCACAAAGATTATGAGGGATCTTCCAAAGAAGTAGAAGACGTAGTGGAAACACTACCAGCTCAACCTTCTCCTATTTCTGCTAAACCATCTGTGGTTGAAAAGGGGAAACAGAAAGCAGTACGCTTTGACGTTCCATTGAAGTCTACTTCCAGTCAGGGGGTAGTGATGAAACCCTACAAATTTGATATTCTAGCTCAGTTAGCCAATACTCCGGCTAGACTATCTATATTTGAGCTGCTTCGTCTTTCTAGAAAGCAGGGAGACTTTGATTGAAGCTTTACTTCAAGCCGATTCTTGCTTGGCTCAACTCAAGAGTCCTGATAATTCTCCAGTGTCGTGTCCGCAATGTCATAGCGTGATGGAAGCAATTCCCAACATCACCTTTACACAAAAGATATGCTTTGAAGCCTAACAATATGACAGGCCTCTATGCTACACTGGATATATTGGATCCACTGAAATTGACAGGATTTACATTGATCCTGGGTCTTCAATTAGCATAATTCTTCAGAGCATGCTAAGACCCCTGAGGATTCCTACTAGTGATCTGACTTACACTAGTACTACTAGTTGGTTTTAATTCTGGCAAGAGTAAACCACTGGGGAAGATTCGTCTGATGATTCAGATTGGTGCTTCGAACTATGGTAACCTTCTATGTTATCAACGACTCCTACAATATCCTTCTGGGGAGACCATGGATTCATGAACATAACATCGTACCTTTAACTCTCTATCAATGCTTCAAGTATGTGGATTCCTAAGGAGTTGTGAAGACTGAGTTTGCTGATATCAATCCTTTCAAGGGTGTCGAAGCCTATTTTTATGATTCAAGACTTTATAAACAGGAGCATGTGAAAGAGATATCAGACATAGCTGAAGATCAATCATCTACTGAAGATCAGTCTATTAATAATGATCTGCCAGAAGAGCAACCTTTGAAGATCATAGTCAAGGGACGAATCCAATCCCAACATGTCAATGATCAACCTTTGATAATCAAGGTTAAAGGAAGAACTCAAGCTTCATCTGAGGAATCAGTAAATGTTCCTACTAAGAGTCAAGTTCAACCTTTTATGATTAAGGTCAAAGGGCGTACTTCTTGTACGAATGATCCAGAACCGCCATTGATTGTCAATCTTGGCAAATCTACGCAGAAGACGGATGATGGTCCACTAATGATTAATTCGAAGCGTAGCGATCAGATTGTAAATGATGTAAATATTGATCATTCTTTACTTTTTGATATCAATGAATTTTCTTTTCGAGTATATGGCTGTCAAGTTTATGAAAGAATGACTTTATCTTCTGATAATCAAATTCATCAATATAAAGATGACATAGAACCAGAGAAAATATTATACATTGATCATAAGGAAAATTCCTTTCCTCCTCATGTCGATGTTGACCTTATGCTCAAAAGTTCTTAACATCTTCTCCCTATCTTCTTCCTGTAGTTGCTCCATCGCAAGCTTGTAACTTATAGACGTCACGAAGAATCTATTTCGTAGTTTCGTCTGATAAGAAAAATAAGCGCCAAATTATGTTTGGCCTGGCTAGAAATATCCCTGTTGCTCAGATAGATTATCTGAAAGATAAAGATAAAGGAAGAATTCGAATTGACAAATATAGTCAACAATCTATCAAGATTATCCAGAATATAGGATATGATTTGAAGACTATGCAAGGTCTCAATCAAGGCAAGGGTAGACGAATCCGTTATGTAGTGATCCATTTTACCAGAAGACTCGTCATGGATTGGGATATGATCCGTCCTACATGTTTAATGACGATATACAAGAAGAATTCTCTTCTAGCTCTTCACAATCATCAGATTCAGAAGAAATCCAATTTATCGAATCTGATACATCTTACCCCTCATATGTTAGAGGAGACTATTATGAATCCGAGCAAATATTTTTAGCTTACATGGTTCAAGTTGATGGTGAATCCGAGCCATTTGAGAATGATCCTTGGGCTCAATAAATGGACACTCAATGGGAACTTCATTTTGAACAGCGACAGCCACCTACAGAGGATGAGGTTGTCCAGATTGTTGGAGATGGAACTACGTCCAAACCAATATTCATCAATAAAAACTTTCTGAGGATGAAAAGGAAGAGTTGATAAAACTGATCAAAGAATATTGACATCTTTGCATGGAGTTATGAGGATAT
Organism: Iris pallida; assembly: GCA_029216955.1. Lineage (NCBI taxonomy): Eukaryota > Viridiplantae > Streptophyta > Magnoliopsida > Asparagales > Iridaceae > Iris > Iris pallida. The sequence continues at coordinate 16,937,839 of JANAVB010024994.1, forward strand.
GCCGGGTTTTAGATCCTAAAGTTGCTACTCATAAACTCAATATTTTGCCTAATGCCAAGCCTGTAAAACAATACAACGACGTTTTAGACCAGATATGATGGATGCAATTGAAGAAGTCAAAAAGTTGATTACATGTGGCTTTGTTCGTGAAGAGCAACACCCGGATTGGGTTGCTAATATTGTTCCTGTTATGAAGAAGAAGAAAATCTGAGTTTACATAGATTATCGAGATCTTAATGCGGCTTATCCAAAGGACGAATTCCCACTTCCCATTACTGATGTCATGATAGATAATACATGCGGATTTGAACGTATGTCTTTCATGGATGGATTCTCAGGATACAATCAGATCAAGATGCATCCAGAAGATGAGAAGCATACTTCTTTTCGAACACCCCTTGGGGTTTATTGCTATACGGTTATGCCATTTGGTCTTAAAAACGCCGGTGCCACGTATCAACGGGCTATGAGCAACATCTTTCATGAACATCTACGAAAGACAGTTGAATGTTACGTAGATGCCTGTTAAAAGTCGATCAAAAGATGATCACATTCAAGACTTAAAGACAGTATTTGAATTGATGCATCAACATCAATTGAAAATGAACCCTACTAAGTCTTTCTTAGGGGTTTCAGTGGCAAGTTTTTAGGATTTGTCATTAATTCTCAGGTATCCATGTTGATCCTGATAAAGTTAAAGCAATCCTTGAAATGCGTCCTCCTCGTAATCTGAAAGAACTCCGTGGCTTTCAGGGTCGTATTGCTTATATCAGGAGATTTATATCTAATCTCTCTGGAGATGTCAACCTTTCTCCCGTCTATTAAAGAAAGGTGTATCTTTTGTCTGGGATTAAGCGTGTCAGAAAGCCTTCAATGACATTAAGCAATACCTTACAAATCCACCTGTTCTGGTACCTCCAGTGGTAAGAAGACCATTTTTACTATATGTTCGAGCCTTGGATCATTCACTTGGCGCTCTTCTTGCACAAAAAAGTGATATGGATCAAACAGGCAATTTATTATCTTAGCCGAATGATGGTTGGAGCTGAACACAGGTATACACTGTAGAAAAGGAATGTCTGGCCTTGGTTTTTGTTGTCCAAAAGACAAGACATTATGTGATAGGTCAAACTATTCATGTTATCTCCAGAATAAATCCCATTCGGGTATTGATGAGAAAACCAAGCATTCTTAACTCCAGGTTAGCTACCTGGGCAATGTTACTCACTCCTTATGACATGGTTTATGTACCTCAAAAATTAGTAAAGGGCCAAGCATTAGCTGATTTCTTAGCTACACACCCCTACCTGAAACATCGAAGTTATACGAGGACATTCCAGATGAAGTCGCAGATTGTAACATGACTTTGAAGAATGACATATGGCAATATATTTTGATGGAGCATCACGGGTAGGACCTAAAGGCAATATTGTTTCTGGGGTAGGAATCGTCTTGGTTTCTTGTTTTCTTTCCGACAAAATGGTCATATACCGTGCCTATTCTCTCAACCAGCCATGCTCCAACAATATAGCAGAATATAATGCTCTATTGATCGGTCTCCAAGTAGCAAAACAATTGGATATTGAGTTCCTAGAAGCTTATGGAGATTCAACTAATTGTTAATCAAGTTAGAGGGACTTATGAAGTCAGAAATCTTGATCTCATCCCTATCATCAAGGGGTAGTCGAATTGGTCCTCTCATTTAAAGGATTCTTCATTGAATTCGTACCACATTCTCATAATGTGGAGGCTGATGCTCTTGCTAGATTAGCTGCAGACTTGGCTGTTCCAATCCGAAGACAAAATACAATACTTTGTTGGACCGAGATTTATTCTGTGTCAAGAATAATCTGTATATTGAACAGAGTTATACTACAGAGTCAAGTTCCCAACAGAGGGATTGGAGAACTCCATTCATTGACTATGCAGTTCATGGGATTTTACCTGAAGATCCAAAAGAAGCTGTATCAATCAAAAGACGATTATTTCAATTTTATTATGATTCATCTTTACATATGTTATATCGTCGTTCATATGATGGACTATTGCTGCGCTGTCTCTCAGAAAGTGAAGCCAAACAAATACTTCGAGAAGCTCATGATGGCGTTTGTGGTGCTCATCAACCAGGTCCGAAATTATAAGATCGCATTCGAAGAATGGGTTATTATTGGCCTTCTATGATAGCAGATGCTGTAGACTATGCCAGAAAGTGTAAAGCATGTCAGATTCATGCTGACTTTATTCATCAACCATCTGAATTTCTACATCCTACAGCAGCCTCTTGGCCTTTCGAAGCTTGGGGTATGGATGTCATTGGTCCTATTAACCCTCCTTCTGTTAAAGGACATCGGTTTATATTAGCTATAACCGATTACTTTTCTAAGTGGGCAGAAGCAGTTCCCCTTGCTGAAGTAAAATATCTAATGTGATCAGCTTCATCAAACATCATGGTATTTATCGCTTCGGGATTCCTCGACGAATAATTCATGACAATGGTCCACAATTTGCCAGTCAGGTATTTATCGGTTTTGTGATAAGAATCGAATTCAAAATTTGGCTTCTACGGCTTATAATCCAGCTACTAATGGTTTAGCCGAAGCTTTCAATAAGACGATCATTAAACTTCTCAAAAAGTTTGTCTCTTCTAATAAATGTGATTGGAATGAGAAACTTGGAGAATGTTTATGGGCTTATCGAACAACAGTCTGGACTCCTACTGGTTTTACACCATTTTTATTGGTTTATAGATGTGAGGTTGTTCTTCCGTTGGAAATCCAGATTCCATCTCTACGAATAGCTATTGCTAATCTAACTATAGATAACAATGATCGCTTACGACTCCAAGAACTTGAAGGATTGGACAAGAAGCGTCTTCAAGCACACAACAGCATATTGAGCAATATCAAGCCCGTATATCTCGAACTTTCAATCGTAAAGTTAAAGAGGGTATTCAAGATTGGCGAGTTGGTATTAGCCGTTCGAAGACCGATGATTATGACTCACAAAAGCAAGGGGAAATTCCAAGCAAAATGGGAGGGCCCTTATGTAATTGAGATCGTGTTTTCTAATGGCGCATATCGGTTATCAAAGCCTAATGGAGATCTACTCATGATGCCGATCAATGGCAAATTTCTTAAGAGTACTATGTATAAAAAAAAGAGACAGAATGAAAATAAAATTCCTTTTATTATTATTTTTTTCTGAATAAAGGATTAAGGACAAGGACCACTGCCTTCCTTATTGAATACATAGTCAGCCAATGCTTCGAAGGCATCGTTGCCTGAGTCCATAAAAAATCTGCAGGCAGCCATCCTCAGTGCCTCTTCTTCAGGAGTTTTCCCTGACTCTACTAAGAAAGCAAGGATGTCTTGTGGTGGCTTGGGCGTAGAAGAGCTTCGCCTACTTTGGTTGGACCTGTCACAATTGGCTCAATGGGGCACGTCTCAATGATGTCCTCAACTTTCCTGGAGACTTCATTCTTTTGCTGCATATCCTTGGAAGACATTTCCAATAGAGGAGTGGAAATAAGAATGAAAAGTTACAAAGATTTCTCACCTATTTAATAGGAGAGATCTATTAATGAACCGGTCTTTGAAATTGAAAATAATCTTTCATTCCCGAAAAGGCCTGTCCGCTCATTATATCAGATTCATTCATCTTACGGAATTGAATTGTTCTTTCTTTTCTCGAAAGACATGTTGGTTCATTCATTCTTTCATCGATATTGACGTATACTCTCATGACATCTTCTTCTTAATCCCCAGCTACCAAGGTTTGGTTGAGCTGATTACTCGTCTCTTCGGAGAGAAATTTTGATCTTCTATCTTACCAGTTGGTATAGAAAGTTGGATTTATTATTATCACGTTCTTATAACCTCCGAATAAATATTAAATTTGCTTGCTTTTCCTATCTATCATGTCCATTTGACCTCTACATAGATATTAATCTAGTTTTCTGTTGAGTTGATACGATTTATCATGTCCATATTACCTCTGATAATATTGTATGCTTTAAAACAGAAGACGAGATCTATTATGTTTATATTACCTCTGGATAGATACAAATCATTGAGTATAGAAGACTTGTCATTTCCATTCTCATATCATCATAAAAGTCTATTACATTTCTTAGACTTTCTTACAAATCATGGAAATCTATTACATTCTTGGATTTTCATTCCATACAACAACGATGACCTAATTGAGATCTATTTCTTCTTTGGATCTTCTTTATCGGATTCGTTGTTAGTGGCAATTCCTTGATGTCTGAGCCTCAATGGCAACCAGAACAGAAGAATTAACTCTGGTCTTCTCTCTCAGACGAGAGGAGAATCCCAGAGTATGGCAGCCCGAAGACGTGTTGCTGCCAATACAACTGGTGGAGAAATGGCGGCCTTTCAAAGGAAATAGGAATATATCCAGCATTGGGATACGATTCCTAGTTCTGTCGTGAAAGGAACTCTACTACCCGATTTCTCGGGATAGAGTTGACTCCACCATCCAACTCTCTGTGTATAAAGGCTCTTCCTACCAACAGAGGAAGACCCTTCTATCCCACGAAGAGTTCTGAGTTGTCTGATTTGTGCGTCAAAAGCGCATGAGCTCCTGATGTTGATGTCAGAAGAATGCTCCTCACAGCGTCAAAGTCACCAATACCAGTTCTGGAAAAGCTCTTCAGCCAAGTTTCTGCAGAAAACAATAAAGAAAAATTGTTTTAAACAGAGGCTACAAGGTTTTTACGCCAGCGTCTCATGTGCACCTTATTCAACAAGGCTTTTACGCCATTATTTTTGTGCACCTCATTCAATAAGGCTTTTACGCCATTGTTTCATGTGTACCTCATTCAACAAGGCTTTTACGCCAATGTTTCATGAGCATATTATTCAACAAGGCTTTTTACGCCCGTGCATCTTACCTATAAGATTCTACATCTGTCAAGGATTTACGCTCATGAGCATCTGTTTCCAATAAAAAGTTCAAAGGCAGATAATTGTTTTATGAATCAAACTTACCATTAAGGTAAAATGGTTCGACTTTAAGAGTGGTTGAATCAACGTCTGGCGACCGGGCGTACAGAGGAACGACATCGGAAAGCATCATCATTTGTTGAGAATGAAATCTTACAAAGAGCTACCGAGCGTACAGAGGAACGACATCAGAAAATATCGCCATTTTCAATCTCTTGTTGGAGAATGAAATGTTGCAAAAAGCTATCTTCGGAAGAATGAGAATGAGAATGTATAGAACATTCTTTAACTCAGCTATTTATAAGGGTTGAAAAAACGGTTGGCGTGAGTCTATTTCGGGAAAGATCCTACTAAGAGGCGTTCTTGACCACAAGACAGATGCCACGTGGTGTTTTGTTTCTCTCGGGAATAAACAACCATAGATGCAGTCAAAGAAGGAGTAGAACAATTCTATTTACCAACAGATAAGATCAAATTTAAGATTTTATTTAAAGGGGAGTAGGCCCCTACAGATTAATTGAAGAGTCGCAATACATACACGACACTTCTACATAAAACATTATTTTTTCTCTCCTTCGTTAGGCTGACGAAGGGAGGCACCTAACTCGTGCATGTTGCGTATCCCAGAACGACGCATCAGATTAAGGAATGCTTCTGCATCGTCTGACCCTTCATACGCAGTTGGGGGACCACCATCGATACGACCAAAGACTGCTGGAGTCACTCCAAAGCACTCTATAAAGTTGTGTGTCCGCTCAACCTCTATCTCTACATCAATCCTGGAGCTCGGAGCCACTTCTTTGTTAATCTCTTTCTTTGGAGCCATGACAGTATGAGGATGAATAGCAAGAATGAAGAATTTTTCCTTATTTATACAATCAAATCAACTCTTCATATTCTTTATAGGAAACTGCTCATTATTAATGCAAACTCGGGAAGATGAAGAAGCATTCGAAAGTTTCGAGAAGAAAATTCATTATGACGGTTAAGTATTGACCGACATCATTTCTTGAATATTACGCTGACTGGTCAAATCCTGACTTTTGCGCTTCTGTTCAAAGTGTTTCAAATTTTGAAGATATTTGAAAACTTTGAAGGGGGTCTTGTAGGAGCGTAAAAAGTGCTTCATAGAATGAGTTAAAGAGATGAAGCATTCCACCCAAATTGATCCACTTTACGCCTAAGACAGGATAATCACTTTACGCCTAAGACAGGCTAATCATTTTACGCCCGGGTCAAAGCTAATGGTTTTACGCCTAAGGCAGGCTAGCCACTTTTACGCTAGACAAAGCTGTCAAGTCTTGTATTTAATGCAAAGTCTGACATGAAGATTTAATGATGACATATACCACAGAATTCGAAGAGATTTGTTTTACCAAGAGACCAATGTTGTCGTTTAGTATGTGGACTGAGCAATTTTACGCTCACAGTATGGCTTCTTTTACGCATGGAGACTATACGAGTTTTTACACTCAAAAGTTGACGTGTGCATAAAGTTTATTTGGGCTATTTTATGTTCAAGGTTATTTAACAACCACTTTATACGGGAAGTCCATGTCAGGGCTATTTTACGCCTAGTCCACTGCTTTACGCTCAGAGTATATTGGGGTTATTTTTACGCCCTATTCTTCTTCACCAATTTGGAACGTGGTTTGCCTACATGGCTTTCATGCCACACATCTCGAAGAACGTGTATACGTGTATCCTATTCTTACTGAAATGATGGGATACGTGTCAACGTATACAGAGGATGACTTTGGTCATGGGTGGCAGTTGTTAGCGTAAAGACGAAACTTTTGCTGAGTTTTTACGCACAAGAGCCCAAGTCTATAAATAGACTTATTTTTCTCACATAACACACAGAGACAGGAGGAGAGAAACAGAGAGATTAGAACTCAGAGATTTTGATTCTCCAGAGCATTCTTCTTCAACCTTTCTTTCAGAACAGAGTAAAGCAAAGAAGGAAAGCATTCGGCCTCGCCATCAGAGCCCAAGTGCGTCGATACCTTTCTGGTGACTTAGTTCTTCCGGTTGTTCATCTTCAAGCAGTGATCTTCATCATCATCGTATGGTCTAAGGAACAAAGTGATTATTTACAGATCAGACTTCCTTAGCAATACTTTCCCAAAATCAAATTTATACTTCTTGTACTTTTTCTCGTTTTATTTTTAAAAGCCAATTTTCCTGGCATTTTGTTACGTGAAACAACACCCACCCCAGCTGGTATAACTGGGGCTGCGGTACCAGGGGCTGGCTGCTGAGGACGAGAGGTGGCAGACCTCTCATCAGTGTCCTTCTGTCCTGGACGATGAGATCTAGTCTTGACCATCCTGGAGATAGATCAAACAAGAAAACAATTTCTGAGAATGAGTCAAAATAGCAAAGGAGGACAGTTTATATTCAAAGGAAGACAATAAGCAGCAAATTTAGATAAAAGGAATCTGATTAAGAGTTTTTTCTAATGTGATTGAGTACCTTCAAAATATCCTAATCCTGCTGCAGGCTGCAGTGATACTCTAGTTCGAATACCACCACAATTCTAACTAGGACCTGCATGGGCCACCACTAAAAACGTGTCATGACCCGCACCCAGTGTAGGGATACGAAAAGTGGGTACGTCCAGCCTACGCCGCAGTGTCGGCAGTAGAACGCTGTCCTAGGTCACATACATCTAACAGTTATAAGGTACTTGTACAGTTATACTCTCCGAATGGAGGAATAATATAAAGTACAACTCAATCGCAGCGAAGGAAGAAAGTACGATAAGATAGATAGATAATATCAACAGAATCCACAGATAAAATATGATAGAAGAGATAATCCAAGTGTCTAAGATAAACATTTAACAAGATCCACAAAACCATAAATCCACAATCTCTAGTACAATATCCAGATGCGATACAACTGAAATAAGAATCTAAACTAAGGGAGTGTCGTCAGCAGGTAATGGATCCTGCTGGAAGTCCAGATCACAGGTGTCCTCTAGTACTGTCCCGTAGTAAGTGGTGCAACATGTCTCATCCTCGTCCTCTATAATATTTTCAACAGGACCAGTCAGGACATGGGCGAGCACAGTACATCTCTCGCAGTTCCTATCATGACAGGAATATAAAATAGGTAATAGAGTAAAATACATGAAATACTGAAAGAAAAGACATAAAATAGAGAGAAGACTGTAATAGAAATATCTACTATAAGTAAAGAGCTACAGTGAAACTAGTGATTCAGAGTACAAGATAGACATGTGAACGGCTTGATAATAAACATGAGAGGTTGTACATGGCTATACTAATTTGGAAATATTCACATGACTATTTCTACTCTCCCATCCACAATCAATACACAAGGATCCGTTCAAGTTATGTTATTGTACATGATTTCACATGGGGGCCCATAAATGGGTGCAAATGATTATAAACATGGGGCCTCCGTGAACATGAGACTACATGAATCATGAGAGTGCACATGAATGGTGAAAGCACAAGAATACATGATGAAAGTGAAATGCACATGACATGATGTATCCGATGCTCCCGAGGGGGATAACATCGTATGAAAAGATCCATATAGTACTAATCCGTGTTTCCATCGTGACAGCATCAAGTAAAGTAATCTAGAGCAAGAATATAGTCCTAACAAGTATGAAACGGTCAGAGAATGTACTCGCCCGTTATCCAGAGTATCTGAAGTGAAATACTGTCCGAGAAGAGGTGTCCGGCTCCTATTTAGAACAACACAAGTCACAACATATCCAAAATGGTAAAATAGACTACTACAATGCATTCTACATGATGTTTGGGTCAATCTTGGCTAAAGTCAACCTTTGGTTAACTCCAGTCAACTACACTAGTCAAACTAGGTCAACTAGGTCAAATCCTAACCCAGATAAGTCTCACTAAGCCTAACCATGTCTACCTAGTGTTCATATACCATCAGAATGTCATACAAGCATATCAACACACAATTCCATGTATATACATGCCATATACACATAGGCTTACATATAAGAAACCATATAGGCTATATGCCATATACCAATCTACATTGGCAACACACTAGCATAAGTTTACCATATTTATATACACTAAAATCATATAGGCAATATGCATATATATATATCAAATTATTATCTAGCAAGTTATAGATATAACATATATATATATATATATATATATATATATATATATATATATATATATATATATATATATATATATAAAAAAAAAAAAAAAAAAAAAATATATATATATATATATATATATATATATATATATATATATATATATATATATATATATATATATATATAAAGAGAGAGAGATAGAGTGACATGTGGATATATATGTGTGTGTCTCATGTGTGTGTACATAATAGTATGTGTGTGTGTGTATAGGTTCCTGTGTGTGTGTGTGGCAATAAGGGGAGTGTTCTCAAATTGGTGAATGTGCCTGTGTGTATGTGTGAGTGACTTTATGTGTGTGTATGGATATCAGGAATTTGTGTGTGTATGAGTGTAGGGTGTTAGCAGTAATGTGTACACATGTGTGTGTGTGAATAGGAAATCAGTGAGCAGTTTCAGTCCAGGTTTACCAGTGTGTGTGTAAACAGTACCTAGGTTCTTAGGTCTGTGTGTGCATGAGTGTATAGCAGTACATGAGCATGTGTGTGTGTCAATGTGTTCTCAGTTTATTGGGTACATGTGCATGAGTGTGTGTATAGGGAAATCAGTACAGTAGTAGGTAGTATAGGTTCTCAGGTTTTAGTGTAAATGTGTGTGTGTGTACATAGTAGACAGGGTGTTCTCAGATTTGTACATATGTGTGTAATATCAGTTTTGAGTACATGTGTATGTGATATATGAAATCAATGTACATAAATCAATTCCCAGGTAACCATGAAATCAATTTCAGTTTAGACAGTCCAAAATCATTTCGAAAACCCATGATCAATACTAATTATGAATCCTAACATCTAGATTTAATTCTCAGATATAAATGTGATCTAATATGATAATCTAATCATTAAAATCAGTTTAAACAAAAATTATTATCAGAATATCAGTACACTGAATCATGGTATCAGGAATTGGGGGAAACCCAATTTTTGAAATCCAAATGCAACTAATAATCAATTTTAATGGTTGGTAAATCATGTGTCACATGTGAATGTGTCATGCAAGTAGTTTGGTGTCCAAAAACTGGACACAATCGTATCCAAGACCATTCCAACATATGAGCCAAACTAAACAGTACACAGTCTCGTTCACGTGTTCATCGCGTTCGTGGACACAACACACGACATGTGTGTCCACGTGGTCACGTCCACGTGTAGCCCAATACTAGGGCTACATAATGTACATACCACGAAGTGTCCACGTGGTGTCCAGTGCAGACACGAGACGCGTGTCCGTGAGAAAATTATGACAGTGCACACACAGTGTGAGTCCAGTGCCGGTCAAATTTCTCTTCGTGTGGTGATCCATGTGTTCCTAAACTTTTGGAGGTTGATGTCAGTCATTGCCTCGACATCCACCCCAAATTACCCGTGTCCACGTGTCCTGAGTAGCGAGTACTCAGTATCGGGCAACAGGACACTGTCCGCACGTGCACAGTGAGCGTGTTCGTGTCCTATTTGGACACGGACACGGCTCAAATTTGACTCAGTCTAATGGGAAATCAATACATACATATAAATCAACATTTCCATTTAATTACTTTTCAAAAACAGCAAAATAATTTCCATTAAGACATTTACACAAACACTTAGAACTAGATTATGATACGTGTCCGATACGGACACGAAACCAATACAAAATTTCACAAATCACACACCACAGCTAGGGGACACCTAGATCTAGACTATTATGTAAAGAAATCAGAATTAAAACATAGTTTAGAGTATTTACCTATAGTGTATCAATGACAAGGAAAAAGCCTAAATAGGATGATTCTCCTTACAAACGAATAGCTCCAAATTGTACCAAAATTGAGATTTCTCTCCATGAACCGAAAATAGAGTGGAATTAGGCTCTAATACAAGAAACTAGAGTCAAAAAGGAATTAAAATGGAATAGTTATGGATTGGGGAAGAATGACCAGTACTTTCTTTTCCAAAAGTTGATTTGATACAAAAGAGGAAAGAAGAATAGGAAGAGAGATTATATAGTGGGGGGATCCCTATGTGGCCGACTAAGTGGGGATAAAATTAGGATTAGGGTTATGACTAATGGGCTTGGGCCAAATTTCAATGATAAAGGAAATCACTCCTTAAGTCAAAAGTCTATGAACCTATTCATTTATTCTCCTATATGAAACTTGATTCTAAATGACTTCACTTGGGTTGACTTAAGTCAGACTAGGGTCCCACCATGCTATTCAAGTCACCATAGCTAGATTCAACATCTAGGTTAGTCTCCAAAGTCTCAACTAGCATGGGTTAAAAAAATAATCATCACTCCAATAATTCAAAATTTTCAAAATGACCAAAATACCCTCAAGCTAAAATGTAGTAGTGACATGCTCCCCGAGTTCAAGTATCCTCCATCATCAAACGCATAGGATATCGTGCCTTTCTTCCTTGGAGAACTATCCTGCCTATCCGAGCTTTTCTTACATACCTTCATCCTCATGTTCTCTACCGGTTGCCCCAAGTTGTTACAGGTTCAAGAAGCGGTCGCCAGCTGGGGTCTCAGTTCTGAGTACAGGGTTGCCCCGATAGACCCGAAGTACATTCTCTTGCACTTATCTTTTGATGTCGATCATAAGAACGTTTGGACAAGAGGCACTGGTGATCGACTCTCATCTCATAAAAATTGTCAAGTGGTCACCAGATTTCAACATAAAGGAAGACTCGGCTATCGTCTCCGTCTGGGTCACCCTCTCCAACTTGCCACTAATATTCTTTGTCCCTGCAGCTTTGAAGAGGATCGCCAACTCCTTTTGGACCTTTGTAGCGATGGCATATGAAACTCTCAACCTTTCTAAAGCCAATTATGCTAAAATCTGCATGGAACAAGATTTATCAAAGGACCTACCAACTCTATTCAAATTGTGCTAGATAGCAAGATGCACACTCAACAAATTATACATGATAATAATATTATCTTCTGCAAGAACTACCATATGAGAGGATACTCCACTGATCTCTACTTTAGAGCGTCCCCAAAGCTGAAAAAGAAAATTATGCAAAAGGATCCCACTATTCACAAGCCCCCGCTTCTTCCACTACCAAACTCCCACCTGCGTTTCGATGCTAGTACAGGGAAATCCTGCGGCCAAGATCAATCCCAGAAGAGTGCCATGTCACACAGCAAAACCCCAGATTTAAACCTCACCAATAAATTCGATATCCTATCTATATACCATAATGAAGACAACTAGGAGGTAGATAATTCTGAGAAGACCTCTGAGAATAGAAGCGTTGCAGGCATAGAAGAGAACCCACCATCATAGACCATCTCTCACCAGAACAACTCCCGTGGAACTCACTCCCCGACAGAAATAGATTCCCCTAATAAATAGGATACCCCCATCCCGAATCGGAAGCCCCAACAAACTCCCTCATCTAACCGTGCATACATGCTGATTTATTGTTCGACGTAGGTGTGCAACCAATGGCCAGGCTGCAACAAGCTATCAACGTCGGTTTTGATAGTCCTAGTAACTACTTCGACGCTTTGGCTGACATAGAAGGAGAAATATACCTACAGTCGCCTGCTGACCCAGTTAACAACTGCAAGAAGACAGGTCCCAAGGCGACTGAACCGGTGGACTCCAACACTAAAAAAATCGAACAAAAGACACACTAAAGAGGCTACGACCATGTCCACGCGATGTGTCGCTAAGCTCACCAACACCTCCACCACCAATACCTTAGTACTTAACATCCTATCGTAGAATTTCTGGGGCCTTGGAATAAACCTACCTTGAGAAGATTAAAAAGTCTCAAGAGAATCCATAACATCGATATTCTGGTGATCATAGAACCTAAAATTCCTCCAAAGAAACTCAAGTCTATCCAGCTACAGTTGAGCTTTCGCTCTGCTATTGCCGATAGTCATGACATATGGATCCTCCTCATGGTAGACGTGAAGTACGACATCATCCTTGACACAAGGAAGCCTCTCTCATGTTGGATGAAACATCCCATGCTTCAGTCATGGGCTCTTCTGTTCGCCGTCCACGGGAGCTGCGACACCTCCAAGCGCAAGTTGCTTTGGAATTCCTTGACCAGTATCCACCTTAATTATTCCAACCTTCCATTGCTCTGCATAGGAGACTTTAATACAGTCACTTGCAGGGAGGAGAAATCGAGAGGCCGGCCACCTCCTACGTCAATGATGAATAACTTCGCCAACTTGATTTTCAACACCCACATGTCTCCCCTTCAGTTCTCTGGTAGCGCTTTCATTTGGTATAACATGCAGGAAGGTGCCCATCGTTAGTACTCCCGCCTTGGTCGTGCCCATATTAACTCGTACTAGTATGACCTAGAGCTCAACTCCAGACTCACGCACCTCAATGCCACGGAATCGGATCACTCCCCACTCCTTATCAAGATCAGCAGAAAAACTAACCAGCCCAAAAAAAGCTTCCATTTCCTCGCTCTCTAGATCCACCAGCCATAATTTAGGAACATCGTATTGACCGCCTAGAGAGGCTCCGACGCTTCCGACCCTATTGCACGCATGGCCGCCAAATTGAAAGCCACCGAAAAGTGGTCAATAGTTGGAGTAAGAAAGCATACATCGACATCTTCTAGGATGTTCACACCGTTGAGGACGACGTTACCCGTATGAAGATTCTGTTCGCACGTGAGGGCTCCCCTTCGCCTCATGTATCCCTTAACCTCACTTGAGCGCTCCTGAAATACCACCGTAAAGTCGAAAAGGAATTTTGGAACAGAAGGCCAGGCTGACCTGGAACATAAAGGACGACAAGAACACGAGCTACTTCCACTCTTGCGTTAAAGGTCATAGACAACAACTCAACCTCTACTAGATCGCTGATGAGCACGGCCACTCCCTCAAAGACCAACGAGATATCCAAGCGGCAACTTCCTTCTTTTACAAATAGTTGTTTACTAAAGATGTCGTCCACATAGATGAGGCCTTCCTAGAAGCCATCCCCAGCTTGATCGAGGAAAGCGACAACACCCAGCTGCAACTTCAGCCCACCGATGAAGAGGTGAAAGACGCCATTTGGTCGCTGAATGAGCATAGTGCTCCTGGACCACATAGATTCATTGTCATCTTCTTCAGGTCCTAGTGGGACATCATTAAGACAAATATCCACGAGGCGGTCATTACCTTCTTTCAAGGTACCAGATACCCCAAATCGATCTCGAGCGCCAAGCTGATCCTGATCTATAAGAAGAATAACCCGAAGACCTTCAAAGACTTTCGTCCTCTGAGTATGTGCACATTTACTAACAAGATCATCTCCAAGATTATTGCTAACCGAATGACTGGACCCCAAAATCATCTATGAAGAGCAAAGCGGGTCCGTCCGCGGCTGTAACATCTTAGACAATATTCTGTTGGCATAAGAGATGATCAGCTGTATGAAATTCCTGACCAGAGGAGAAAGCATTGCCATCAAGTTAGACATGAAGAAGGCCTATGACAGGCTTGTTTGGAAATTCTTCATCTGGGTGTTTAGGGCTTTCAGATTTTTCGAGACTTGGATCGACTTTTTTTGGAGGTCGAATAGTAACTCGTGGTTCTCCACAGTCGTCAATGGTCAACCTGATGGATTTTTCAAATCGACCCGAGGAGTCAAGCAAGGCGACCCGCTATCATCGACTATCTTCATTATCGCTGCTTAAGCGCTTAGCGGGAACCTCAACCTTATGGTCGGTACCCCCCGTTTCTAGCACTTCCATACAACCAGCGGCTGCCCAATCATCGCCCACCTGGCATGCGCCGACGACATTCTTATCTTCTTTTCTGGTGATGTGGGGTCCATGGAAGTGGTCCACAACACGTTGCAGAGATACACCAGATGCTCCGGCCAGCGTGTCAATGCTAATAAAAGTGTCATTTATGCCTACCACTCTATCGGTAGAGACCACACTTCCATGCTTTCTAACATCACCTCATTCTCTGTTTCGTACCCCCTTCTCTTTCCTAGGGTATCCGCTGGTGTACGGCAGAACCAGCTCGGGAATGTACGATGAATTAGTGAGTAAAATCAGGAAGAAGATCGAGGGATGGCACAACATCATCTTATCGCCTAACAGAAAGATGATTCTGATCAAGCACGTTCTTTTCTCCATTCCAATTTACACTATGGTCGCTTGTTCCCCTCCGAAGAAGGTCCTCACCAATATTGAAAATCTCTTCGCCAACTTCTTTTGGGTCAATACGATGGCAAGAATAAGCATCATTGGGCTAGTTGGGACTCCTTGGCTAAACCTACGTCCGAAGGTGGCCTTGGCTTCTGCAGGTTAAACCATATTGTCGACGCTTGCTCGATGAAGATGTTGTGGAAACTACGAGCTTATCACTACATTTGGGCCTGATTTATGAAGGCCAGCTATTTTAAGCATTCTCACCCTTCTGCCGCCTCCTCTAACAGCAGATCCTCTGCCTTTTGGCGTCGCATCCTGAATGGTCGATACCTCGTCGACTTCATTCGTATTTGGCTGGGCACGGACAAATCATCCCTATTTTTTGAACGATGGCTTGATGATGCCCTCCTTCACCCTCTTTCGGGCGTTCCTACTACCAGCGTTATCAGAAATCTGTGGTCTCTAGACAGGGACTAGAATTAGGGATGGTACGTGTGTGGCTCAGAAGGAAAGTTGTTATAGCTTTAGCCGCATCAAGCGTGGTGATAGGGCTAGACCCTGACTCACTCCGATGGAATCTGTCGGCTGACATCTCCTTTTCTCTCGCTTTGACGTGACGAGCGGTTCGTAGTACTAGTCTGCCTTCCCTAACCATCGCCCCTTCTAGCAGTCTTGCTTTCCTAAGAAGTGGTCTATTTTGCTTTGGAGGGCGTTTCTCAAAAAACTTCCTACCGACGATGCCATCGCCATCACCGGCTTCAGCTTAGCATCAGCGTGCCATTGCTGCTCGGAGTGCCAGCCTAAAATAGCGGACCACATCCTCTCGACGGAAGACCTGGCGTCAGAGGTGTGGCTTAGGTTCTCCACCTCCTGCCTCCAAAACTCGGCCAATGGGGGCTTCAACGATCTTCTAGGCACCTAGGGTAAATCCTGTCACGGCCACCAGATCGTCGCAGCTGCCATTACATGGGTTATATTGAAGAACCGCAATAAATATAGATATATAGGGCACCACTACAATTCTACTCAACTAATTTTTGAGATCAACAGACAGATTCACAAGGTTAAAAGACATTGCAAGTATGTCAAGGAGGGCTTCTGGAACTACTTGAACGGATGAGTTTGCAGTTTTGTTTGAGGTGTTAGGCCTCCGAGCGGGCACCCTTTTTTTCTTCCCTGCTCCTTTTCTTTTTGGTTATGATCTTACTTGTAAAGGCTAGGGCATTTTTTTCCTTTTACTAGAATTTATGACATGGTGGTTGTAATATATATATGTAATTGTGATACTTCTATTATATATAGGAATGTCCAATCTGACTCTGGAATATTATCTAGACAGGTTGGGAACCCCACCACTCTAATAATTATCCCCTTCCCAACTAGGTGGAGGAGCTCGCCAAACCGATGATCTGCCTAAAGTACTAGAACTTCTCCCTTGGAAGAACCTTCGTGAGTATATCTGCTCAATTGTCCTCCGTAGGAACCTTCTCAAGCGTCGCTTTCTTCTTCTCAAGCACATCTCGTATCCAATGATACCGAGTCTCAATATGTTTGGACCGACTATAAAATATCGGATTCTTACCAACGTAGATTGTACTCTAGTTATCGTAAAGAAAAATGTACTGCTCTTTCTTTAGCCCAATTTTCTATAACAGCTTCTTTATCTACCACAACTATTTACAAGCCTCCATCGCTTCAATGTACTACGCCTCTATCATAGACAAGGCAATATACTTCTGCAACCGCAACTACCATGATACCACTCCACCAGCAAACATCATCACATACCCCAAAGTCGATCACCTCGAGTCTATATCTCTAGCCATATCAGCGTCAGTACATTCGACTAGCTTTAGCTTGCCACTACCAAATAAAAGCCTCCAATCAGTAGTACTCTGAAGGTACGTTGAATCCACTTGACCGTACTCCAATGTATCCTCACTGGATGGAAAAGATACATGCTAACTCTGCCAACTATGTAAGCGATGTCTGGCCTCGTATACACCAGGGCATATATGAGACTCCAATCGGTAGTGCTCTCTCTCTCACAGAGCTAATCTTAGCCTTCGCTGTCACAAATCCTTCATAGAGAAGGCCTCACCTAGTTGGCTCTTCAATTATGTTATCGTGGTGGCATTCCGACTCATTAATAGCATATCATCCACACATAGCAGTAATATGATGAAATCATCATCGACAAAGTCTCTCATAAATACATAGTGATCCAATATCGTCTGTACATAACCGTGCTCCCCTATAAATGACTTGAACTTTCTGTACAACTGTCTTAGATCCTGCTTCAGACCATACAGACTCTTCCTCAATTGGCAGACCAAGTGTAACTTTTTCTTCTCGTAGAATCCCTCTAGCTGCTCCATGTATAACTCCGCCTCAAAATCACCATAGAGGAATGTCAACTTTGTTGACCCAAACTGGATCACAGTCCACCTAATTTTGAGTATTAACAAAAATGATATCGGTTATGATCCAATATGACACATCAAGCCAAAGTCATAACATCATCACATATCGGTTCAAGACGGACGTCATCAACATACGCCGCTATTCTGTGTCTATAATTTTACATTTATTTGAGTCTAGGATTATGTACGCTGAGTAGCACTGAGTGCCTTAAACCTAGAATCACTTTTCCATAGCTCCACCAAACAATTACCAAACAAAAAAAAGCCTATTTGAACATCCCAGCCCAATTGAACATTCTGGGCCAAGAAAGTAGAATTCGAGCCGAACTCTGGCCCAGGCAGAGTTCGACCCGAACTATGGTTCCTGAAATTCAGGATCCTAATTTCTAGGGTTTGCTAGTTGCTAGTTGTCCAACGGCCAAAAATTTAAATTTAGACAGAGTTCTGGCCGAACTCTGCCTCCATAGACTTGTATATATAGGGTATGATTTCTTTCATTTTCATTCATCTCTTCATCTCATCTTCTCATCTTCTATAGCCTTATACATTCTAAGTCTACTCTTTCCATCTACTAGCCACACAACTTCATAAGCCCCAAGGTGCTCAGTGTAATTCAGCTAGAAGTTCTGTGCAAGAGTATGAAAGTAGATTGGACAATTCCAAGTTTTGCCTCAGCGAAAGTATAAGAAGTTGGCGTGCTCTTCTGAGTAAAGGCACATGGTGTACCTCTATTTCACAAATAGTGGATTTCAATCCTGAGCTAGAGTTCTCAGGCCTGGACTAGTCCTCCACGAGAAAAATTAGGTTAAAATTGCTGTGTTTGCGTATGCTTTTCTGATCTCTTTTATTTCTGCATTAGTACTCTGATTAATTATTTTGTTGGTGAAACAGTTTATTTTTATTTGGTTATTATCGACACATACTCTATTCACCCCCTCTAGAGTTGCCTATACGTACTTCAATTGGTATCAGAGCTCTATTCTCTTATATCATATTAACATCCTAGAGATGATCCATGGCAACCACATAACCTATCTTTACCAACTATGGTGAGGGATAGTCCACAAATAGGCCACCCCTATTTGGTAGAATCAACTACATCTATTGGAAGACTAGATTGAGTTTTTATCTCAAGTCTCTAGACTTTGATCTTTGGACCATCGCCATTGATGGTTACAAGAAGCCTGTTATAATTGATGTCGATGGGACTCTCACTGACAAACCCTATGACAAATATACAGATCAGGAAAAAACAGACTAATCTAGTTGTTATGGCTGTTAATGCTCTCTTTTGTGCCATAGACATGACAGAATTCAACAGGGTCTCTACATGCTCTACCTCACATGAAGTATGGAAGCTTCTGGAGGTGGCCAATAAAAGAACCACACAGGTTAAAAAATCAAAGATCAGTCGTCTGACACAATAATACGAGGCATTCAAGATGAAGCCAAATAAGATAATCACTCAAATGTTCACAAGGTTCCTCGACATCGTCAACCCGCTATCTTTTCTTGTCAAAGAGTACTCCAACCTTGAGAAGATCTGCAAGCTGCTCAGAGGGCTACCAAATATCTGGAACCCCAAGGTGACGGCAATCATCAAAGGCAATAATCTCACCAACATGTAAATAGAAACTCTAATGGGCAAGCTGATGACTCATGAGCTTGATCTCAAAGACTTCGACAAACCTGCTCCAAAGCAAAAGAAAATCATGCTTAGAGCTTTTCGCCGAAGAACCATTCCAGAGGAGACCGACGATGATAATTTCGATGGTGATGATCAAGCACTCTTATTATGCCACTTCAAGAAGTTTCTACGCTTCAACCAAAGGAAGAAGGACCAAAAGGAAGACGATGTAGAACCCACTTGCTTCGGCGGCAAGAAGACAGGACACGTCAGAAAAGACTGCCCTATAGCAAAGAAAGGAGGTAGACATGAGAAGCCATACAAGAAGCCATCCTCACGGAGGTATGCCAACACCAGTATCTGGCATGAAAGCGAAGCCAGTGACTCAGACAAGGAAGATGACACTCCGTAAGACTCGGCTAACGTCTGCCTAATAGAAACATCTGATAATGTAACTCGTGATCCTCTTGATGATTTCACTTTCGATGAACTTGGTGATTCCTTTAGTGATTTGCTTGAAGACCACAAAAAGGTTATTAGCAAGTATAAACATGCTAAGGATAAAATCATGGCTCGTGAAGCTGAGTTCCATAGACTTTTATGCTTACTAGATAATGTTAGGGACACACCTCCCACAGAGGACACCGAGGAGGTATCCAAGCTTAAATTAAGCTTACACGATGCCGAATCTACTATTAAGAAACAATCACGTTAAATTTTAGCTCTCAATAAATAGCTTGCTGAAGAGAAAAACAGGTACAAGGTTGCTACTGCTAGAATTAATGGTCGTTCTGCTATGTATGATGATGTGTTTACTGCCTCAAAAAAATTAGAGATCAGACTGGGCAAACAGGTTGCTCAACCTCAATCTCAGTCTCACAGTCACAACACATACACTAAACACTAACATAATAGAATACATGATCACAATAACATGCTTCCACATACTACACGTAAATATGCTTTTATGTACACCTATTCCCATGCGGCACGTAAAACACCCACACATAGTTATTATCATTATCCTGCTACTACACATAGTCACTATCATCATCCTGTACCCACATATAGATATTACTATCATCCTGTACCAAATACAAATATGTATGCTACATGTACATGCTGTGGTTTACATGGATACGTATCACCACAGTATAGAATTAGAAAATTAGTTGATAAGAGTCTATATGCATGGGTACCAAAAACTAACCGTTCAGGACCCTCAAAGATCTGGGTACCAAAGGTCACATCTACTTGTGGTGTTGGTGGACCTTCCTTTACCAACTAGAAGCAAATAGATTCTCGATAATGGGTGCTCGTGACATATGACTGGGGATGCTAATCTATTAGCAACACTATCGATGAAAAGGGAAGGATATGTATCCTTCGGCAACAAAATGAAAGGTTATATCATAGGTAGTGGTACTATTGGTAATCCTCCTTCTTCCGTCATTAAGGATGTCTGTTTAGTGACCGAGTTAAAGCATAACTTGCTCAGCATTAGTCATCTTGCTGATCATGGATATGATATTAACTTCGGGAAAACTAAATATTGTATCTATGATAGATCATCTGGAGACATCATTTTTGAAAGGATAAGAGAAGATAACATATAAATTTTCTATTTGTCTAGAGATACTAATAGTGCAGGAAGATGCCTCTATGCCCACAAAGACGAAAGGCTATTATGGCACCAGCATCCAGGTCATGCTAACATGGACACTATATCCAGACTATCTACCAAGAAGCTAGTAAAAGGACTGCCTGACATCACATTCAAAAAGGACACGGTATGTGCCGAATATGAAAAGAATACGGCTACCAAATTTCTTTTAAATCCATCAATAATGTAAGTACTACTCGACCTTTGCAATTGCTTCACATAGACTTATTTGGACCTAGTAGAGTAGCCAGTCTTGGCGGAAAACTCTATGCTTTTGTTATTGTAGACAATTTTTCAAGATTTACATAGCTTTTCTTCCTTACAAACAAAAGTGATACAATTTCTGTTTTTAAAGTTTTTTCTAAAAAGGTTCAAAACGAAAAAGGCTACATGATTACTCGAATCCGAAGTGATCATGGTGTCGAATTTAAAAATTTCGATTTTGAAAAGTTTTATGAGTCAAATGGTTTTAATCATGAATTTTCGTGTCCTAGAACTCCTCAACAAAATGGTGTTGTGGAGCAGAAGAATAGAACTCTTGGCGATATGGCCAGAGTTATTTTGAATCAATTGTCTCTTTCGAAATATTTTTGGACATAAGCTATCAGTATAGCATGTCATGTTTTGAACATGGTGTTGATTCGATCTATTTCGAAGAAAACTCCATATGAACTTTGGTTTGGTAGGACACCTAATATTTCTTATTTTTGAATGTTTGGTTGTCGTTATTTTATCCTAAATACCAAAAACAACTTAGGCAAGTTTGATGCCAAAGCTGACGAAGGCATTCTTCTTGGATATGCTGCCAAGAGCAAAGGATATAGAGTGTTCTACAAACACTCTATGATTGTTGAAGAGTCTACTAATGTCATATTTGATGAGAGTAATAGTACAGCTGATATCCCTGATGACGACGTTGACGCTCATATTGAACCATCCACTTCTACACCTGTGGATACATCACCCGGAGCCAGTTCTCTGGAGGTCTTACCAAAGAAGTTCCAATTCACACCTTCACATCCAGAAAACTTGGTAATAGGTGAGGTATCAAAAGGGGTAACTACTCGATCTTCTTTAAGAGACTCTATAGCTAGCACTGCATTCATTTCTCAAATAGAACCCAAAAATGTTTTAGAAGCTTTTAACGATGAATTTTGGTATCTGCAATGCAAGAAGAACTCAAAAAATTCGAAAGGAGTCAGGTTTGGGAACTTGTTCCTAAACCTGCTGACCATTCGATCATTGGTACTAAATAGGTTTTTTTAACAAAGTTAATGAGGACAATTCAGTCACTCAGAACAAGGCTCGTCTCGTAGATCAAGGATACAACCAAGAGGAAGGTATCGACTATGATGAGACGTATGCTCCTGTTGCATGACTTGAATCTATTCTGATGCTTTGTGCATTTGCAAATTTCCAAAACTTTAAACTTTTTCAAATGGATGTGAAAAGTGCTTTTCTAAATGGCTTTATTAGAGAGAAGGTTTTTTGCAAAACAACCGCCTGGTTTTGAAAATCACAAATTTCTCGACCACGTTTTCAAACTTAAGAAAGCGCTCTATGGCCTTAAACAAGCTCCCAGAGCCTGGTATAAACGCCTTAGCACCTTCTTAGTAGATGAAGGTTTTTCAAAAAAAAAAATTTGATATGACACTTTTTATAAAATCTCTTGATGACACCATTCTGTTAGTTCAAATTTATGTAGATGATATCATATTTGGGTCTACAAATGAGGGTCAATACAAAGAATTTGCCAAGTGTATGTAGAACGAGTTTGAGATGAGCATGATGGGGGAGCTCAACTACTTCCTTGGACTGTAAGTCAAATAATACTCGCAAGGCATCTTCATCAGTCAATCGAAGTATACAAAGGACATGTTGAAAAAGTTTAAGCTTGACAACATCAAACCTATCAGTACTCCTTTGGCTACTACAACAAAGTTGGAACCTAATAAAAGCGGCAAACCTATTGACCAACGTAAGTATCAAGGTATGATTGGTAGTCTACTGTATTTAACTGCTAGTCGTCCCGATATCTTGTTTAGTGTTTGCCTATGTGCTAGATATCAAGCTAGCCCTAAGGAATAACACATAACCGCGGTTAAGCGTATCTTTAGATATCTTGAAGCAACTATTACGGTGGGCTTGTGGTATCCCAAAACCACTACCTTTGACTTAATCGGATATTCCGATACAGATTTTGCGGGATGCAAAGTCGATCGTAAAAGTACCAGCGGCACGTGTCATTTGTTAGGAAAGGCTTTAGTCTCATGTTTTAGTAAGAAGCAAAATTTTGTCGCACTATCCACAACAAAAGCTGAGTACATCGCAGCTGGTCGTTGTTGTGCACAGATTCTGTAGAAGAAGCAAACTTTTGAAGACTATAACTTACTATTCAAGCACATACATATTTTCTGTGATAATATGAGTGCAATTAATTTGACCAAAAATCTAGTATGTCACTCATGCACAAAGCATATAGAGATTAGACATCATTTTTTGCGTGATCATCAACTACATGGCACCATCAACTTAGAATTCATTAATACTGAACATCTGCTAGCAGATTTTTTTCCACAAAACCACTAGCCGAAGTGCGCTTCAACTTTCTTCGTCGAAAGTTAGGAATTTTGGATGAAATTGTCATACAATAAGTTGTACCTGCATAAATAACGGTTATAACATATATCATTCATGGTGACATTGCTTTGGGTACAAGCCGAAATGGCCCTTCTAACAATAAGGCGTAAAAGCCTATGCGACAGCTAACCTGAGGCAGTTAAACTATGTTGATAAGTGTTTTAACAATAACTTACTGCCCGGTTTAAATTATTGTAGGCATAATATCTTTCAAGATTGCTAAGTCAAGACAAATACTAATAAATCCTTCTTCAAAAACTATCTTTTTTTTAACTTTTTTAGTTCTAGCACCAAGCTCACAGAGCTCCAGCAGCTCTCAGCCATCCATTGTTTTCATCCAAGGTCCACGATTTGTTGCGAACAGCCGGCCCTACTCTTCTAATACTCGAATTTCCTCTCTCTCTCTCTCTCTTCATTATCACCTTCTTCAACCTCTCTCTCTCTCTCCAAACCCTAACCCTAGAACTCTCAAATCTTAAGGATTTCTCACCCCAAACTCAAGAATCAATGGTTTGTGGTGATTCTTTTCCATCTCCAACAATTTGTTTGAGGTATAAATCACTTTTCACTATCTATTTTTCATTATCTCTTTGTTTTGCTTGTCAATGGCTCCTAGATTGCTTCATTGGGAGAAGAGGCCTAGATCTGAAGGTGTTGATTCATCTAATCATCCTCCTCCTCCACAAAATGTTCAACCCATCCATCCTTTATTTAATCCTCCACCTCCACCCAATTCCAACACCTTTCATGAACAAATATTTGTCTCATTAGATGCTTCTAATGAGTGGTTTTTGGATTTTAAATCAAGGAGTGTTGAGCCGGGGCATCTGATCAACTTCACAATTTTCTTCGACTTTGATACTAACTTTAAGGATCTTTATTTAGATGAACTTGTGTCCACCCAATCTGTCATCTATCTAAATGCCATCCAAATGTTTTACTGTAATATGACACATGACGACACTAGAATTTATTCCCGTGTCGTCGGCATTGACATCTCTTTCGACAATTTTGATCTTGTCGAGTACCTCGAACTTCCCGATCCCAACTCTTGGGAGAAAATCACTGATGCTCATGAATTTCAATTCGCTGGAGACGTCACTCTTTAGGGTTTCAAGGATATGATGTATGAACCTAACACACGCCCTCGCAAACTTAAGATAAAGTATCTCAATAATCACTTTTATAAACTTCATCGGATAATCTTTTCATCTATCTTGCCCAAAGCAGGATCCACCGATGAAGTTACTTATCATGAGATCACAGCCCTTTACTACCTTCACTTCACTATTCCCTTCAACTTTCCTCGTATGATGATGGACTGGATGATTCATGCAAAGAAGAAACCTAAATCGCTTGTCTACGCGATGTATCTACCCTTGATCTTTCGTGCCTTTTACGTCCCTTTGGACGAATGTCGGATCTTACCTGCTCCTACCTTTCTATCCAAGGCCCGCAGAACTACTGCTGTCGTTGCTTCTCTTGAGCTAGTTGAGGAGGTACCATCTGATCCTGATGCACCCAAGCCTAAGCCTCTAGACACCCTTGACTCTATATGTGACATGATGTGTGATCGCTTCAGTTTGGAAGACGATCGTTACACTGCGTTGGATTATCGCACTACTCTTCAGATGAGTGCCATCAACAACACACTACACGATATCTAGTACAACATGGCTCGGCATCCCACTATGCCATTTCCTACGGGGCAGGACCCTTCTCGCGAAGGTTACCAGATCGATGACCACTGGGCCATACGGTATCTGGATCCGGATGCAGCGTTTGTTGATCCTCATCGCTCTGCAAGTGACCCCTCAGACACTGCTGGACCATCCCGCGTGCCATGATGGTTGTGGTTCTGTTTCTGCTGCTGTTGCTGCTGCTGTTGCTGCTGCTGATGTCTTAGTTATGTTTTAGTTATGCATTGTAGTTTCCTACTTTTAGCACTATGCTTTGTAGTTTTTCTTCTTCATTGTATGACTGCAAGTTGGCTTAGTTTAAATTTTTATAAACTGTTAGTTCTATTTTCCATGGTTGTGTGGCTGTAATTCTTCTCCTTATTAATTATTTATCTGTTTATGCGGGAGCACTTCGATATTTATTTGTGATAAATGACAAAGGGGGAGAAATATTTGATTATATATGATTGTATATGATCATGTTGTGTTTGGATAAAAGGTTTGTCTCAGGATATATCTATTTATGGGGGAGCCGGCATTTTCATCTATGGGGGAGCTATTCATTCCATGCCATTCATTTTTTGCTCTTACTCCCTATAACATGTGTCCAGGTATGAACATTGGGGTATACAAATATCGTTTTGTCAATTATCAAAAAGGGGGATTGTTGACCCAAACTGGATCATAGTCAACATAATTTTGAATATTAACAAAAATGGTATCTATTATGATCCAATATGACATATCATGCCAAAGTCAGAACATCATCACATATCGGTTCAAGACGGACATCATCAACATATGCTGTTATTCTGTGTCTATAATTTTATATTTATTTGAGTCTATGATTATGTACGTTGAGTAGCACTGAATGTCTTAAATCTAGAATCACTTTTCCTAAGCTCCACGAAACAATCACCAAACCAAACAAAGCTCGTTTGAACATTCCAGCCCAAAAAAGTAGAATTTGGGCCAAACTCTGCCCCAGGCAGAGTTCGGGTCGAACTCTGGTTCCTGAAATTCAGGATTCTAATTTCTAGGCTTTGCTGGTTGCTAGTTGTCCAACGGCCAAAAAATTGAATTTTGCGACAGAGTTCTGGCCGAACTCTGCTTCCTGGACTAGTATATGTAGGGCATGATTTCTTTCATTTTCATTCATCTCTTAATCTCATCTTCTCATCTTCTATAGCCTTATACATTCTAAGCCTACTCTTCTCATCTACTAGCCACACATCTTTCTATGCCCCAAGGTGCTCAGTGTAATTCAGTTAGAAGTTCTGTGCAATAGTTTGAAAGTAGTCGCATGGACAATTCCAAGTTTTGCCTCAGTAAAAGTATAAGAAGTTGGCGTTCTCTTTTGAGTAAAGGCACATGGTGTACCTCTATTTCACAAATAGTGGATTTTAATCTTGAGCTAGAGTTCTCAGGCCTAGACTAGTCCTCCATGAGGGAAACCAGGTTAAAACTGCTGTGTTTGCGTATGCTTTTCTGATCTCTTTTATTTCTGCATTAATACTCGGATTAATTATTTTGTTGGTAAAAGAGTTATTTTTATTTGGTTATTATCGACACATACTCTATTCATCCCCTCTCTAGAGTTGCCTACACGTACTTCAGTCTTCACGTTTATCATCCCAACCTCCAAGTTGAGACTGGTTGCTAACGTTGGTACGACCCTAATATATGACAAACTTGACGATCGACGAAAATAACTCATTAAAATCTTTGCCTTTCCGCTGATCGTAGACTTTAACTAGAAGCCTTGCTTTGTATTAGTGGTGAGTAGCATCATCCGTTTGCTTAACTCTGAATACACATTTATTTTATAATGCCTTCTTGTCCTTTATTAATTGTACTAGCTCATAAGTGAAGTTTTTCTATAA
The DNA here is from genome assembly GCA_029216955.1 of Iris pallida. Lineage (NCBI taxonomy): Eukaryota > Viridiplantae > Streptophyta > Magnoliopsida > Asparagales > Iridaceae > Iris > Iris pallida. The sequence goes on from JANAVB010024994.1 coordinate 16,965,011, forward strand.
GGAACTCATTTTCTTCAGTATAGCCTACATCTAATCCTGTATGTGTTCATCTTTCATCGCCTTTGCAAAAAAAAATTGGGTTCTCCCTTGTCATTCAGTAGCACATACTCATCAGGTGAGTATCTCATTGATGGTCGACTCACTCTCATGCTCCTCCTCAATGTAACCTCTGGTGCTGACTGTGTACTGACAGCCTCATTGCTTTCAGAAACTGCCTTCTCAACATGCTTATCCTTCTAAGGGTCACCCTGACCACTATCAGCATGCTGAAGATCAAGGTTGGGAACATCTCCATGTACTGGCTCCCTCACAACTGGAACGTCTACAATGTCATCTGGAAATGACTTGAAGCCAAATGACTAACTCATGCAATTCCTCAGCCTCAGAAGGCATATCAAAATCATGAGTGTTGGTTATAGTGTGATCCTCGACAAACACAATGTCTCTGCTTCTATATAGCTTTCTTTTTACCGGGTCGTAGAGTCTATAGCCAAAATCATCCCGACCATAGCCGACAAAGATGCACAACCTCGTTTTTAGCTCATGTTTGGATCTCTCATCCTTTGGTGCATGTACGTAGGCCTTGCAACCAAACACTCACAGGTGATTGTATGACGGATCCTTGTCGTACCATACTTTATCAGCCACGTCACCCTAAAAGGAGCACTAGGAGACAAATTTATAATATAAGCAATAGTATTGAGAGCCTTACCACAATAATTATCCCGTAAGTTTGCTTCAAATAGTAAACACTGTACCCTTTCTAAGAGTGTCATGTTCATGCGCTTCGCTACACATTTAAGATGAGCTGTCTTTGGACGAGTCTTCTGGTGTCGTATCCCTTGCTTTCTACAATATACAACAAAGGAATCGATGTATTCGCTGCCATTGTTGGACCGAAAACATAGTAACTTCATGCCCATCTCCCTTTCAACAGATATCTAAAACTCTTTGAATGTGAGAAGCACCTGATCCTTGGTCATTAAAACATATATCCAAACTTTCCTAGAATAATCATCAAAGAAAATCACAAAATAAAAAGCACTACCAACAGATTTTACCTTCATATGACTGCAGACATCCGAGTAAATCAACTCGAGCAACACCAGTTTCCTTAAACTTGGGTAACTTTGAAAATACATCCTATTTTGCTTCTCCGCCAAACAGTACATGCATCTCTCCAACTTGTAGACTTGAGTCTCAAAATTACCTTCATGTTCAATAAGTTGCCCATCCCCTTCTCGCTGATATAGCTGAGCCTCTTGTGCCACAACTCTGTAGAAGCATCACTTACTATATTCACCTCTTGTGTCCCATGTGCACTTCCTTCCATAGAGTAGAGACCAGACTTCTTGCTTTCACTAGCAATCACCATAGAACCTCTGAAAAGCTTCCACTGACCATTCCCGAAGAGATTGAAGAATCCCTGCTTATCCAACCTTTTAATCGACACCAGGTTAAATTAGATATCGGGGATATGACGAACATCCTTAAGAACAAGAAATGCACATGCCTTGGTTGTCAAATGCACATCTCCAATAGCAACAGCCTTCGACACATCTACGTTGCCTATCTATAATACACTAAGTCCTATTGTATAAGTGGCAAATGGTGCCTTGTTGTGAGATACATGTGTTGAAGCCCATGAATCCACCAACCAAGAATTGTCATCATAGGAGAGGTTTATAACTACCTCATCAACTACAATGATCATGTTGCCTCCATATATTCTCGCAGTCGTTGTAGTGTACTTATTTTATTTTACTTGTCGTGCTTTTACTCTTTTTTAAGCAAAATAATTCCGCTTGATGTGGCCCTTCTTATCATAATTGTAGCATTCGAAATTCTCGTAATGAACCTTGGACTTTTCTCTACTCTTATCTCTTCCATCCCCCAAACCCCATATTTTACTCCTTCTGCGACTCTCTAAAATAAGCGCATCTGAGTGGGATGTGGATGAAGTGTCCTGAGAATGTCTCTGCGTCTCCTAATTCAGTATCCCGCTCTTGGCAAACTCCAAACTGACCATGCCTTCTGGAGTAGAAGTGATCATAGACACTCATATGGTTTCCTACTACTCTGGTAATGTACACAGCATCCATAGTCCATGTACCTCATCGTCGAATTTAACTTCCATTGAAGATAGCTGGTCAACCATGCCTTGAAACTCACCCAAGTGATCCATAATATATGTACCATCTTTGTACCATAAAACCATCATTTATCGAATTCGGAATAGCATGTTCACCATGATCTTCTTCGCATACAAATATTCTGGCTTATCCCATAGTATCGTCACATGCTCTATTCTGGAAACATGATTGTGCACGTTCTCGTCAACGAACTGCTTGATGTACCCACACTCCAGTATGTGCTTGAAGTTCCAATCCTCTTCGAATTTTGAAACTGGCTCTCGGGAACAAATACTGGCAGATGTAGCTTTTTGACAAATAATATGTCTTTTATCTTGCTTCTCCAATAGTGGTAGTTTGTACCGTGTAGGTTCACCTTGCGCACCGGCTCCTCGTCTATCTCTTTTTCTTGGCTTTATTGTCAATCGTAACACTAGTCAATAACTCTGATACCAGTTGTTGGAAATATGGTTTGACCCGAACCAGAGTTGACCCATGAGATGTGATATTAAATTGGGCACATATACCTCAAAAAAAAATCCCAAGTAAGGCCTAAACCAATCCTAATTATCTATACCTCATGATCCTACCTCCTCCCCAATGTAGGACTAAATTACCAACTCAATTGTCACCCATTTAGAGCACTCAACTAGGAACGAGATGCAATCCAATAATATAAATATCAACTCTATCACTTAATGTTCACAGTGGGAGAACCCTCCACATAAATTTCGTTCTATCATATTCTCTTTCCCGTTGAAAATAATTTTTCTCAACTTATGAGATTTCTCAATCTATCTTGTTGGATATATTTTTACTATTAACATACATGAAAGAGTATTATGGGGTTGTGAAGATAGTGGGGTTTGTGGGTAGTTCCCCAACTTTTTATTACCACTACCATTCTAGTTAATGAATTAAAAGTTTGTTCCTTACTAACCAATTAAATCCTATATCTCACTCACAACGATGGACATACCTCAATCTGTATGCTATGTGCTTTTTATTATATTCTACTTCATAAGGGTAGATCGTTCACCCTGTGAGTTTGAAACCAACCAATAGTAATTCGACTATGTTCTAAAATTTAATAATTAATTTCTGAATCAATCAATTAATATACTAATTTCCTTATAATTATATAATGAGTCAGACCGGACGCCCTAAGCCCAAACCCGACAAGAACCCACAACTTAAGTCATACATTTCAAACTGTTGGACCAGTTGATCTAAGCCCAAACTCGACTAGAGTGATTACATTGACACTTGGAATACATTAAGACCTTAATTAAGTTATAAAGGCATTTTCTAAAAGTGTGATTTAATGGTTAGCCGTTTCAAAGTTGGGATATTACCAAAGAAAGTTTAACATTGAGATTTCTAAGTAGAAATCACCGGAGGATTGATAGAATCTTATTTGATACTGCAGGAAAATAGTTAGAACCTATATACAACTGATTCAAGAAATAAGTTGATTTTGAGGTTTGATATTCCTGAATTGTTGGATTATAGTTATACATCTTTGAGCGGATATAAAGTTGGATTGGAAATGATCTTAAGATTGTAAAAGTGGCAGTATGAATTATTTAAATTAAGTCGTACAGGTTGCGCTTAATATGTTAATAGGATTCAAATTTTAAGTGAAAGTAATAATATTAAAATTTTGGTTAAAATATTTGGAAGATATGAAAACAATTTTTGAGAGAATGTTTCAAATTTAAAATCGTGTCCTTTGATTGAAGATTTAGAAATCTATTTAGATTTTGGGATTAAAAATTTGTGATTAGGTTTGAATGACTTAGAAGTAGAAGCTATGGTTGATGAGTACGTTAAAATATTGAGCTGTGAATTTTAGATTGCTTGTGATATGCTAAGGGTTTATCTTGAGGATTATTTGAGAAAATTTAGAGTTTTAAAGTTATAAAGTGATATAGAAATTTTTATGGATTCATGATTTACGAACTCTTGAGTTTAAAAGTTGGAGTGAAAATGTTAAATTTTGGAAAGGTTAGTAGTAACATGATGAAACTTCACTTGGAGGGTTATGGAAGGGATTAAACTTTTAATCATGATTAAATTAGACAGCTTAGAGAGAATACAAATTAAGGTAGTTCGTTTTTGAGAAATTTTATTAAGAACTTTCGGAAGGAAACCTGAGTTAAAAGTTTAACGGTAGGCCACAAAGATAGCCCTAATAAGTTAGAAGTATTCCATGATAAATACCATGTAACTCATGACCATGATGGTAGTATATAAACAAGCATTGTTAGTCATCTATCAAACTATGTGACTATATCTCAACCTTGACTTACTCGATCTTTTCTCAAATCTGGAACTTTTATTGTGACCTTCTAACCGTTTGCAATTCGAATAGTAATTTGATTGTTCCTTAACCGTATCCATCTAGGAGACTATTTTCTCTATAGAACTGTGATTCCTTAATTAATCTTACTTCATGCTTTAACTTGATATTCTTTATTTTTTTGCATTAATTGTCACATCATGAACTCCCACTTTCTATTTTAGATCTTTTGGCATCCCTTACCGTGACTTGGATATTTGGAGCACAATAGTAGACTTTTTCTTCCAACAAATTTCATATGTAAGACCTAGACGAGCCCACCTTCATGTAGATATGTCATGTCCCACTAAAATACGTCTCCTTGTACTCTATTTTCTTGATATGACTTTCTGGTCAAAATGGCTAAACTATAACCTCTACCATAATACCAAAATACTTTCTGACTTCAATTAGGGACCCAACCTTGACTCAATCCCTTTGACCCGATATGTGAATATGTTCTAGTAAATTCTTTAATGCTTAACTTGTGCATTACCTTGATTGCTTGATCCATTATATCGTCACACTACTAGTTTAACTCTTGTAAGTTGGGTAGAATACCTCATGACCCATCAAACCCTTTGTCCTTGTGACCCATATTGATAAGTTTACTTAGACTATAGAATCTGGATGATTCTAACCCATTTAGCCAACCAAGCCATAAGCAAGCAAATACTAGGACGATTGCATAGGCCCCAAACTTCAGGCAAGACTCGATTTTAAAAGATCTTGGACTATTTAATTTCCTTCATCATTACCTTTCGTATATTTTGACTATCTTATGCTGCTAATTTATTCTTAGTTTTGCAAGCTTATTCTTTTATCGAGCTTGTTCATGACATATGTGTTATTGGGTGCACCCACTAACATATTGTCTAATCAGAACCGGTGTATGATGGTCTGATCAACCTATTGTACTTTGGTTCGCTTTTCATATATTATTCTACGTCGATGGAGACATAGTTAAACTTGTCTTAGAGTCTCATCCACGACAGCCTTGGCAATTCTCTTTTGAATTATTTTCGTCGTCTATGAACCACGTCTGGTACTCAATAGCATCGTTCTTGAACTCTTTATTATTTTTGTCTTTCATATATTTCAGAAAAACAAGACACTGTACTTGATAGATAGACCCAAGGTATCACTTTAGTCATGTGGCTATATCCACGCCTTAAACTACTCTTCCTTTCCTCAACCCTAGAATTATCATCGTTCCCTTTCCAATCATTCTTGAACATACGAGAATGATTCTGATCACCACTTAATTAAACCTTCAACCAAGACGATTATTATCCAGTTCTCCCTCAAGGAACTACATCTCCCAAAGGTTTAAATTATTATCTTTGGTCTAATCAATTCCTTACTATTCTCTAAATTAGATTATCAAAATTTTGTTACCTTCATTAGTGTAACATCCAGTTTTCCAAATGAGGGTAATTTTGAAATTTAGTAATTATAATTATTATTTATTGATATTTATTTCATATTATGATTTTTGGTGATTTTTAATCATTTTTAAACTATTTAAAAATATGACTTGTGATTTGGTGTTTTGCTAGTGTAACACTAGAGATAAGTGACCTAGAGCCTAGCCATGTGATTAGGGTATTTCATTTATCATTTCTAGTATAGGGGTGTTTTTGTCATTTTTAAGGTTGTTTGAATTTATTATAATTTATTTGAATTTATGGGAATTTTTAGGATTTATTTTGGAATTGTTTGAATAATGGTTGACTAGGTTGACTTTGACTAGCATTGACCTTGGTAGGCTAACCTAGAAGCTAACCCTAGTTGTGTTTGGACTTGGTTAGGTCATGTAACCCTAGTTATACTAGAGTTAACATATGGTTAGTCATTAAACTCAAGTTAGAATAGAGGGCTTTTAGTCATAAGCCGTGACTTATGGTTGAACCATTAGTTAGCAACTTAGCACATAGGGGCCCATAGCCCAACCCATTAGCTAACCCTAACCCTAACTTAGTGTGGCCGGCCACCTAGCCGAGGGATTCCCACCCTATAAATAGTCTCCTCCATTTAGGGCTAGCCTCTTTTAGGAAAGAACAAGTTTAAGGAAGAGGTATTTTCCCAACTTCATAAATTCATAGAAATTTCATTTTATCTCCTTTTTTCCTCAAATCAATTGTATTAGATCCTAATTTTAGTATTCTTGCTGATTGCGGTTTTCAATCTCAATTTGTGGACAATTTGGGGCTTTTTACTAGCAAGGAGAACCCCCCATTGAGGCTTTTCTTGCATTTGGACACCAATAGGTAAATCCCTAAAACTCAATGTTTGATGCTGTTATTATTGTATAATGACCTAGATCTAAGTGTCCCCTAGCTAACCCTAGATTTCTATAGGATTTTGAGTCTATTTTGTGTCCTAAATGGACACGTATCAGCCCACGGGTTTAGGTGTTTGATGAAATGCCCCAAAGGGCATTTCGATTTAATTTTTAGAAAGTTTCTGAATAGGAAATTGTATTTTAGTGTGGCTTACATGTTTCTGATGGACTGAGGTGGATTTGGTGTCGTGTCGTGTCGGTTTGGATACGTGCACACGCGGGTGCACACGCGCGCGCGAGCTGTGCGCTTCCCCTGCTATTCGTGGCCTCGTGCTCGTTGCACAGGCCACGTGGCGAGCTAGGATTGGACGAGGGGGTGGGGGCATTGACTGACACGAGGGCCCCCAAGCCTCGAGTCATCTCGTGTTGTGTCAGACACGCACGAGACTCTGTACTGGTTTTGACTGATGGTTCAGTCGGGTTTTAATAGGCTCTGATACGCTATTCGTATCCCTTTTGGACACGTCATGGACACACTTCGTGGACATTGACATACACACCTAGACCTAGTCTAATACTAGACTCGAGCACATGGTCTCTCGTGTTGTGCATCGAGTCCAATGCGGCTCGACATGGCCGCACAAGGCCTAATATTTTACTGTTTTCTAATACATTTGTTTTTTTGTGTTTGGACACTTCGTTTCCACTCTAGTGGACACGAATGGCTTTTCCTAGTACACTCACACATGTGACACCTATTACCAACCTTTAATTTTGCGTTTTAGTTTGTTTTCGATTGGTATTTTTGCATTTACCCAAGTTCCTGATACCATATACATTTTCGTATTTTCCAGTTTAATAATTTGAATTTTGGCAGTCTATTTTACCCTTTTAAATGCTATTAAATATTGGTTTAAGTCCCTAATGTTGTTCTCCTGAGTTTATTCTACTTGTGTGTTAATTTTGGGGTTGTTTGGTTTATAATTGAATTCGAAATGGGTTGGTATATGCTGAACTGAACTGTAGGATTTGAACTGCTATTGAGAGTCTTCCTTGTTCTGAAATCTGAGATCTGGAAATATTGTATTTGGTTTTGGTAATTAACTGAAAACTGGTTGGGGCTTTCTACTAACTGTTTCCTAATGACACTGTCCACTTCACTATTTTTAGTCACACATACACAGTGACTCCTCTCACACACACAAGCATTCACACACACACATCCTACCTACACACACACATGTACACATGTTCACTATTTTATGACAGTAACCCTTCACAGTTTCCTGTACACTCTAACACACACCACACTCTCATGAATACACACACATGCCTTCCCTCTCTCTATATGCATATGCATGAATATATGTAATGTATATATAATATGTGAATATCTATATATGTATGTAATGTATATATGTAAAGTTAATGTATATATATATATGTGTGGTGATTTCCTAATGTATTTGTACTATGACCTATGTATACATGTATAATATATGTATATCTATATGTATATATGTATTGAGCCTATATATATATATATATATATATATATATATATATATATATATATATATATATATATATATATATATATATATATATATATATGGATCCGGATCAAGAGCCCCGCCCGCGGAGCCCCGCCGAAGCCCCGCCCCCCCCTGCACCATCGGATCGAGCGGGGCCCGCGAGGGGCCCACGCGATGCCGCGCGATCCAACGGCCAAGGATCGCGGGACTTCGGCGGGGCTCCGAAAACGGGGCTCCCGATCCGGACCCTATATATATATATATATATATATTTTATATATATATATATATATATATATATATATATATATATATATATATATTCATTAGAAACCATATATATATATATATATATATATATAATATATATATATATATATATATATATATATATATATATATATAAAATATATATATATATATATATATATATATATATATATTATATATATATATATATATATATTCATTAGAAATTGAATGTATATATTCATTAGAAAATATATATATATATATATATATATATATATATATATATATGGAAAAAAAAAAAATATATATATATATATATATATATATATATATATATATATATATATATATATATATGGTTTCTAATGAATATGTATTATAACCTAATGTAGTGTATATAAATATGTATATGTCTCTATGTGAAATTGAATGCCAAGTTGAGTATGTATTCATGGTAAGGTTAGATGACTTGTTAACATTATAATGAATGTGTGTGTTAGCTTGACTTAGGCTTGGATAGCCTTGTAGTGGTGTATAGTAGCTAGTGTAGGCTGGTGTGACCTAGTATAGACTAATGTAGACTAGTTAGACCAATTTAGACTTGTTAGACCTAGTTTGACCATAGTTAACCTAGTTTGACTTCTAGGGTTGACCAGAGTTGACCAGGAGTTGACTTTGGCCTATATTGACCTAGATTCATTTAGAATGCATTGAATTGCATCTTGTTATCATTTTAGACTTGTTGTGACTTGTGCTGTTCTGATTAGGAGCCAGACACCTCTCGTCGGACAGTACATTTCATCCGGACACTCAGATACCAGGCGAGTACATTCTCTGATCATTTCATATCCTCTTTAGAATTAGTTTCCTGCTTTAAATTACTTTACTTGATACTGTCACGTTGGTCACACGGATTAGTACTATATGGATCCCTTCTTGAGATATTATCCTTCAGAAGCATCGGATATTACATGTTCTGTGCGTTTCACTTAAATTGTGTATCACTATGCTTCTTGGTTCATTGATCACTTGTGACATGTACTCTCATGATCACAGAGCCTTCTTGAATCTCCTATTTATGGGCATTCCTAGAATCACCCATTTATGGGCATCCATGTATCACCCCTTGTGGGCTATTGCATGGAATCATAACATGACCTGGCTGGATCCTTGTGTATTGATTGGGGGTACGGGGGAGTAGAAGTAGACATGTGAATAATATCCAAGTAGTGTAGCATCAGAATCTTTCCGTAGTGTAGCATCAGAATCTCCTATGCCATTTACATGTCTATATTGTACTCTGACTCACTAGCCACTGTTAGTCTCTATTTATAGTAGATATTTCTATTACAGTTCTCTCTCTGTTTACATACTGTATTTCTTCAGTTCATGTATCTTACTTTACTGCATGATTATATTTTCTAACCTGCTATGATCTGTTGAGATGTATTGTGCTCGCTCCTGTCCTGACTGGACCTGTTGAAAATATTACAGAAGACGAGGAGGAGGCCTGTGTGGATACCTTCTACGGGGCAGCCCTAGACGACACTTATGAGCTGGACTCTCAGGAGGACCCAGCTCTAGCTGACGACTTTACCCCTACTGCCTAGACTAGCTTAGTTAGGCTTTATCTTACTTATGTTGTCTTGAGACTGGTTTAGTTAGACATTATTTCTGTCTTGAGATCTGGGTTGTATATATTCTTTCATATTCAGTAGTTGAGACTTGTATTCTGGATATTTGTTGACATGTTGTCTTAGACTCTTCTGATCATCTGTATTTTTTTTGAGTTCTATATCATATCGTACTTTCTTCTTTCTTAGTGGTGATTGATTTTACTTCTGCTATGTCACCCCCATTCGGGGAGTATAAACTGCTTAGAATTATAATGTTAGATGTTGTGACCTAGGACAGCGTTCTACCGCCGACACTGCGGCGTAGGCTGGACGTACCCACGTCTCGTGCACCTACTCTAGGGTGCGGGTCGTGACAACTAGCAATCCTTATTCAATTCCATAACCATGATATATTTTTGTATACATCGACTCCACAATTTTCTAATGCATGGTTGTGTTGAACGCCGTTTCATCGCCTCCTCCAAATTTTTTTTTTAATTGTGTGTTGGTATTGATAAACTCTTTTTATCCCTCAACCCTATCTACCCTATTATTCATAAATTTCGAGGACAAAATTCTTGTAAGTTGCGATGGATGTAAAACCCCTAAAAAAAATTTTATTTAAAAAGGCTTAAAAATGAATTTATGCAATTTATGGTTTTTATTAATTATTAAAAATGACCTTAACCATAGTTGAGTTTTGGAGCACAAGACGACCATGAATTTTGGCACGAAGATGTAGCAGTGTGCCTTGACTAGTGAACTAGCCATGCCATAGGAGGGTTAGCCATAGTTTTGTCCAAACTAGAAAAACCAGGCCAAGTTGTGCATTAACTCATTTAAATTATTTTAATTAAATATTATTTTATATATTGATTTTTAGATGACCCGGTTTGTCCAATTCAGCCCGACTGGGCCCGAACCAAATTTACGCCCATGTAGGCATGTGATGGGACCAAAGTGGCCATGTGGACATATTTTATGTACGTGGAAATGTTTCCTAAATTACTTTAGAATTTTACGTACAATTTCTAATTATTTAAATTATTTGTGCAATTATTGGTATTTTATTATTTACATAATAATTTACAATATTGTAAAATATTCGGGGCCCGAATAAGGGAGTGTGGTACAAGTCCACAAGACCACCATGTGATTGTTCTAATATTTTATTATTATTAAATTACTTTGATTGGTTTTTATTTTTATTGTCAAAAAAATTTATATATGTACTTGTGTTTAAATATATTAAAAATTGGGATAGATAAGATTAATATATGTATTTAGATTTATGGAAATTTTATGGTCTATATTTAGGTGTATAGAGGATGGAGAGAGGGATTTGGGCTTGCTTCCTCTTGAAGGAGCTCGCCCGCTCGTCGAGAACCCCACTCTCACGTCCGGGTGGCGGCCGGCCGCCCTCCGGCGCCTCTCTCCCCGTCGTGGGTCCTCATTCCTTCCCGGCCACCCCTGTCTCGGCGGCTGGCCGGGTTTCTCCAGGCCGCTCTTCCCGTGGGGAGCCCCTCCTCCCTCGTCGCAGCCGGTCGATGTCTGCCCGTTGTGCGGCGGCCCCTCCTCCCTCATCTCTCTTTTTCGGCGCTGCCGATGCCCTCGGCGTCGTAGGCGTCGCCGAGCCCGGCACCCTCGGTCAGCCTCGGCCCCCTCCCTCCTCGGCCCAGGTCCGTCGCCCCTGTCGGCCGTCGTCTCCGCCGCTGCGCCGCCCCCCTGCAGCTACAGCCCCACCCTCCGCTTCCCTTACCCAGAGGCTTCTCTCGGAGCCCCGAGCGGCGACCGCCTCGGATCCCCCTCCCCCTCCCCCGGTGCTCGGCGTCCCCGCAGTCCTGGAGCCCATCTCCGCTCCGTCAGGTTCAACCCCTCCGTCTCCCGTGGCCTGGGCGCCCTCCGCCCTTGCAGTAGCCTATCCCCCGACACTTCCCCTCCCCGCGCATCCCCCGGCCTTGCCTCCCCCCCCCGTCGGTGCCTCTCCTCACTCCGGAAGTGGCCTTCCTCCCGGAGCTCCCTCCCGCCGCGCCTCCTCCTGGCTCGGACGTGGACCCCCTCCCCTCTCCCGTCGCCCATCTCGACACGCATCCCTCCTCCTCGGCGGGGGCCTACTTCCAGGACCCTACCATCCTGTGGTGGTACTGGTTCATCCTCCCAGTCCAGTCGGTCGCGACCCACTGGCATGCTTCTGTCCTAGGCGGTTCTGGTCTCCCCTCAGCGTCGACGTGGGGGTCGATCCCCTACTTCTAGCCCCAGGTGCCTCCTGGGGCCCTCGGCCGGCGCTCACCGCCTCCCCCGTCCTTCCCTGATCTCCTCTCCCTGATCTCCCCTCCGTCTTTCCCGGCGCTCGGCCCTTCCGACGGAGGCACCCCGCCCCCCGCGACTCGGCTTCCCCCAAGCGTCTCCCCACCCCCTCCTCCTCTGCGTCGGCCTACCCTCTCGGCAGTGGCCCCCTTGCCGTGGCCATGCCACCGTGGCCCTCCTCGTCGTGGCCCAGCCGCCGTGGCCCGCCCTCTGGCCGCCGTGGCTCCCCCTTCGCCGTATCTCCAGAGGCCACCTCGCTGGAGCCGCCGCATCCCCTCTACCCCCCCCGTTCGGTTGCGCTGGTGCCTCAGGCTCAGCGCCCCCTCGGGCAGAGCCCACCCTCGGGCAGCGCCCCTCCCTCGGGCCCCGTGCCCCTTCCTTGTGCAGCGCATTTTTTTTTTTTCGTTTTGAATTTTGTTTCGGGTTTCCCGCCTATAGGACTCGGTCCTTGGTTTGTTACATTCAATAAAATTTCCTTCAAAAAAGAACATATATATATATATATATATATATATATATATATATATATCCACAAACCCTAGCCCCCGATCCAGCCGCTGGCAACCTCATATATCCACAAAATATATATATATATATATATATATATATATATATATATATATATATATATATATCCACAAACCATAGCCTCCGACCCAGCCGCTAGCAACCTCCGCGCCGCCCCGACGACCCAGGCCGTCACCCCCCACCGCGCACAGCCACGCGAGGCCGAGCCACGACAGCAGCAACAGTAGCCTGTGCTCCCGACTTCGCGAGCAGGTAACTCCTTCATCTTTGCAGCGTTTTTCCTTCCGTTTCTTCGTACGCACACACCACATAACCCTCTGGACAACCTGTCAAGTAGAATAATTGTTGGTGCCCTAGTTAGGAAGAGAACTCGACGCCAAGTCGAAGGAAAAACCCTTCTTTTGATAGTTCAAAAAAAAGAGTTGGCGAACTGTTTTGGAAGGCAAAACTTTGCCAATCCATTGATCATTTTAAAATTCTAATGAATAGAAGTATATACAACATAACCAAGGATAAAACCTTTCAAGTAGATTCATTTATTATGTATTTAAATCCTAATTAAATCAATTTAAAAACTAAGAAAAAAATAGCTTTCAAAAATATAGAATTTTAGGAAAATTAAACGATACGGCGTGCGCCCCGACAAACCGGACGACGTGGTTGCGCACTGTACGTATCGAAAGGCGCGTACAGATGTTGCCGACATATGGGAACTGACAGAACCCGATTTCGTTGCGCGTGCGCGACGAAATCAGTACGTATCCGTCGAGATAGCCCCGTATCGACGTTTTGCAAACTTGGCCATAACTTTGTGCACGTTCGTCAAATCGAGACGAAACTTGTACCAGCAGGACCGTATCATTTTTTTGGTCCTGTATGCCAAGTTTGGTCCAATTCTGAGAAGGTCGACTGGAACGCCTATTTGGCGGGCCCTCGACCCGTTCCAACAGGCGAATTTGTGCACGGCTCATCGAAATCCAAAACTAGATATACCAGTTCGTCTCCTCTAACCGGACCCGTAGACATATAGTTTGACGACTTTAGAGATCGTAGATTCTGGCACGCATTTTGGTACAAAACGGGTCCAACGACGGATATCGTTTTGACCCAAAATTTTGATTTTGCCCCTGCTCCAGAATTGGACTTTTGTACAGGCATTTTCTAGGCATATTTTTTATAAAACTCATTCGTGATGTTCGTTTCAGCATCCGGAGCTCTTTGTGGATTTTGAATTTCGTGTTGACGATTCTGACGGTTGGATTTTGCTACATCTCGCACCACCCTCAGGCAAGATACCTTACCATTATATTCTGCTTATTTATTGTCATTTAGCACGCTGATTTATTTTTCTTTTCTTACATATTATCATTTTTCTGCCTTGATATATTTTATGTAATTAACTATTTAGTTTTATTCCTATTACTTTAATATTATGCATCGACTTAAAGTTTAGAAGACTACCCTATGTTGTGATGCATTCAGTGGCCTTGACACATGTGCTACACAAGTCACGAGTCTCATATAGGTCTCGGACTTGCGTAGTTGGTTGGCCACCGATACGTGAGGACGTGCGTTAGAAAATAACTGCTAATAGATTTGCATGCTAGAAGAATTAGCAGTTATGAGTTGGCATTGGACGGAGAGAACATGATTGGAAATTGACTACCACCCTATCTATCGTAGACTCTCCCTCTACTGAGGAACGATAGGTAGACTATATGCTATAGACTCACTCGATACTGAGGAATAGTATATGGTGTTGTGACTCACTACTGAGGTACTGTACTACATTAGTATTTTCTTGACTTGACCCGGTAGTCATGCGACCATGAACTGTACTTAAAACTGCATTCACTTAGATTGGTTAGGCGCTCTTATCCGTTAGGTATGAGTACTCTTGTTTTGGGTAATTGTATTTGACCTTGGCTTGGAACAATAACTTGTCGCAGATTAGTTCGCCACATGTTGTCCTTGTTTGGTTATAGGTGTGGCTTACTACTCCGACGAGAAGGTATTGAACCTTGTTGGGGTCCGGATACTATATTGGATTTATGACTTGGAAATATACTTTATCGTGGGTTAGTGTGCCATCTTCTGTCCTTGTTTGGTTGGGGGGATGGTACGCTAATCCAAAAGGTGAGGTATTGGACCATGTTATGATTCGATCATACTTATTATTATTGAGCAGTTATATTCTGTTTATATGGCATGATATTGTGTATCTTGTTACGTCCTTCTGAGGACCTGGTTATCTTCCCAGGTGTGTGTTCTTGTCTTCTGCAGGTATTCTAGCCGAGATCGTGATCTTCTCTATCCCTTCGAAGATGATGTGTTTTGGGTCTTTCTTGCTGCCTTCGTTAAATCATTTCATGTCTTGTACTTCTTTTCTTTTAAATAGTTGGTAGTGGATTTGTCTCCGCCCAACATATTGTATAAAGATAAATCATGGTTATTATATGATATCTTTATTTATTTTATTTTGTGGATGAGATTAGTAGCTGTGGTTTTATGGCATTTACAGCTTACGTATATTTATTATATGGCTGGCATGTCTGCGTTCTTAATCCTACGTATTTTGGGACTGGGCATTACATCTTTTTGTGGTGGCCCATGCAGGTCGAGTTTATTACTTCGGTTACGTTACTGTACCGATGTGAGCCTGCATATAGGATTAGAGTTTAGGATCTCATCCACAAGCTTGACCTCTTTTCTTGGCTTCAAATTCCGAACTCTCGTTTGCCTTCCTTGATTTTCATCTTGCTTAATTCTGTCCTACCGTGAATTCTTATTTTCCGTGGTTAGTGATAGCTAGGAAGATGACTACACTACTATATACACATTGGTCAACCATATGGCTAGAGTGATTACATTGACACTTGGAATACATTAAGACCATATGTAAGTTATAAAGGCACTTTCTAAAAGTGTGATTTAATGGTTAGCAGTTTCTAAGTTGGGATATTACCAAAGAAATTTTAACCATGAGATTTCTAAGTAGTAATCACCGGAGGATTGATAGAATTTTATTTGGTACTGCAGGAAAATAGTTAAAACCTATATACAACCGATTTAAGAAAATGAGTTGATTTTGAGGTTTGATATTCGTGAATTATTGGATTATAGTTATACATCTTTGGGCGGATATAAAGTTGGATTGGAAATGATCTTAAGAATATAAAAGTAGCAGTATGAATTGTAGAAGCATGAAAAATATGGGGTTCATACGGTTTACAAATTATCGCATAGACAAACAGGTCCGCATGAAGGAAAGTCGGTTGACTGTTCAATTACATATGCTATGGAAGGAAGATATGCGGCCAAGAGGAGGAGTTCGACTGATAAAGCTGACAAATCCTGGCAAAGCATGATAGTTATGACACTTCGACAAGAAAGATAAGACGTGAGACGTTGCCCAAAAGCAGGGTTCGTACGCCTCCATACAGCCAGAAGAGTGTTATCAAACCTTATGCGGCTCAGACTTATGCTGCCCTGAAGTTTCCAAACTTCATGCAGCCAAGAGTAACTGAGATCCAAGCCGCATGAGTCTCATGCGACCCCACATGATCGAAGACTGAAAAAACTATACGCAACATGACACGTGGCAATCTGACCAAGTCCTTAACTACCCTGATTTGCTGCAACAAAATCCTAACAAATCGACAGATGGCAGCCAAAGAGCGGGTCTTCGTGTGCTAATCAGCCACGTGGCCGCAAGCCGTCTATGCGGCTCAACATACACCCCATTATAAATAGCAGGGTGCCACATCCCTGCAAAAGGCTGGCAACCTTCAAGAAAAAAGTAATTTCTTCACGAGCTAGAGACTGCATCAGATAGTCTACGGAGTAAGGCAGAGTTGATAGCACTTTCCCGAGCCTCCACCGTTACCCCCCAGAATCAATACTAAACAATTGTACTTAGATTGTTTCCTAGGATTTCTTTCTAGGCTTTCCTTTGTACAAGCGAGTTTGTAATCAATTTCAGTGTTCTGTAATACCTGTCTTTGATTTTTATGGCAAATACGATGGCGACTCTGCTGGGGACTTCCTTCTCTTCTGATGAGAAGTTGGTGATGCAATCTGACACGTCCAAGCTCGGCTCTACACAGCAGATGCTTGTAGTTCGTTTTGACCAACAAGCCTTCGAAGAATTGCTCTCTGAAGGGAGCGCTAGCCCGTCTCAGAAGCGAGCTAACCAAAAGAGGACTCGTAAGGCGTCGGTGTGTAAAACTGTTGCCCCCGACCAAGTTCTCGAAGAAGCTCCTTCTGTAGCCCAAGACGGTGACCAAAGCTCTCATGCGACTTTGCTTCCGACCGCAGAGGACCCTACTGTCCCCAAAATGAGAAGAGGAAAGCACTATGATGCTGAGTTTTGGAGGGCACAAGGGAACTCCATGCGGACAAAGAAGAAGCCGCATAGAGGAGGTCAACAGTCAGTCCATGCGGCAGCCAACTCTGGCCGCAGGCAGACGACTCATGCAGCATCCAACTCCGGCCGTAGAAAGATGGTCCATGCGGCAGCCAGCTCTAGCCGCAGGAAGATGGTCCATGCGACAACCAATCCTGGCCTCAAACAGGATGTCTCATACGGCCCTGTCATAAGCTCTATGTTCGACCGTCTCTCATGCGGGCCCGGCGCCATACGGCTCACTAAGGAGGCGGGATGTATCAATCTGGACTCCTTTTACTTTACGCCTTTGGGTGCTAAGTCAAAAAAGTCTAGGGCAGTGCGGACCCAACCAGCCCAGTCAACTGTCCAAGTTGCTGACTGTTAGCGGGCCCCGTTGTCTGTTACACGGGCTCTTGACGGAAAGTTATACAGAACCACCCGTGTCCAGTCCCCCAGGGCTAACGGACAGGGTGGGTCTTTAAAGTCTCCCTCTAAAGATCTAGAGCAAGTGATTTTACTAGCCACGGATCAGGGAGCAAACATGATGCCTAAGCACCCGTGCGCTCGGGATTCCCGAGTTCACAAGTTTAGTGTAAAGGTAGACCAGCTTCCTATCGACTTACGTGACGTGATTACTCACAAACGCAAGACGGCAGAGCCAGCATGCAATGAGTCCCTCTAGGGCGTCGTTGCACCCAAGTCATCATCAATTGCTGCTGCAACAAATCAGCAGCTCCTAAAGATCGGCAGTCAGTTTTCCAGCGACTGTAGCAGTCAGCACCTGTCCGACAACAACTCAAGAAACAGGTGCAAATTCTAGGGGACAAGGAGTTTCCTTCCGCCTCCTGTTATTTAACTCAAAAAGTTCCTCCTGGCAAGGGAGAAAAGAAGACAGGCTCTTCCAGCTCGGCCATCTCGGCCAGTATTACAAGAAGACCCTCATCTGGAGGATTCCCATCAACCACAGGGGGTGTCTATTTAGGCACTCGATCCAAAAAGAAGCTTTCGGCACCCGGGGGTGCGCCTTCGGCCTCCTTGAGAGTAGATGAAGCTTGGGGTAGAAGTCCCCTCAATATATACGATAATCCGGTACACCAAGAGCACATACAGGAGGTAGAAGTCCCCCAGGACAGTACAACAGACCCAGATTTCCCTGAGGGCCACCACCCTCACCAAGACGATGCGGCTTCCTGCAAAGGGGGTAGCACCCCTTCCGAGTCAGAGGAAGATGTTATTCCGACCTTTCCTGACGATTTCTCTATACAAGGATATGGCACACAGAGTACCTCTGCCACAATCCCTTCTACCTCTACCCACGTGAGAACAGTCTTTATAGCTGACGACGATCATGAAGCGCCTTTCGACCGACAACGGCTAGAAGTACTGGAAGCCATTCTCTTGTCCTTGGTCAAGTCCGTGGACGAGATTAAGGCTGCCTTGCCAACTCAACCAGCGAGGACGCCCGAAAAAACAAACTTGGGACCCGCAGTCAACGCGGACTCTAACACGACCTCCCCTCCTTTGGGTGATGATCCCTTAGCAGCATCCGTTCCTTCAGCTGCAGATAAAGCCAAGGAGGCAAGGAGGGAAGTCCAGGAGCATCGGGCAATGTTCAATGCTCGAGACTCCTCTCGGGATCTCAGAATACGACAACCACATCCCATTGCATGGAGAGATGTGCCTTTTCTACCGCGGTACAAGCCGTTCCACATTGATTCTTATGATGGAAAGACCTCTGCTAGTCGGTACATGACTTACTTTGAAGTCACAACCGACTATTTGCCGAATAGTGACGCCATCCTCATACGACTATTCATCGGAGCATTAGATATGATCGCGTTCGACTGGTACCGCAACCTTCCCGACAACTGCATTAACTCTTTTGACGGCTTCAAACACATGTTCCTGGAAAGATTTTATGAGGTAGGGCATGACGTAACGATGTCATCTCTCATGGATGTCGTTCACGGAGAGAGGGAGCTGACAAGGAACTATATCGAGCGGTTCCGCCAAACCGCAATGAGGTTGCCCCAAGGCAATCCTGAGAGCTCCTTGATTGAAATCTGTCAGAAGAAGCTGCTCCCTGCAATTAGCCTCTGGATGGGTGACGACCAGTTCAGAGATTGGACGACCTTCACTATAAGTGCCACCAACGCAGAGGCAAAATTGAAGAAGGATCGCCAGCTGGGATTACACATCCCAGACGGAGAGGATAAGGGTAGACGTCCTGGTTCCACCTCCAGTAACAACAACAGTGGCACCACCACTAACCAGGACAACA
This sequence comes from Iris pallida, assembly GCA_029216955.1. Classification (NCBI taxonomy): domain Eukaryota; kingdom Viridiplantae; phylum Streptophyta; class Magnoliopsida; order Asparagales; family Iridaceae; genus Iris; species Iris pallida. The sequence goes on from JANAVB010024994.1 coordinate 16,984,674, forward strand.
AAGGCAAATAGGCCATGGTCACTGATGTGACTCTGAAGCCCAAACAAAAACAGGCGGATGGTCCGTAGCCCAAGGTCAATTACTCATTTGAAGATAGTCATGTCAAACCTATCTTTGACATGCTCTTGCAAGGGGGTAGGATCCAGCTCCCTCCACCAAGGTGCGATCCCCGAGAAGCAGAAATGGAGGACCCAAAGTATTATCACTTCCACCGCTATGTCCATCATGCTACTCATGATTGTTTCCAATTGAAGCGGTACATTCAGAGTCTTATCGACTCCAAAGCTCTGTCGATAGATTTTGAAAAGGTTACCGTGGCGGCAAACATGGTGTCTATTCAGTTCGGCAATTTCCCTCCGACAAGCACTCCAGACGGGGTCATACATGTCCCTCGGGTAACGATGGAGGTTACTAATCTTCCACCCGTCCGGAGCCAAACATCTGGATTACTACCTTTCACCATATCGCGAGGAGAGATCATGTGGGTACATCCAGACTTGGTGCCCGAAGTTACCCAGGGGGTGTCATCTCCTACCTGTAAGAAAAAGGGCAGGAAGTCTAGAGCCTGCCACACAATTTCAGTCGAAGTTGAACAAGCTGCAGATGTTATTACCCGGTCTGGAGCACAAGTCCAGCCCGCACGGGATAATCCAGCCGAAGATCCTCAGCCGGCAACGTTGCCTCCCTTTGATATTCTAAGGTCATCCCAGCCTCCACTGGCGGACAAATCCAAGACAAAGGAAACCCGCTTCGACAGGCCACTCCGCAATGATGTAACTCAGGGACTGGAGAGACCTTACAACTTTGACATATTAGCACAATTGGCTAATACGCTAGCAAAGTTGTCACTTTACGAGCTCCTAAGGCTCTCCAAGGATCTTTGTGTCGCATTAAGCGAAGCACTCCAGAATGCTGATGCCTACTTAGCTCAGGTCAAGCCTCCAGGGGAAGACCCGCCAGCAGATCTACATGGTGGAGATAACACAGATGTAATGCCCAACATCATATTTACTCCGCACGACATGTTGATCAAGTCCAATTTATATGATCTCCCCTTGTACTACACTGGGTACATAGGCGACATCAAGGTGGATTGAATGCATATCGACCCTGGCTCGTCAATAAGCATCATACCGAAAAGCCTGCTCCAACTTCTTGGCATCCATATGCATTGGCTAGCGGCAACCAACACTGCCATTAGCGGTTTTAATTCAGAAAGAAGCTATCCCCTAGGGAAGATCCGATTGAAGTGCCAGATTGGTGACCTGAAGACGGAAGTTACCTGCTACGTCATAGATGTAGACACCTCCTACAACATCTTCCTGGGATGCCCATGGATACATGACTATATGATCTTGCCATCCACCCTTCACCAGTGTTTCAAGTATGTCAGTAAGCACGGTTCTGTGAAAACTGAATTCACCAACATTGATCCTTTCAAAGGGGTTGAATCTTATTACTCTTCGGAGGCTTATCTATATGACGAATCTAGGAAACATATAACAGACGAGCTGGAAGCCATCACAGGGCTAGAAGAACCTTTGAGAATTCGTCTCCAAGCCCGCAAACCGGGCAGGGCCTTACCCCTTGTCGCAACCTTGCATAAAGAGGTGCTCAGTTCTCCTGCCACACCTACGTAATTGGAACCAATGGTCATCCGTCTCCCAAGATCCAGCCAAGAGCCAAAACCTGTCATAGGACCAATGGTGATCCGGCTGCCAAAGTCCAATCAAAGGCAACAGGAAGATACAAGGCCCTCTGTAACACCGATGGTAATCCGATTGCCAAAATCTACTCCAAGGCGACTAGAAGACACAGAGTCCATTGCTGAGCCCATCGTCATTCGTCTTCCCAAGACGAGTCAGCAGCCAAGTATCGATCCAACACTCTCAGGCAAATCAATACCTCAAACGGAACCCTTGGTGGTCAAGTTGCCCAAGACAGTATCCCGACCTCTAAGCTCGCAGGGGGTAGCCAAGGAGGACGAAGAACTCGCCAAATACGTGGTTACACAGGTGGATAGCCCCTCTCCTGATGATATAATCCCTGTGGATAAAATTCTTTATTTCATCAATAAGAGCCTGCTGTTAGACTATTCTGAGTATGATAAGCCTAATCTAACATATGCTGTGCGGGACTGTCTAGACGTTAGCCTGCACACACAGGTGACAACCGTCCATACCCCAAATTGACTTGCTTCCATAAAAGGTGCTTACTTCCCGATCCCAGACAGAAGAGGATGGGATCATACAATCATCTTTGGGCGAAAAGAAGGTCCTCAATCTTTTACGCCATAAGAGTCCGACCTCAGACCCGACGCTGGAAGACTACCGCTCTGCTTGTATAGTCCTCAAGCCAAGTACTTCATGCATAAGTAGGGGTACGACATGGAGGCTACCCCGGGTCTAAATTATGGCAGTGGTCAACGATTGCCTCTACAACCGTCGGTACCGGTAGGGAAGCCTCAGGATCATTATCACAAATCCAGACGCGGCCTCGGGTATGTTACTCCACCAACAACGCCCGAAAGTTCTGACGAATAATGCGAGTGGCACTCTCATTCGTCCGAATCACCCATTTACGACTCCGATAGCAGTATTGGGGATATATTTAGACAAACATTATCTGCCAATATGACATTCGCTAATTTTGAAGAAGAAGATGAAGACCTACTTGAACCACTAGATTTGGAGCCGTAGGTCCAGCAACTAGATGCACAATGGGAGAAACGCTTTGAACTTTGCGATCCTTCCACTGAAGATGAGGTTATGCAAGTTAACCTCGGCGATGAATCCTCTCCAAGGCCAATCTTCGTCAGTAAAAGTCTGACAGACGATGAGCGGGAGACGTTGTTACAACTTGTCAGAGAATAAATCGACGTCTTCGCCTGGAGCTATAAAGACATTACAGGGCTAAACCCTGATATTGCACTCCATAAGCTCAATATTTATCCGGACGCAAAACCAGTCAAGCAACAATAGCGGCAATTTCATCCAGACACCATGAATTCTATCGAAGTGGAAGTGAACAAGCTTATAGTTAGCGTTTCATCCATGAAGAGCAGCACCCAGACTGGGTAGTCAACGTAGTACCAGTCATCAAAAAGAACGAGAAAATCCGAATCTGTATCAATTTTTGCAATCTGAATGCGGCATGCCCTAAGGATGAATTCTCACTTCCGATCACCGATATAATGATCGATAATACGTGTGGCTTTGGACGCATGTCCTTTATGGATGCCTTTTCAGGATACAATCAAATCAAGATGTCTCCTGATGATGAGAAGCATACATCATTCCGAACACCGATCGACGTATATTATTATACGGTCATGCCCTTTGGCCTGAAGAATGCCGGTTCTACATATCAACGAGCTATAAGTGTCATCTTTAGAGATCATTTGCGTAAGACGGTGGAGTGTTACGTAGACGACATCGCCGTCAAGAGCTGCTCCAAAAACGATCATTTTCATGACTTGAGAACAGTGTTCGACCTCATGAGGGCACACAACCTGAAGATGAATCCCACCAAGTCTTTCCTAGGGGTGTCCAGCGGAAAGTTCTTGGGCTTTGTCATTACTTTTCGGGGCATTCACATAGATCTCGACAAAACCAAAGCAATCCTGGAGAAGAATCCACTAAAGAATCTCCGCGAACTCCGCGGCCTTCAGGGAAGACTAGCCTATATCAGGAGGTTCATATCTAAACTCTCAGGGTGATGCCAACCGTTCACTCAACTTATGAGGAAAGCTGTCTCTTTTGTATGGAATGAGGAATGTCAGCGTGCCTTTGATGATATTAAGGAGTACCTGATGAATTCGCTAGTTCTGGTAGCCTCGGTCGTCGAAAAGCCCTTTCTAGTCCATGTATGGGCGATGGAACACCCCCTCGGTGCTCTGCTAGCATAGAATAATGACGTGGGACATGAATAAGCCATTTACTATCTCAGCCGGATGATGATAGGACCGGAACATAGGTACACTGCCGTGGAGAAGGAGTGCCTTGCCCTAGTGTTTGCCATTCAAAAAATACGACACTATGTGACAGGGAAGACCATCCATGTTGTTTCATGAGTTAATCCCCTCAGGGTTCTCATGACCAAGCTAGGCGCACTCAATTCTCGTCTAGCCACCTGGGCGATACTATTATCCCTATACGACATAGTTTTTGTTCCGTAGAAGGCCATCAAAGGTCAAGCCCTGGCTGACTTCTTAGCAGCCCATCCAGGCTCAGAAACAGCCAAAATTTATGAAGAAATTCCTGATGAAGTTGTCGCCTCGAACATAACTTCACACGACGCCGTTTGGCGAATGTTCTTCGACGGTGCTTCAAGAACGGGGCCACAAGGTAATATCGTCGTTGGAGTCGGGGTGGTGTTAATTTCTCCCTCTAGACTAGTAGTCAATCGGGCGTATTCTCTTACAGAACCCTATTCGAACAGCATAGCCGAATATAACGCTCTAGTCATTGGGCTCCAACTCGTAAAAGAAGTGGGGATCAGATACCTGGAAGCATATGGTGACTCGTAGTTGGTTGTTAACCAGATCCGAGGTTCGTACGAGGTTCGCAATAAGGACCTGATTCCCTATTATCAGACATCAATTGCCATCATTACAACCTTAGAGGGGTTCTTTATAGAGCACATTCCTAGGCTTCAAAATATCGAAGCCGATGTCCTGGCAGGTCTCGTCGCTTCCTTGGCTCTCCCAAATAACACTCATCATTTAGTCGACATAATAGGCCATGAACTGGTCTGCCCCAGGAACAATCTTCATCTGGGTATGAGTTACTCTGCCCAGATAACCAACGACATACAAGACTGGAGATGCCTGTTCATCGGCTTTGCGGTCTATAGAATTCTGCCAGAGAATGTGAAGGAAGCAACCTCGACGCTCCCTCAGATTCTTCTACGATACGGAGACGAAAATGTTATATCGACGATCCTACGATGGGCTACTACTTAGATGCCTGTCAAATGCAAAAGCCAAAGAAGCCCTACGTAAAGCTCATGATGGTACTTGTGGGGCTCATCAACCTGGCCCAAAATTGCAAGATCGTCTTCGCCGGATGGGTTATTACTGGCCCATAATGGTCACAGATGCAGTTGATTATGCAAGGAAGTCCAAGGCTTGCCAAATCCATGTAGATTTTATACATCTGCCATCTGAATTCTTGCACCCGACAGTGGCCTCTTGGCCATCTGAAGCGTAGGAAATGGACATCATTGGGCCAATCTCTCCGCCGTCATCTAAAGGGCATCAGTTCATACTTGCAATCACCGATTACTTCTCCAAATGGGCGAAAATTGTTCCGTTGCAGAGGTAAAGACATCGAACGTGATTAGCTTCATAAAATATCACGTCATCTACTGTTTTAGACTGCCCCAGAAGATTATCTACGACAATGGTCCGCAGTTTGCAAGCCACACTTTTTATCAATTTTGTGATAAGAATCGAATTCAGAACATGTCCTCGACAATATATAATCCCTCGGCCAACGGTCTGGCTGAACCTTTCAACAAAACCATAATCAAGCTCCTCAAAAAGTTCGTGTCTGCAAACAAGCGCGACTGGAATAAAAAGCTTGGTGAGTGCTTATGGGCGTATCGGACGACAATTCGAATGGCTACAGGAAATACATCGTTCTCCTTGGTTTACGAGAGCGAGACAATCCTCCCATTGGAGACTCAGATCCCCTCACTTCGAGTGGCCCTTACCTACCGGTTAACGGCAGACGACAACTACTACCGACGGCTTCAAGAGTTGGAAGCAATAGATAAGAAGCGTCTACAAGCTCAACAAAGCATAGAGCTCTACCAAGCGCGCATCTCTCGGGCTTTCAACAAGAGTCAAACAGAGAATATTCCAAGTTGGCGATCTTGTCTTGGCCATTCGCAGACCAATGGTCCTGACTCACAAGACCTCCGGCAAATTCCAGCCTAAATGGGAGGGGCCGTTCATCATCGAGACCGTGTTCTCCAACGGCGCATACCATCTCGCAAAACAAAATGGAGACTTGCTTATGATGCCCATCAACGGCAAGTTCCTCAAGAAATACTATGTCTAAACGACACCTTCCAACTATCCCTCAGATTGTGAGTTATATACCCTCGGGTATCGCTGAACTTACACTCTGACTTCAAATCTCCCAGATTGTTGAGTTATGTACCCTTAGGTACCACTGAACTTACTCTCTGACTACGCCGAGTGAATTCATATCTCATCTCTTGGTCATATCTATGAACTTCCTGGTCATAGCTTCTCTCCACCAAGAGTTTGTCTCAAAATCTATTACCCGCACCACCAGTGCGCAGAAGGGTAATAGGTCCATAAAAATTTTCCTAATCTATTACTCGCACTGTCAGTGCACAAAAGGGGTAATAGGTCCACCAAATTTCCCAACAGCAAAAACAACCACGTCCATATTACCTATGAGTTATTTTTCTATCCATCACAAACAAATCACCCAGTGCATAGAGCTTCCACGTTAATAGCACCTCCGAGTTGTTCTGTGTACCCCTATTATGCCTACTCCTACCATGTCCTCATTACCTCTGAGTAGAAAGGCTCTATTTTGACCCATATTTACCACATCTTCATTACCTCTGAGTAAATATGTTGGTTTCCTCTCCACTTATTATCCGTACTCGCATCGCCAGTACACAAAAAGGGTAATAAGTCCACAAAAGTTATTCTAATCTATTACTTGCACCATCAGTGTACCAAAGAGTAGTAAATCTACAAATTTTCATTCAAATCTATTTGCTCGCATTTTCAGATGCACAAAAGGGCAATTGGTCCATAAAAAATCCTCTAGTGGGATGCCATTTATCAAATACAAATGCTGTATTAGGCCCTCTAGTACAAGCACCACAAAATAAAACAAATAAAATAGAGTGAACATACTCTGCTCGTTCAAGATCAGTTACATTCATAGGACTACATCGACAGCAGAAAACAAAGGAAAATCTGGCAAATACATAGTTTGGTTTGACAGCACTTCGTCTTCAAGCAGTTTCGTGGCACTCGAAGGAAGTCATGTTTTACTGCTGAGAAGCAAACAAAGCTATTGAATCTCCAAGGAGCTTCCGGGAGGAGAGCAAATATAGCATGCTATCCCCCCTCTGTATTGCGGATGCCTTAGCCCCGCTTCCCCAAAGGACCATATCTTCAAAACATGGTCCCTAATGGTGGTTTCGCCTACTTGGAGAGCCGTGAAGGCAGGACGTTCATAACGACGCCTGACCACCATCTAACTCTTCGAGGTATAAAGGCTCTTCCTTCCACCTGGGGAAAACTCTTCCGAAGCATGAAGTGTCCTGAGTTGTTTGATGTGTATGCCAAAAAGGCATGAGGAAAACTCTTCCGAAGCGTGAGGAGTTTTGAGCTGTCTGATGTAGGCGCCAAAATATTGTATTTTCACTCCATCGCTGTAAACCTCCCCCCATTTTTTTAAATAATTTAATAATTTGAAGGGTGAAAATATCCGAAATAATTTTTGGAGTTAATCATAATTAAAAAAAAAGAAATCTTTTCTAGATTTTTAGATTTTTTTTTTACTATTTTATTTCTACTAAATTCCAAATTTTAAAATGAGTAAAACCTTAGTAATTTCTTTAATTGAATTATTAACCTAATTCCTAATTAATTCCTTAAAGCCTTAATTAATACTAAAGCCTAAGCTACAGCAAGTAGCAATTACTTCTATGCAACGTAAGCTTAATATTAAAGCCTAAGCTAATTACCATAGCAATGCTCAATCCATGCATTAACACCCGGGTCCACCTTGTTCTCCTATGGAATAGAATTGAAGAGCACAATAGCAATATCAAATGGGTCCCACCATGACTTTGATTTTTCCTTTGAAAGCAAAAGGAAAGAGCATATGTACACATAAATGAAGAGAGGCAACAGCTGCTCAATGGGAACGGCCGACCGATCTATTCCCCTCCCAGTAACACCCAAACTGATGACTTCTCATTTCCCATTTATCATCTTTGTAACCTTCCTCCTCATGCTTATAAATATACGCTGCCTTTCCCATTATTTTCATCCCACTCCTAAAAAAAAAAAAATGCACCGACCGGAGCTGCCGCCTTGCTGAGTTCGACTCACCGCGGTGCGTCGATCCGCTGTCTAGGACGCCAACAACTCCTGCAACCACGACAGCCTTTCACACCGACAACTTCTCGACTAGAAGTCGACTCATTTCCGGCTCTCGGATCCAGCTCTCTATTCTCTACTCTAGCACATTAGAGGAGTTTTCCTCTCTCTTTAGGTAACATACCAGGATCATGTTATCTACTATTATCTTTAGCATATGAACCAGGAGCTTTGTTGATGACTATGGGTGTTAAGGGGAATCATGAAATGGTTACGGGAAACCAACAAACATTTAAAATCTCATATCATGCACAAACAGAGTTATCCAAAAGGAATATAATGAGTATATACAAACAGTGTATTTAAGACCATTGTAGTTTATGAAATTACTTTATATAAAATATTTTTTTTTACTTCCATGAGAAGTTAGCATGCAACATATAGGTTATATATATATATAACCGCTTAGCATGCAATGTGATCAAGACACTTTCATGCTATTTAGTTTAGAAGATTCCTTTTCCTTGCTAAATATATTTATAAGTACATAATATATATATTTTAACGTGTAAATATAGTAACAGAATCTTTTAGCAAAGCTTTGTACAACAACAGAGCAATGGATACACACATGATATTGTCACCCTACTTAATTAATCAAACACTCCTTACCATAATAACAAATTTTGTATCGACCTATTTCTAATTAAATTGACTATATTGCGCTCGCTTGTCAGATTTACATGAAACTTGCGCCATCAGACTCGTCACGTGACGTTGGTCAAGTGGTCCAAGTTTGGTGCGAATCTGAGAACGTTGACCGGAACACCGTTTTGTGGGCCTACGGTCTGACTCAACGGACGATTTTGTCAAAGGGGGGTCAGAATCCAATTCTAAAAGTACCGTTGGGTTCGTGGAGTCAAACTATAATTGCAGACACTAAGTTTATAAAATTCTAAAATATTTGATACTGACACGTTGATCGGTACGACGCGGCCCACCTTTGGACCCGTGTCAACTTAAAATTTACCAATTTGTCGTGTGTCCAGACTCGGACATGTGAATATCCATTTGTAGTTGTTCTCTTATTCTGGAATCATTTTTTTTATTTTTACAGCAGGCGCTTAGGCACTTCCTAGAACTATATCTGACTATCACCAAACCACTGCTCAGGACCCAGGCAAGTGTACCTTGCCAAGTTTTCAGTACATATTCTTTTTTTGTTCTATTGTTTCTATCTTCATATATATCATGATATAGGAATAGTTGATACTTCACGTCCGAACAGATTCGGATGTCAATATCTGTATGCAGATATTGGGTATTAAACTTAAATATAGCGTTGCATTGATTATCGTGTTACTTGAGACACGATGGACCTAGGACACTGACACGATCATGAGATAGTCCAAGATATGACATATTCATGGTTTGGATCCTGTGATAGGTTACATAATTATTTACTTGATATTGTTAGTGTTATCTGACATGACTTGATAGAATAGAACATGGGGTGGGGAGAACATTACCGTTATATCAGGCTGTATATATATACATATATTTTTACTCGAATATCCTCGTTTTCATATATGGGACTTGGCTGTTATTCTACTAGTTTAGCCTCGTTTCCATATAGGGACTTGGATGGTATTCTACTAGTATACCTTCGTCTCTGTAGCAGAGCGTGGGTGGTTATTTACTTGATATACTCGTATGCCCTTTGGTCCCACAACACGGTGCCTGAGGGCAATAGCCTGCTGAGGAGCTTGTGAGCCTCAGTGGCTAAGCCTGATATCCGGAATATGTTCTCACGTGCATGTCACTTAGACTGGTTAGGGTAGTACCCATTAGTTCATATGTTTTTATTTACTGTTAATTGGCATGTTGTATGTACCTTGCTATGTCCCCTGAGGACCTGGTGATCTCTCCAGGTATTCGACTGAGCGGAGTTGGTAGCTGATCATGATGGTTGATATTTACTGTTTCAGGTATCCCTGGTGGTTATATATTTATCTCTATTCATTTATATTCTGCTTGTCAGCCTAGTTTTTGTAGACTCAAGTTATTTTTTTCCGGTCTATTCGAACAAATGTAGCATGGGGTGCACACTATGTTATATGTTGTTCATTCCTGTATTCTATCTTACTGTGGATTGAAACTTAGATATTATTAATTAATATAGATAGTTGGTCATTACTATACAGCTTATACGTATTCGAGCTGGACTGGAGTCCACTTGATACGTAGCTGGCATGTAATCGCATTCCTAGTCCTACGAATTTTGGGACTAGGGCGTTACATGTTTTTGTGGTGGCCCATGCAGGTCAGAGCATATCGTCTCGGTTACGTTACTGACCGAACGAGCCTGTAATAGGATACTATATTAGGGTCTCAATCCACAATTACTTTGGAAATTCTTTTGAGTTCATCTATCGCCCTTGAAGCTCGAATATTGCATTCAATCACAATCTTGAACTCCTTACCTTGAATTCACGCCCTTCCCTATTTCTGAAGGACGAATGCTCGTGTTTGATACTCCTTTGGATTATTATTTTTATCATAGGAAAAAAAAAGAAGTTATTAGAGCATCTTAAGAGGGATTGATTGTTTAAAATAATAAGGGTTATATTGACGTCTCTATTAGATAGACCAAGTATGTCGGATTAGCAATATAAATTCATATAGCCTACCTAATCTTAGTGAGAGACTCTAGGAGCAATGGACATTCGACTATTTATCTATGTTAGATAGGGATGGGATATAAGTCTAACTAGGTTTAACTTGGTTTAGTAAGAAAGGTACGATAGAGTTATCAACCGAAATGATGGGAGTGATTTGAAAGAACGAGTAGTAGAATTTTAGATGTTGATATGGTTTTCAAATTAGAATGTGGTCACCTACATGAAAGACTACATTTAAAAGGATTTGAAAGTCTTGTTGAGAATAGGATAAATCTATAAGTATTGTACTCAAGATAGATAGAAATCCTATGGTTGCATGAAGGCGGAGGAAGTTTCGTTTGAACAAAATAAAAATCATGGTAGTAGGTATAGGTCAAGAAATGAAGTTATCACTGGATAGCGGTCGAAAGTCCATACTAGGAAGCTTTCTATCAAAAGGATAAGTGATATTTGGTTGTACCACTCTCTGACTTGGTATAGGATGTAGAAAAGACATGACTGCGTTATACTAGACATACCTTTAAGTAGAAGTTAAATAACTTTGAAAGGACCTATGAACAAGCATGAGTAGAATATTAGTCAATAGGCGAGTATTTGTCAAGGTATCACATATAAGCATTGTCCTAGTATACAAGTATAAAAGGGTTAGACGTATTTGTGATTATTAAATAGCTTCCTATAGACTAGAAGTAGTGAGTTGTTAATCATACTAAAAAGAAGATTTGATAAAAGAATGACATAGTGATTAGGAATTAATTTTTGGTAGTCTTGGATTGTGTAGATAGACCTAATTAAGGACTTGAGAGAAAAATTAGGAATCTTAGTTTGAGTAGACTAGAAATCATGGAGATATTTACCCCTTTTCCACAACACAGTTCAGATAGAAATACCAAAAGACTTGTAGTTATGGCAATTGTGTTGGAATAAGATGCACATAGGGAATAAAGATAAAAGAACCGTAGGAGCAGTCATGGATGGCTAGGACCTAGCATACCCCATTATTTTAGTATGTAACACTATGTTGCAAGAACTGACGATTGGAGGAAACTCAGTTTACATAAGTGAGTAAGTTGGCTGGAATTGAGATAGAAGACCTCTATGGTAGCATAAGTTAGGCCTAGAAGTTTAGCTAGCCTCATCCTTCGGAAAACTTGATAGATAGCCTATATTGACATAAGTCGATATCCGACGAATTGATCATTTGAAGTCCAAGGTCATTCAAGTAACCAAAAGTATTATCCACCATCGACCTGTTTGACCAATGAGCAAAAGTTTTCATTTCTAATGTTGACTTGAGATTGGGATACCATCAAGAGAAGGCACGGAGAGAAGATATTTCAAGGACATCATTTGGGACCCGCTACAACCATTATAAATTTTGGTGATGCCTTTTGATTGAAAAATATACCTGTTATATTTATGAGTTGGCTGAACATGGTGTTTCCTCAGTAATTGGAACAATTATGGTAGTTTGATTACATTTTGTCATAGGATAGAAGCTATATTGGTAGCATATTTCATAGGAGGGTGATTGTGTAATGATATATAAGTATGATAGAACATATCTACTAGAAAGACCGAATAGAACAGAGATGCATTATACTTTTATAGGAAGTCAATCTTACTTAATGGACATATATTACTATCCATGCCAAAATAGGTTGGGTGAACTAGATGTTTTACATATCCATAGAGATTTATTAGGAGAATAAGAATATAAATAATTATTATTATTTTTTGGATGACTAGAAATACGATATTAAAGGATATACAGTTGAACCTTAGTTATAGTTTCCTAAGCTAAAAGAGGACAACGCTTGTGGTAGACTTCAGAAAGTATGACTTATGACTTTGTTATGGGTAAAATGGTTGGCTAAGCCATGTACTTAAGATTGGACATAAGTTTGGGTAGAACCGGTATCCTGTGAATTTTGTTTGAGGGATATAGTAGTTCATGCTTTGCAGGACTAGGTAAATAACTAAGGTGGGTAGAATCTTTATAGAAACTTTTTCAAAGGTAGAAGTCAGAACATAGTACAGCATAAGGTCTAATCCTAGCAATCAACCCTGAAAATATTAGACTAAACCTTGCTAGCTTTTATATAAGATAGTCTAGAATAGAAGGACTAGAAGCACTGATATCAAAAGGTTATATCAGGTTGTTAGATGGCTAAGAATATTGGATAGGGTAGACAAATTTGAGTTAGACTAGCCTTGAAATGACCTCTAGAATGCCAGGACTAGAAGGTTGACCAATAGGTTTATGTATTTGGCTAGCCCAGGCTCAACCTTACCTAGCATGTAGGTGGAAAAAAAAAAAACTAGTGCATTGGTAAGATTATTATCAATTACTATTGACGTATAAGAGTATAATGAAGAGCTTAGAAAACTAATAGGGATCATGAATTAACTGTGAAATTTTCTATCTATATAGTTAGTCATAGATAAAGACTCAAGACCCAAGTTAGAATCATTACCTCTAAATTAGTAACCCAATGACATTATAGGTAGTGTTGTAGAAGTGGTATATTGTCATGCAGTGTCCCATCTCTAGAGCAAGTGCATGATGTATTCAATATCTCGGAGTGGAGGAGGTATGTGACTGATCTAGTCATGAGGTTGACCATTCCGAGATCACGTTGAGACTGAATCTTTCATATAAGAAGCAGTCAGTCAGAATATTGGATACCAGTGAAAATATATTGAAGGAGAAGACTATCAGATTAGTCCGGTAGCATGGAAGCATCACCCCATAGAAAAATCTACTTGGGGGTGTAAAGATTCCATACGAGAATGTTATCCACATTTAATTCAAAAAATCCGATAAGATTCTAAATTAAACTTTAGTGCCCTAACTTTATAAGTTCTACTTCTAGTTAGAATCTTAATTTCGAGGACGAAATTTTTTTAAGGTGGATAGAATGTAAACCTCCCCCCATTTTTTTAAATAATTTAATAATTTGAAGGGTGAAAATATCCGAAATAATTTTTGGAGTTAATCATAATTAAAAAAAAAGAAATCTTTTCTAGATTTTTAGATTTTTTTTTACTATTTTATTTCTACTAAATTCCAAATTTTAAAATGAGTAAAACCTTAGTAATTTCTTTAATTGAATTATTAACCTAATTCCTAATTAATTCCTTAAAGCCTTAATTAATACTAAAGCCTAAGCTACAGCAAGTAGCAATTACTTCTATGCAACGTAAGCTTAATATTAAAGCCTAAGCTAATTACCATAGCAATGCTCAATCCATGCATTAACACCCGGGTCCACCTTGTTCTCCTATGGAATAGAATTGAAGAGCACAATATCAAATGGGTCCCACCATGACTTTGATTTTTCCTTTGAAAGCAAAAGGAAAGAGCATATGTACACATAAATGAAGAGAGGCAACAGCTGCTCAATGGGAACGGCCGACCGATCTATTCCCCTCCCAGTAACACCCAAACTGATGACTTCTCATTTCCCATTTATCATCTTTGTAACCTTCCTCCTCATGCTTATAAATATACGCTGCCTTTCCCATTATTTTCATCCCACTCCTAAAAAAAAAAAATGCACCGACCGGAGCTGCCGCCTTGCTGAGTTCGACTCACCGCGGTGCGTCGATCCGCTGTCTAGGACGCCAACAACTCCTGCAACCACGACAGCCTTTCACACCGACAACTTCTCGACTAGAAGTCGACTCATTTCCGGCTCTCGGATCCAGCTCTCTATTCTCTACTCTAGCACATTAGAGGAGTTTTCCTCTCTCTTTAGGTAACATACCAGGATCATGTTATCTACTATTATCTTTAGCATATGAACCAGGAGCTTTGTTGATGACTATGGGTGTTAAGGGGAATCATGAAATGGTTACGGGAAACCAACAAACATTTAAAATCTCATATCATGCACAAACAGAGTTATCCAAAAGGAATATAATGAGTATATACAAACAGTGTATTTAAGACCATTGTAGTTTATGAAATTACTTTATATAAAATATTTTTTTTACTTCCATGAGAAGTTAGCATGCAACATATAGGTTATATATATATATAACCGCTTAGCATGCAATGTGATCAAGACACTTTCATGCTATTTAGTTTAGAAGATTCCTTTTCCTTGCTAAATATATTTATAAGTACATAATATATATATTTTAACGTATAAATATAGTAACAGAATCTTTTAGCAAAGCTTTGTACAACAACAGAGCAATGGATACACACATGATATTGTCACCCTACTTAATTAATCAAACACTCCTTACCATAATAACAAATTTTGTATCGACCTATTTCTAATTAAATTGACTATATTGCGCTCGCTTGTCAGATTTACATGAAACTTGCGCCATCAGACTCGTCACGTGACGTTGGTCAAGTGGTCCAAGTTTGGTGCGAATCTGAGAACGTTGACCGGAACACCGTTTTGTGGGCCTACGGTCTGACTCAACGGACGATTTTGTCAAAGGGGGGTCAGAATCCAATTCTAAAAGTACCGTTGGGTTCGTGGAGTCAAACTATAATTGCAGACACTAAGTTTATAAAATTCTAAAATATTTGATACTGACACGTTGATCGGTACGACGCGGCCCACCTTTGGACCCGTGTCAACTTAAAATTTACCAATTTGTCGTGTGTCCAGACTCGGACATGTGAATATCCATTTGTAGTTGTTCTCTTATTCTGGAATCATTTTTTTATTTTTACAGCAGGCGCTTAGGCACTTCCTAGAACTATATCTGACTATCACCAAACCACTGCTCAGGACCCAGGCAAGTGTACCTTGCCAAGTTTTCAGTACATATTCTTTTTTTTGTTCTATTGTTTCTATCTTCATATATATCATGATATAGGAATAGTTGATACTTCACGTCCGAACAGATTCGGATGTCAATATCTGTATGCAGATATTGGGTATTAAACTTAAATATAGCGTTGCATTGATTATCGTGTTACTTGAGACACGATGGACCTAGGACACTGACACGATCATGAGATAGTCCAAGATATGACATATTCATGGTTTGGATCCTGTGATAGGTTACATAATTATTTACTTGATATTGTTAGTGTTATCTGACATGACTTGATAGAATAGAACATGGGGTGGGGAGAACATTACCGTTATATCAGGCTGTATATATATACATATATTTTTACTCGAATATCCTCGTTTTCATATATGGGCTTGGCTGTTATTCTACTAGTTTAGCCTCGTTTCCATATAGGGACTTGGATGGTATTCTACTAGTATACCTTCGTCTCTGTAGCAGAGCGTGGGTGGTTATTTACTTGATATACTCGTATGCCCTTTGGTCCCACAACACGGTGCCTGAGGGCAATAGCCTGCTGAGGAGCTTGTGAGCCTCAGTGGCTAAGCCTGATATCCGGAATATGTTCTCACGTGCATGTCACTTAGACTGGTTAGGGTAGTACCCATTAGTTCATATGTTTTTATTTACTGTTAATTGGCATGTTGTATGTACCTTGCTATGTCCCCTGAGGACCTGGTGATCTCTCCAGGTATTCGACTGAGCGGAGTTGGTAGCTGATCATGATGGTTGATATTTACTGTTTCAGGTATCCCTGGTGGTTATATATTTATCTCTATTCATTTATATTCTGCTTGTCAGCCTAGTTTTTGTAGACTCAAGTTATTTCTTTCCGGTCTATTCGAACAAATGTAGCATGGGGTGCACACTATGTTATATGTTGTTCATTCCTGTATTCTATCTTACTGTGGATTGAAACTTAGATATTATTAATTAATATAGATAGTTGGTCATTACTATACAGCTTATACGTATTCGAGCTGGACTGGAGTCCACTTGATACGTAGCTGGCATGTAATCGCATTCCTAGTCCTACGAATTTTGGGACTGGGGCGTTACAATCGCAGACACCGGTCCTGAAGAAGTTTGCTAGCCAGATCCCTACAAAAATAGAAAAAAAAAGGGATTTAGCACCAAGAAAACAAAGAACTCTGTTATGCTGTCTAGCCAGTTATGCGGCCCAGCCAAAACAGAACTCATACAGCCCCAAAGTCATGAGGGCGGCTTCATGAAGTACTCATACAACATTTATACGACTCAGTCATTATCATGCGGCTCAATGCTGCTCAGTTATGAAAAACTCATGCGGCCTAATACTCGTGCGGATCAGCTACGAGACAATCATGCGGCCCAACCATACAGTATTCATGCGGCCCGATCATAAAGTGCTCATGCGGCACCTATGCGGCTTAGTTATAAAATGCTCATACAGACCCATCTTGAGGCACTCAAGCGGTTTAAGTTCGAATGAGCAGTGGTTATGCGGCTCAGTCCATACGGCCCCATCATACAGAACACATGTGGTCCAGAAGAGATAAGGGCACGCATCGACCAGGCTTTTAGCAGAGTTAGAATATGACAGGCCCGCATGAAAATATGTGCTATGGCCATTTAAAATTTCAGTCATCGCCTGCTCACCGTCCTTACTCTTGAGAGGAGGTTGCACGTCGAAACGAATGGAAGGAGCGTCTGCCGCTCTCGACGGAGAAGCAAGTCTCTTCCCTTTGGCCGTCGCACCAGTCGACTTAGAAGCTTTTGGAGACATAGCAGAAAGTATGATGAAGTCGAAGGAGGAGAAGGTAAAAGAGGAAAATCTCTCTCTGAATGACTCCTATTTATAGAGTTGCTGAAAAAAGACTCTTTGATTCTCGAGATCATAAAGGATAGGGACGACATTTGGGGACTTTATCCCTAATAACCGTTAAGCGCCTCTTCGGTTTTCGAGATCATTAAAGATAAAGTCGACGTTTGGGGACTTTATCCCCAGTAACCGTCGGCTTTATGTAGAAAATAGATCCACAACCAAATCAGGAAAATTAAATGCAGCAGTGATAGCTGGCAGGCTCTCTGTGGCCCGATGTTTCCCTGCGACTCAAAGATTTGTCCTGCAGCTCAGGATTTTCCTGCGACTTAAGATTTCTCTGCAGTTCGAAAAGCTTCCTGCAAATTGAAGACTCCCTACGACTTTTTTATGCTTCTTATTCAAAGTATTCCAAATTTGCAATTTGAATACTTTGAAGGGGGTCTTGTAGAAGCATGAAAAATATGGGGTTCATGCGGTTTACAAATTGCCGCATAGCCAAACAGGTCCGCATGAAGGAAAGCCGTATGACTGTTCAATTACATATGCGGCCCGTCGACAAACAGCTGTGGAAGGAAGATATACGGCCAAGAGGAGCAGTTCGACTGATAAAGCTGACAAATCCTGGCAAAGCATGACAGTTCTGACACTTCGACAATAAAGATAAGACGTGAGATGTCGCCCAAAAGCAGGGTTCGTACGCCTCCATACGGCCAGAAGAGTGTCATCAACCTTATGCAGCTCAGACTTATGCGGCTCCAAAGTTTCCAAACTTTATGCATCCAAGAGTAACTGTGTTCCAAGCAGCAGGAGTCTCATGCGACCCCACATGATCAAAGACTGAGAAAACTATACGCAACAGGACATGTGGCAATCTGACCAAGTCCTTAACTACCCAGATTTGCTGCAACAAAATCCCAACAAATCGACAGATGGAAGCCAAAGAGCGGGTCTTCGCGTGCTAATCAGCCACGTGGCCGCAAGCCGTCTATGCGGCTCAACATACATCCTATTATAAATAGCAGGGTGCCACACCCTTGCAAAAGGCTGGCAACCTTCAAGAAAAAAATAATTTTTTCACGAGCTAGAGACTGCATCAGATAGTCTACGGAGTAAGGCAGAGTTAATAGCACTTTCCCGAGCCTCCACCGTCACCCCCCAGAATCAAAACTAAACAATTGTACTTAGATTGTTTCCTAGGATTTCTTTCTAGGCTTTCCTTTGTACAAGCGAGTTTGCAATCAATTTCAGTGTTCTGTAATACCTGTCTTTGATTTTTATGGCAAACACAAATTATTTAAATTAAGTCGTATAAGATGCGCTTAATATGTTAATAGGATTAAAATTTTAAGTGGAAGTAATGATATTAAAATTTTGGTTAAAATATTTGGAAGATATGAAAACAATTTTTGAGGGAAAGTTTTAAAATTGAAATCATGTCCTTTGATTGAAGATTTACAAATCTATTTAGATTTTGGGTTTAAAAAGTTGTGATTAGGTTTGAATGACTTAGAAATAGAAGCTATGGTTGATGAGTACGTTAAAATATTGAGCTGTGAATTTTAGATTGCTCGTGATATGCTAAGGGTTTATCTTGAGGATTATTTGAGAAAATTTAGAGTTTTAAAGTTATAAAGTGCTATAGAAAATTTTATGGATTCATGATTTACGAACTCTTTTAGTTTAAAAGTTGGAGTGAAAATGTTAAATTTTGGTAAGGTTAGTAGTAACGTGATGAAAGTTTACTTGGAGGGTTATGGAAGGGATTAAACTTTTAATCATGATTAAATTAGACGGCTTAGAATGAATAAAAATTAAGGTAGTTCATTTTTGAGAAATTTTATTAAGAACTTTCGGAAGGAAACCTGTGTTAATTTTAACGGTAGGCTACCAAGATAGCCCTAATAAGTTAGAAGTATTCCATGCTAAATGCCATGTCACTCATGACCATGATGGTAGTATATACACAAGCATTGTTAGTCATCTATCAAACTATGTGACTGTATCTCAACCTTGACTTACTCGATCTTTCCTCAAATCTAGAACTTTTATTCTGACCTTCTAACCGTTTGCAATTTGAATAGTAATTTGATTGTTCCTTAACCGTATCCATCTAGGAGACTATTTTCTCTCTAGAACAGTGACCCTAAATTATATTATTGGATTCCTTAATTAATCTTACTTCAAGCTTTAACTTGATATTCTTTATTTTTTTGCATTAATTGTCACATCATGAACTTTCACTTTATATTTTAGATCTTTTGGCATCCTTTACCGTGACTTGGATATTTGGAGCACAACACTAGACTTTTTCTTCCAACAAATTTCATATGTAAGATCTAGGTGAGCCCACTTTCATGTAGATATGTCATGTCCCACTAAAACACGTCTCCTTGTACTCTATTTTCTTGATATGACTTTCTGGTCAAAATGGCTAAACTATAACCTCTACCATAATACCAAAATACTTCCAGACTTCAATTAGAGACCCAACCTTGACTCAATCCCTTTGACCCGATATGTGAATATGTTCTACTAAATTCCTTAATGCTTAACTTGTGCAAAAGCTTGATTGCTTGACCCATTGTCTCGTCACACTACTAGTTTAACTCTTGTAAGTTGGGCAGAATACCTCACGACCCATCAAATCCTTTGTCTTTGTGACCCATATTGATAAGTTTACTTAGACTATAAAATTTGGAGGATTCTAACCCATTTAGCCAACTAAGCCATAAGCAAGCAAAAACTAGGACGATTGCATAGGCCCCAAACTTCGGGCAAGACTCGATTTTAATAGATCTTGGACTTTTTAATTTCCTTCATCATTACCTCCCGTATATTTTGACTATCTTATGCTGCTAATTTAGTCTTAGTTTTGTAAGTTTATTCTTTTATCGAGCTTGTTCATGACATACGTGTTATTGGGTGCACCTACTAACATATTGTCTAATCAGAACCGGTATATGATGGTCTGATCAACCTATTGCACTTTAGTTCGCTTTTCATATATTATTCTACGTGGATGGAGACATAGTTAAACTTGTCCTAGAGTCTCATCCACGACAGCCTTGACAATTCTCTTTTGAATTATTTTCGTCGTCTATGAACCACGTCTGGTACTCAATAGCATCGTCCTTGAATTCTTTATTGTTTTTGTCTTTCACATATTTCAGAAAGACAAGACACTGTACTCGATAGATAGACCCAAGGTATCACTTTAGTCATGTGGCTATATCCACGCCTTAAACTACTCTTCCATTCCTCAACCCTAGAATTATCATCGTTCCCTTTCCAATCATTTTTGAACACATGAGAATGATTCTGATCACCACTTAATCAAACCCTCAACCAAGACGATTAGTATCCAGTTCTCCCTCAAGGAACTACATCTCCCAAATGTTTAAATTATTCTCTTTTGTCTACTCAATTCCTTACTATTCTCAAAATTGCATTATCAAGATTTTGTTACCTTAACTAGCAACGCTTATTCAATTCCATAACCATGATATATTTTTGTATATATCGACTCCATAATTTTCTAATGCATGGTTGTGTTGAACGCCGTTTTATCGCCTCTTCCAAATTTTTTTTAATCGTATGTTGGTATTGATAAACTCTTTTTATCCCTCAACCCCATCTACCCTATTATTCCTAAATTTCGTGGACGAAATTCTTGTAAGTTGGGTAGGATGTAAAACCCCTAAATTTTTGATTTTTATTTAAAAAGGCTTAAAAATAAATTTATGCAATTTATGGTTTTTATTAATTATTAAAAATGACCTTAGCCATTGTTGAGTTTTGGAGGACAAGATGACCATAAATTTTGGCACGAAAGATGTAGCAGCGTGCCTTGACTAGTGAACTAGCCATGCCATGGGAGGCTTAGCCATAGTTGTCCAAACTAGGAAAATTAGGCCAAGTTGTGCATTAACTCATTTAAATTATTTTAATTAAATATTATTTTATATATTGATTTTTAGATGAACCGGTTTGTCCAATTCAGCCCGATTGGGCCCGAACCAAATTTAAGCCCATGTAGGCATGTGATGGGACCAAGGTGGCTATGTGGACATATTTTATGTACGTGGAAATATTTCCTAAATTACTTTAGAATTTCATGTACAATTTCTAATTATTTAAATTATTTGTGCAATTATTGGTATGTTATGATTTACATAATATTTTACAATATTGTAAAATATTTTGGACCCGGATAAGGAAGTGTGGTACAAGTACACCAAGACCACCATTTGATTGTTCTAATATTTTATTATTATTAATTCTATTTTTGTCATGATTAAAAAAGAATATTTATTATTATTAAATTACTATGATTGGTTTTTATTTTTATTGTCAAAATAAATTTATATATGTACATGTGTTTAAATATATTAAAACTTGGGATAGATAAGATCAATATATGTATTTAGATTTATGGAAATTTTATGGTGTATATTTAGGTGTATAGATATATATGTATTTATAGTTATATATATAAAAGATTTGATTTGAAAATATATATATATATATACATATATATATATATATATATATATATATATATATATATATATATATATATATATATAACCTAGGTGAACAGTACCCGCGGGGGGCACTGTTCACCCGAGCCTCCCCGACCCCTCTTATATATATACGACGCCGTTTAAAAGTATATATATATATCCACAAACCCTAGCCCCGAACCCAGCCGCTGGCCACCTCCGCGCCGCCCCGACGACCCAGGCCGTCACCCCCACCGCGTGCAGCCGCGCGAGGCCGAGCCACGACAGCAGCAATAGTAGCCTGTGCTTCCGACTTCGCGAGCAGGTAACTCCTTCATCTTCGTAACGTTTTTTGTTTTGTTTCTTCGTACGCACTCACCACATAACCCTCTGGACATCCCTTCAAGTAGAATAAATGTTGGTGCCCTGGTTGGGAAGAGAACTCGACGCCAAGTCGAACGAAAAAACCTTCTTTTGACAGTTCGAAAAAAATAGTTGGCGAATTATTTTGGAAGGCAAAACTTTGCCAATCCATTGATCATTTTAAAAATCTATTTAAACAGAAGTATATACCACATAACCAAGGATAAAACCTTTCAAGTAGATTTATTTATTCTGTATTTAAATCCTAATTAAATCAATTTAAAAACCAAGAAAAAAATAGCTTTCGAAAACATAGAATTTTAGGAAAATTAAACGATACGGCGTGCGCCCCGACAAACCGGGCGACGTGGTCGCGCACTGTATGCATTGAAAGGCACGTACAGATATTGCCGACCTGTGGGAACTGTCGGAACCTGATTTCGTTGCGTGTGCGCGACGAAATCAGTGCGTATCCGTCGAGATACCCCCGTATCGACATTTTACAAACTTGGCCATAACTTTGTACACATTCATCAAATCGAGACAAAACTTGCGCCAACAGGACCGTATCATTTTTTTGGTCTTGTATGCCAAGTTTGGTCCAATTCTGAGAGGGTCGACTGGAGCACCTATTTGGCGGGCCCACGACCCACTCCAACAGACGAATTTGTGCACGGCTCATTGGAATCCAAAACTGGACATATCGTTGAGTTTGTCTCCTCAAACCGGACCCGTAGACATATATTTTGACGACTTTAGAGACCGTAGATTCCGGCATGCATTTCGGTGCAAAACGGGTCCAACGGCGGACATCGTTTTGATCCAAAATTACGATTTTGCCCCTGTTCCAGAATTGGACTTTTGGACAGGCGTTTCCTAGGCATATTTTTTATACCAAACTCGTTTGTGATGTTTGTTTCAGCATCCGGAGCTCTTTGTGGATTTTGAATTTCGTGTTGACGATTCTGACGGTTGGATTTTGCTACATCTCGCACCACCCTCAGGCATGATACATTGCCATCATATTCTGCTTATTTACTGTCATTTAGCATGCTGATTTAGTTTTATTTTCTTACTTATTGTCATTTTTATTCCTTGATATATTTTATGTAATTAACTGTTTAGTTTTATTCCTATTACTTTAATATTATGCATCGACTTAAAGTTAAGATGACTACCCTATGTTGTGATGCATTCAGTGGCCTTGAAACATGTGCTACATGAGTCATAAGTCTCATATAGGTCTCAAAATTGCGTAGTTGGTTGGCCACCGATACGTGAGGACGTGCGTTAGGAAATAACTGCTAATAGAGTTGCATGCTAGAAGACTTAGCAGTTATGAGTTGGCATTGGGGCGGGGAGAACATGATTGGAAATGGACTACCACCCTATCTATTGTAGACTCGCTCACTATTGAGGAACGATAGGTAGACTATATGCTATAGACTCGTTCGATAATGAGGAATAGTATATGGTGTTGTGACTCGCTACTGAGGTACTGTACTGTATTGGTATTTTCCTGACTTGACCCGGTAGTCATACGACCATGAACTGTTCTTAAAACTGCATTCCCTTAGATTGGTTAGGCGCCTTTATCCGTTAGGTATGAGTACTCTTAGTTTGGGTGCTTCTATCTGACCGTGGCTTGGAACAATAACTTGTCGCGGATTAGTTCGCCACATCTTGTCCTTGTTTGGTTGTAGGTGTGGCTTACTACTCCGACGAGAAGGTATTGAACCTTGTTGGGGTCTAGATACTATATTGGATTTGTGACTTGAAAATATACTTTATCGTGGGTTAGTGTGCCATCTCCTGTCCTTGTTTGGTTGGGGGGATGGCACGCTAATCCAAAAGGTGAGGTATTGGACCATATTATGATTCGATCTTACTTATTATTATTGAACAGTTATATTCAGTTTATATGGCATGATATTGTGTATCTTGTTACATCCCTCTGAGGACCTGGTTATTTCCCCAGGTGTGTGTTCATGTCTTCCGCAGGTATTCTAGCCGAGATCGTGATCTTCTCCATCCCATCGAAGATTATGTGTCTTGGATCTTTCTTGCAACCTTCGTTAAATTATTTCATGTCTCGTACTTCTTTTCTTTTAAATAGTTGGTAGTGGATTTGTCTCCGCCCAACATATTGTATAAAGATAAATCATGGTTATTATATGATATCTTTATTTCTTTCATTTTGTGGATGGGATTAGTAGCTGTGGTTTTACTGCATTTACAGCTTACGTATATTTATTATACGGCTGGCATGTCTACGTTCCTAGTCCTACATATTTTGGGACTAGGGCGTTACACCTGGGTGTAATACCCTACTATTTATAGAGACTTCTGGATGAGGCATATTTTGGGCCGCATAAGTGGTTAAGTAGCCACGTGGCCGTAACAACGCACCAAGACCCAGTCTTCAGCGGCGAGCTGGGTGTCCGTTGAGATTTTTTTGTTGCAGCTTATATGGGTGGTTCAAGACTTTGTCAATTCGCCACGTGTCCTACCACGAAATCGGTTGAGGGAGTTTGGAGAATTTTGGACCGCATAAGGCTCATACGGCTCAAAAGTAGGTCGCAGTCTCCCTTGGCCGCAGGACATCCCTGCTTTATCTTAGCCGTATAGTGGTCTCAGGAGCCTTCTTTCAGCAACTCGAATTAACTTGGCCGCAGAGTTGTCATAGGAGCCTTCCTTCTACGGCCCAGATCAGCTAGTCCGCAAAGTTGACATAGGAGCCTTCCTTCTGCGTCCCGAGTCAACTTGACCGCATAGTTGTTATAGGTGCCTTCCTTCTGCGGCCCGGATCAGCTATTCCGCAGAGTTGAGATAGGAGCCTTCCTTCAACGGCCCAAATCAACTTGACCGCAGAGTTGTCATAGGAGCCTTCCTTCTGCGGCCCGGATCAGCTAGTCCGCAGAGTTGACATAGGAGCCATCCTTCTGTGGCCCGAATCGACTTGACCGCAGAGTTGTCATAGGAGCCTTCCTTCTGCGTCCTGAATCAACTAGGCCGCATACCGCCTATGCGGTCGGTATTTTCATGCTTCTACAAGACCCCCTTTAAAGTTTTCAAATTGCAAATTTTAGAATAATTTGAATAAAAAGCATGGAGATACGCATAGGATATCGAGCCGCAGGGAAGTCTTTATCTAGGCTGTCACTGCCACATTTAAATCTCTAATTGGGGCTATCTTTTTCGAGATCAACATAACGGTTATGAAGGATAAAATCTTTGAGGATCATTATTATCTTTGATGGGTGCGATAAACGAAGAGGCGTCCATCCATTTACGCTTTTGATGGCCTATAAATGCAGGCCATATAGCAGTAAGAGAACTTTCCCTACTTTCTTTCGTCTTCCTTTCTTTCATTTTCTATTTCTAACTCTTCATCTTCTCCAGTCAGCCATGGCCCCCAAAGCTTCTAAATCCGTAAGTGCTACTGACAAGGGGAAGGGGCCTGCCTCTTCGTCTAGAACTGTGGACTCATCCTCCTTTCATCTAGACGTACAGACTCCTGTCAAGGGTAAGGATGGTGGAAGAACGAATATTTGAACTCTAATAGCCATGTCACATGCTTTATGCACGGGTCTGACCACGTATCACCGTTGTGCTGTGGCTTCAACAGATTTTGTGCGTAGTCAGGCTTCCACGGGGTATGTGTTCCCTGTCTAGCCGGGCCGTATGTGCTCTGTGTGACTGGACCGCGTAGACTGAGCCACATATGTGTCACATGACTAAGTCGCATGTGCCTTCCCCATATCTGGTCCGCATAGGCTCTACCTGACTAGGCCGCATACGCTTGACCTGATTTGAGCCGTATGTGCTCTTTCTATATCTGTGTCGCATAGGCTCTGCTTAACTAGGCCGCATATGTGTTCTACGATTTTAGCCTTATGTGCTCTTTTCATAACCAGGTCACATAGGCCAGGCCGTATGTGCATCACCTGATTTGAGTCGCATGTGCTCTTTTCATGACCAGGCCGTATAGGCTTTACCTGATTAGGCTGCGTAGTTGAAAAGGAACCCATTCCCTTTGATTTTTTCTGACTGTCTTCTTTCTTTGACCTTTGCAGTGACTTTGCCTAGGCTGCATAGGGTATGCTCAGGCCGCTTTAGGTGTCAGATTTGACCACATAGTCGAGGACGTGTTAACTCAAATTACCAGAGGTCAATCTGAAGCCAGGTTGAAGGCGATCCTGAGCCAGTCGTATTTCTAATTACTCAGCATAATGAACTCTAGGATACTGGACGACATTCATTTGAAGCCTATGTTTTTGTTTGGGGACGCCCTGACCATCTCGGACCCGTGCATAATAGAAATATCTGAGAACTGGGATTTCTCTTCCTACGGGATAGCGATTCACATACCCCAGATGTTACGCCACTTTCCTTTATTAGGGTTCAACATGGTGCCCATTAATAGAAAAATGTCGGGTCCCCTAACTCAGGATCAACATGGAGTTTTTGTAGGCCATATCCGCTATAATAAACATGCACGGACAGTGGTCGTGGTTAAGGAGACAATCAGCTGCTCCATTGTTGGACTGGACCCCGGTAGTCTTATCCAAGAGCTGAAGCCCAATATCCAGTTTTCTGAGGCTGACATTTTCTTGAATCAGATTGCTCACAAAGGGTCATACCCCGTAGGCAAGTTATCGTTGCTGAACTAGGTGCATTGTTCGCCTCCGTGGGTCAACCTGACGACCTGGATCCTAACGGAATATAGGGATACTCTACAGCGGATCGGCCTCTACTACGCCATAAGGGGCACCTTCTATAGTTTATCTATGAACCCGAAGATGTTCATAGTCCTCCTTGAGATGTACAACTGTCGTACTGGGACCTTCTTTACTCCTGGTGGAGAGATGGGGCTCGCTCTTCACGAGATGCACGATGTTTCCAAGTTGTCCTGGGGAGACGAGGTTTACGACGAGTATACCCCAACAAATGAAGAATTTGAGAAACTAGAGCGACGATTCCCCGGGTTCCTTACTGTATGCAGGAAAGTGCTATGTCATCATAGCACCTGTCAGTAGATGTCCAAGAAAAAGGGCGAAAGCTCTGACGGGTACCTTCCCCATACCAAGGCTTAGATTAGTTTCCTATTCAACCTTGGAGCCTCAGGTCGGGTCACCCCTCGGAGTCCTCAGACTCAGGAGGGGGTGGATGCTCAAGTGCGAGGCACCAAACGGGACAGAGCTGCAGGTAACAGATACGGGAGCTTGAGCGACTCCTTCAGTTACTTCTATCATAATACCCAACCTTTTCCCGATAAGGCTATCCTGGTCGGGTTCTTAATGATATGGTTGAGGTCCTGTGTGTTTTCAGGGGGGCTCCGGTTCTATTGAGAGAATCAGCCACAATCTGATCCTTCCTGCAGCCAAGCTGGTTTTCGGAGGCAGGCTGGTCTACTCCCAGCTATGGTGTGCAGAATTCATCGAGGTCTTCGTACTTTTACGACAAAAGTTATTACTTGTGAAACCACGAAGGCCTTCAACCGGATTGAGCTACCTTACCATTATCTGATGGGATGGCTGCTGATGCACTGTCCCTCTTTGATGCGGCCTGGCCCCGAAGGTAACTTGACGAGTGGTGATGCCTTTATCTATCAGTATCGAGATATGCCTTGGACCTCCACTACTGTACCTGACTACCGAGCTGCGCTCATACGGTTGGACAAATATTTATTTTTTGTGTCGGTCCCGTCTTTTACCGACGAAGAAATAGGCCGCCTGTATCTTGATAACACTGTTGCTTCTCAGATCCTGCTGAGAAGATATTCCGCTGGTTTTAGAATATCCTTCCTTCACATCTAGTGTACCGTAACCGTAATATCGCTTTCCTAGAGCCTTACTTACCCAACCGATACTCTCGGCAATTTGGATATAGTCAATTATTTTTGGACAACCCTAGTCCCTGCCTGGGTTTTGAGGGCAGCGTCCTGGATGGCATTTGGGCCTGACATTACTACTCTGCGATCCACACCCAGGCCAACTTCTACCTGCCGAACGCTAAGACTTTCGGGCACATTTTATACATGGCGTGCCTTCACCATGTATCTGTGAATGGGCCCCCAGCAGCTTCGATCCAATACCAGTTTTATTACTGGTACTAAATTGGAGAAACGTTACAGGAAGTCTCGCAAGAGGACAAGGAGGGGGAAGGTGAAGACTTTCGACTCTGGTTCAACTAGCACGGAGGCGGAGAATGACTCTGATGATCCACTGCTTCCTGCAACTCCTCTGGCGGCGCGCTTACCCTCTCTTATACCAAGTCCTTTGCGTAAGCAGAACAGGCATGGTACATCCGTTACAGATATGCCTCGTTCCAAGAAGCGGGTCACGATTAAGGTCCGTGGGCCTGTCGTCGAGGAACGGGGCAGTAATGTCCGAGCCAACTTGGGGATAAGCTCTTTCATGACAAACCCCAATGTTACTCTTGGGACATTATCTGAATGTTCCTCTTTGCAGGCATCAGAGGGAATAAACCCTCCGCAACCCGATGTTGCCCACGAGCTTCTTCCTCTGGTGCCGACTATGGACACCTCGGTCAGGGAAGGTTCCAGTCTTGCGGGACCTGATCTTGAGATTATTGGATCTCAACAGACTGGCACCGATACAGCTACGTCTCTTTTCGGAGCGACTGGAGCTGACGAGGCAGACGTAGACGGCTTGAGTACTGCCGTTGAGGTCACAGAGGATGTGGGGGTAGCGGAAGGATCTATGATTACTCTGAATGAGCCCCAGTCTCTACCGCCCTCCCCTGGTAAGCTATGTCATATTCTTACCAATGAGGAGATTTTTTTGCTCCAACTCCATATCCTTCGAGTCAAGATGATTGTTGGTTGTTCTGGATCTATAGCGCTTGCCTCCTCACTGCCGATGGCGAACATGGTCGCAAAGGAAGGGATAGAAGAGGACACCGAGGTTAACATTATACACAGAAGAAGTGTACCTCCTCCCATTCTGGCTCAATTCGAAGGGCCCTCCACCGAATTGAGTACTACGGTGTGCGCCATGGAGATGTCGGTCGCAGAGGTTGTGGTTTCTACGCCCGCATCAGAGGACGCTGGGTCGGTTGATGCTACCCCTTCCCCAAAAATCGAGGTCTCTGGCTCCTTCGTGCCGCAGAGGAAGAGATTGCTGCTGCACGAGAATCTCATCACTCAGAGTTTGCTTCCCTTTTGACAATGTCGTCAAACTCTGTTGCACCGCCTTCCCAGACACCTTCATCTCCCTCGGCTGCTATTCCTTTGACTCCCTCTTCTTTGGAGAACATAGACGAATCTTCAAAGGACATAATCGAGAGATTTTATCGCCACTTAAGACGGGGGTCGATACTGCTTTACGGAGAGGAACGTCATTTGTTGTTGCCCGTCATTGTGCCCGCAGTCAAGTTGGACTGTTGAGAACGCTCCCGGGTAGCGAAGGGATGGCAAATTTTCTTAAGCATAAACTGGTAGAGGCTGATCACCACCTGACCCAACTACAGAAACTATGGCAAGTTGACATGCCCCTTACGGTGGACCAGGAGCGTGCGTTCCTTCTAACGGCCTTAGCGAAGGTGAAGGACGTACGGGAGACGACCAAACCCGCTTTAAAGAAAGACCTTCAAAAACTGTCTCTAAAGTACGACAAGTTAAGCCGTAAGGGGGAGGATTACTTGACTTAGGAGGAGACGATGACCCGCACGATTGTCGAAGCCAATGAGAAGATCCTACAACTCCAGGATAAGCTGGCATCCCGGGAGACTGAGCTCCAAGATACCCGTCGAGAGAGAGAGAGCTGATTTGTGAAGACACAAACAAGGTCACACGTGCCAGTGCTGCTCTGAATGGTACACTGAAGAAAGTAGACGACAATTGGCAGGCTCATGCATATCTTGAGGATGCTGTGAAGCTGAACCAAGAAGCTGAACGTCGGGCCAAATTGAAGATCGACCTTTCAATGGTATAGCTTGAGGCGATACTTACTGAACTATGTGTTGCTGATCAGCAGACGTAGTTGTAGTGGGTCTTCTACTTCTTTTTTTTGTAAATAATTGAAATTATTGGTGACGTAGTCCCATGAATAAAAGTGTGCATTAACTTCATTCTTTGCTTATGACATCTGGGGTGCTTGTACTAGAGGGTCTAATACAACATTGTGGTTGGCAGAGGACATCCCACTGGGTGATTTGTGGTACGAGTAATAGATTTGAACAATTTTTTGGGACGTATTATCCTTTTGCGCACTGGTAGTGCGAGTAATAGATTTGAACGATTTTTGGTGGACATATTACCCTTTTGTGTACCTGTGGTGCGAGTAATAGATTTGAACGATTTTTGTGGACCTATTATCCTTTTGTGCACCTGTAGTACGAGTAATAGATTTGAACAATTTTTGGTGGACCTATTACCCTTTTGTGCACCTGTGCTGCGAGTAATAGATTTGAACGATTTTTGGGGACCTATTACCCTTTTGCGCACCGGTAGTGCGAGTAATAGATTTGAACAATTTTTGGTGGACCTATTACCCTTTTGTGCACCTGTGGTGCGAGTAATAGATTTTGAAACAATACTTAACAGAGGTAATATGGACGTGATAGGTTCTGTGGCCTTAACACCATGACTTTATCCCATATTGGGTACAGGTGTTAAGTTAGGAGATTATCTATATCAGAGGTAATGTGGATGTGATATACGACAATCAAAACAAGGAAGTTTGCTCAGAGGCGACAAAAAGAACCTAGCAGACTCCGGCAGGGTGAAGTATTAGAGTGGAAGTTCAGAGGTATCAGTATACATGACTTGTCACCCAGGGAGATGCGATGTGAATACCCTCGGAGCTAATAGAGTGTAAGTTCAGAGGAACTTGGTGTACATAACTCGACAGTCTAGAAGATTTAGTAGTTAAGGAAGTATGAGCATGTCTTCAAGCATAGTACTTTTTCAGAAACTTGCCATTTATGGGCATCATAAGCAAGTCTCTATTTTGTTTTACGAGCCGGTATGCGCCGTTGGAGAATACGGACTCGATGACAAATGGGCCCTCCCATTTTGGCTAGAATTTGTCTATAATTTTGTGAGTCATGACCATCGGTCTACGAACGGCCAATACGAGATCGTCTACTTGGAATATTCTTTCCGTGACTTTCTCGTTGAAATCTCGAGTGATGCGTGCATGATAGAGCTCGATGCTTTGTTGAGCTTGTAAACGCTTCTCGTCTAGGGCTTCCAGTTTTTGTAGCTGTCGACGGTAGTTATCATCCGACGTTAACCGGTAAGTAAGGGCCACGCGAAGCGAGGGGATTTGGGTCGCCAATGGGAGAACCGCCTCGCTCCCGTAAACCAGAGAGAACGGTGTATTTCCTGTAGCCGTCCGAATTATAGTGCGATAGGCCCATAAGCATTCGCCCAACTTTTTATTCCAGTCGTGCTTGTTCAAAGATACGAACTTTTTGAGAAGCTTGATTATGGCCTTGTTAAAAGCTTCGGCCAGGCCGTTAGCCGATGGGTTGTATGTCATTGAAGCCACATTCTGAATCCGATTCTTGTCGCAGAATCGATAGAAAGCATGGTTTGCAAACTGTGGACCATTGTCGTGAATAATCCTTCGGGGCACTCCAAAACAGTAGATAACGTGATGTTTTACGAAACTAATCACGTTTGATGTCTTTACCTCTGCAAGTGGAACAGCTTCCGCCCACTTGGAGAAGTAATCGGTGATTGCAAGTATAAACCAGTGCCCCTTGGACGACGGTGGGGTGATTGGGCCGATAATGTCCATTTTCTATGTTTCAAATGGCCAAGAGGCCACTGTTGGGTACAAGAATTTGCATGGTTGATGTATGAAGTCTGCGTGGATCTTTCAAGCCCTATAATTGTTTACATAATCGACTGCATCTGCTACCATTACAGACCAGTAATAGCCCATCCGGCGGAGACGGTCCTGCAACTTTGGGCCAGGTTGGTGAGCCCCGCAAATGCCATCATGATCCTCGCATAGGGCTTCTTTGGCTTCTGTATCTGATAGGAAGCGTAGAAGTAGTCCACCGTAGGATCGTCAATATAGCATTTTTCTGTGTCATAAACAAATCTGAGAGAACGCCTTCTGATTGAAGTTGTTTCTTTCACATTCTCTGACAGGATTTCGTAGACTGCAAAGTCGATGAATGAGAGTCTCCAGTCTTCTACGTCATTGATTATCTTGGTAGAGTAACTCGTACCTAGTTGAACGTTATTTTCGGGACAGACCAGCTCATGGCCTATCACGTCGACTAGATGATGAGCATGATTCGGAACGGCCAAGGAAGCGGCGAGGCCTGCTAGGGCGTCGGCTTCAATATTTTGGAGCCTAGGAACATGCTCTATAAAGAACCCCTCCAAGGTTGCAATGATGTTAATTGATGTCTGATGATAAGAAATCAGGTCCTCGTTGCTGACCTCGTATGAGCCTCGAATTTGATTAGCAATCAACTGCGAGTCGCCAAACGCTTCTAGGTATTCGATCCCTACTTCTTTTACAAGTCGGAGCCCAATGACCAGAGCATTATATTCGACCACATTATTTGAACAGGGCTCTGTGAAAGAGTATGCCCGATTGACTACCAATCCAGAGGGAGAAATTAATACTATTTCGACTCCAGCGACGATATCACCTTGGGGCCCCGTTCTTGAGGCACCGTCGAAGAACATTCGCCAAATGGCATCATGTGAAGTCATCTTTGAGTTGATGACTTCGTCTGGGATTTCTTCATAGATTCTGGCTGTTTCTTAGCCTGGATGGGCTGCTAAGAAGTCGGCCAAGGCTTGACCTTTGACAGCCTTCTGCGGAAGGAAAATCATGTCGTAGGGGGACAGCAATATCGCCCAGGTGGCTAGACGAGAACTGAGTGCGCCTGGCTTGATCATGAGAAACCTGAGGGGGTTGACTCGTGAGACAACATGGATGGTCTGTCCTGTTACATAGTGTCGTATTTTCTGAATGACGAACACCAAAGCAAGGCATTCCTTCTCAACGATAGTGTACCTATGCTCCGGCCCCACCATCACTCGGCTGAGGTAATAAATGGCTTATTGGTGCCCCACGTCATTGTTCTGCGCCAGTAAGGCACCGAGGGAGTGTTACATTGCCCATTTATAGAGCAAGAAGGGCTTTCCGGTGACCGGGGCTACCGAAACTGGCGGATTCGACAGGTATTCCTTAATGACATCAAAGGTGCGTTGACATTCTTCATTCCAAATGAAAGAGACGTCTTTCTTTATAAGTTGTGCGAATGGTTGACATCATCCTGAGAGGTTAGATATGAACCTTCTGATGTAGGCTAGTCTTCCCTGAAGGCTTCGAAGTTCGTAGATGTTCCTCGGTGGACTCAACTCTATGATTGCTTTTATTTTATTGGGGTCTATGTGAATACCCCGGGAGGTAAATACAAAGCCCAAGAATTTTCCGCTGGACACGCCCAGAAAGGACTTGGTGGGTTCATCTTCAGATTGTGCGCCTGCATGAGGTTGAACACTGTCCTCAATTCGTGTAAGTGGTCATCCTTAGAGCGGCTTTTGACGGCGATGTCGTCAACGTAACACTCCACCATCTTGCGCAAGTGGTCTCTGAAGATGACACTCATAGCTCGTTGATATGTAGCACCACCGTTCTTTAGGCCGAAGGGCATGACTGTGTAATAATAAATGCCAATCGGTGTTCGAAATGACGTATGCTTCTCATCATCAGGAGACAATTTGATTTGATTGTATCCCGAAAATCCATCCATAAAGGACATGCGCTCGAAGCCACACGTATTATCGATCATTATGTCATAATCGGAAGAGGGAATTCTGTAACACCCCAGTCCCAAAATACGTAGGACTAGGAACGTAGACATGCCAGTTGTATACATACGAAGTACACTCCAATATATGGAAACCTCGTATGAATACATAAGCTGTAAAATGCAGTAGAACCATAACTAATCTCATCCACACAAAATAAATGAACAAAAATATCAAATAATGATAATGAATTGTCTTAATAAAATATATTGGGCGGAGACAAATCCACTACCAACAAGTAAGGGAAAAATACATGGGAAATGAAATAATTTTGGCGAGCGATGCGTAGACGATCCAAGTGAAATCATCCTCGAAAAAATAGAGATGATCCTGTCCACGGCTAGAATACCTACGAAAGACAAGAGCACACACCTGGCGAGATAACCAGGTCCTCAGAGGGACGTAACAAGACACATAACATCATGCCATATAAACTGAATAAATATTGCTCAAATAAATAAGTTAATTGAATTATAACATGGTCCAATACGCACCTATTGAACTAGCTTACCATCCCCCCAACCAAACAAGGACAAGAAATGGTAAACTAATTTACGGTGACGTATCTTTCCATGCTATGAATCCAATATGGTATCCGAACCCCAACAAGGTTCAATACCTTCTCATCGAAGTAGTAAGCCACACCTACAACCAAACAAGGACAAGATGTGACAAACTAGTCTGCGACAAGTTATTGTTCCAAGCCACGATCAGAAATAAGTACCCAAAACAAAAGTACTCGTACCTAACGGATAAGGTAGCCTAACCGTTCTAAGTGAAATGTAGTTAAGAATAATTCTTCCTACGCATGGGCCGTGGCTAAATAGGATCGACGTAGTCCCCCCTTGGGGCACCAGAGGCCCAATCAATAAGAGCATAACGTTCCGCAGAACGTCAGTGGCCATTAGTAATCATGGGTCATCAGTCCCGTATCTCCAGCGGAGCTTCTGGGTCACAAAGAAAAGTGCATCGAAGCCCATACGCTAAGGAATTGTCCTCTCCGCCCAATGCCTACTATGTTGTATCTACAACAGTAAACCTCTATAACCGCTAAGTCAAACTAGCATGCAATTCTATTAGCGGTTAATCCTATCGTATGGCTTATACGCACCGGTGGCCAGCCAGTCACGCATGTCCATGTTCTACATGCGACACACAACTTCGTGGTACAACGTGTCAAGGCCAAATAAATGCAACACACAAGGTGGTCCCTTACATCTAAGTTTAATGTGTAAGAAAAACTAATACATAGCAGAAAATATAAATGAACAGTAAATTCTAACAGGTTATGCCATGTATCACAGTTTATTTTGCATAAAGAAAATAATGAATAATGCATGAAATATGAGCTAAAATAAATAAATAACAAATGCCAAGGTGTCTTGCCTGGTAGGACTCCTGGTGTACTACAATGATCAATGTGGCACGAACTGCGACTTCGGTGCAACAACTACGCAAGGTGACCTCGGGTGGTGGCACGGACAGTTCTATCGGATCCAGAAGGGTCAAATTAGTTAGGGAGGACATAAGGTAGTATGGAATTGGTAAAGGAATAGGAAAGATGGACTGACTCACGAGATGCAGAAAAATGGTAGGAAGTCAAGTAATATATTTGGTTTTAGAAAATATTTTATAATACTTAAAATATAAATTTTTAGTCAAAATATGTTTTCAAACAAATACCCGAAAATCGAAAGTCATTTTAGGGCGAACTCTAAGTTTGTAAAATATAAGAGTTTAGGTTAAAATCTATATTTAACATATCATAAAAACAATAATATATATTTGGGCTTCTAAACTAATTTTGAAAAATATTTATAGATCCAAAGCCAAATATGGTATTACCATTAAGAAATTATATATATATATATATATATATATTATATATATATATATATATATATATATATATATATATATATATATATATATATATATATATAAAATTTAATAAAGTAACAACAAAACAAAAATAACACTAGGAATCATATATTTATACTAAATATTAGGGTTATAACAAATATATTTTGATAAAAGTAAATATAATAAAATAATAATACTGATAATAATAATAATAATAGTAGATAATCATAATAATTTTTACCAAAGACACATACATACATACCTACTATAGTAATAATACTAGCAATACATGTTCTTTATAAATAAAATAAAAACCATAAAATAATAACTCCAGCAGTTCAAGACTACTGCCTTCTTAACGAGAAGTTACAAATAATAATAATAATAATAATAATAATAATAATAATAGATACTAAAAGAAGAAGAACACAAACTAAACAAAAACACAAAAAAACAGCAACAAAAAAAATAAATAAAAATAGCCACTGTAGCAGTCAGTTGATTGCTGCTGCTCTTGATTAAGAAAAGGATAAGGAGAGAGAGAGGTAAAGGAGCTCGGGGAATTGGAGTGGGAGTGAGCGGAGGAGGAAAGAGAGGGAAGCGGCGAGCGTGAGGGCGCGAAAGAGGAAGGACGGGGGAAGGAGAGCGGCGGAGCTGCGGGTTCGATCGGCGAAAGAGTGGAGGGTCGGCGGTACTAGATCAGCGCCAGGCGACGCGCTCGCCGACGCGGGGACGTGCACTGACTCGCCGCCAGCGGTGGGGTCGCATGGCAACGCTTTGTGGCGGTCACGCGGGATGGGGTACGGTGATGAGGAAGAGCTCGTCGACGATCGTACACGGGGAACGGAGGAAGGGGGCACGGCGGATGGAGCAGAGGAAGAGAAGAAGGCACCACCGGAGTGGGAGGTATCGGGATGCGGCGGCGTAGAGGCTTAGACGATCGGGGAGCATCGGGCATAGCGCACAGAGAGGGGCGAGTTCGGCGGTGATGTGTCGAAACCAGAGACAGGGCTGGCATGGCTGGACGGCGCCGGGAGAAGGACTCGCCGCCTGTGCAAGTCTGGTCGTAGGCCAGATCCATTACGGGAAGCAGACTCACGGCGGAGATCGGGAAGGCTCGTCGACGGCTTGGGCATATGGCGGAGTGCAAGAGCAGACATGAGATAAATGTGGTTGATTTTGGGTTTTTGGGCTGTGGATTTGGGGCTTTGTTAGTGGTGGCGACGAGCGGTGTTTGCGCGGTCAAGGCCGACGGTGGCCGATTTGGAAGTGGCTTATCGGAGATGGAGGAAAGTGATGGTGGTGATGGAGAGTGGTGTCGGGCTGGTTTGACAAGGATAAGGAGGTCGATGGAGAGACAGGGACACGACGAGGTGGTGTGGTTTGATGGTCGATGGAGGCGGCCGAGTCGGAAACAGGGATGGGGGCCAGCGAGGGCTAAGGAAGAAGCCGGAGAAAGTCTGGCGAGGCAGTTTGATGGTTGTGGCTGGGTCGACTTGGTAGGACTACGCGATGCCAGTGGCAGTGATCTGGCAGGGAGTCGGCCAGAGGAAGAGATTAGGGTTTAGAATAGGATTAGGGTTTTTTATTAGAGGATTGGGTTTGCTATGTCGAATTTGTGTCCGACATGTGGACACGAAGAAGGTAAAATGTATTTGTAAATAAAATAGTGAAAAGGGAAAAAATAGGGGCACGGACACGATGCACAAACTTGGGTTGTGGAATTTGGAGTTAAAATTTATGGATGAGTGCCTCTCCTTATATAGGAGGTGGAAATTCCCAGTTGGATAAGGATTAGAATTTATTTAAAACCCAATTAGATAATTCTCTACTTAATTTAAATAATTTTTAAAACAATTCAAATCAATTCAAAATTCAATCCAAATTAAATATAGATAAATCTAAATCCATACATTCAAATTTGTAAATCATCATAATTAATTTTAACAAATATCAACCATTTTAAAATTTATTTTTATGAACACTAAAATTATAATAATAATTAATTTTGAAAATTACATTATTATTTAAAAATAAACTAATAAAATATTTATGAAATATATATTTATG
This sequence comes from Iris pallida, assembly GCA_029216955.1. Taxonomy (NCBI): domain Eukaryota; kingdom Viridiplantae; phylum Streptophyta; class Magnoliopsida; order Asparagales; family Iridaceae; genus Iris; species Iris pallida. The sequence continues at coordinate 17,022,694 of JANAVB010024994.1, forward strand.
CACGAAAAATATTATCAATAATTGTTATAAACGAAAAGCTTTGTATAAATAAAATAAATAAAATAATGAGCTTAGAATTTTGGAACGATAGCTAAAATAATTATTATATATATATTATTTTGAAACTATAAAAATAAAATAAAAATATTTTTCTAAAATATGTACGCTCGCACATATTCGCACTCGTCGAGCAATTATGAAAAAGAAAATTTTGCGCACGACGTACAATGCAACTACGTGACGTACAATATACACAAAAAAATTGGTATCAAATTTATTAAAAAAATATAATAGAAATTTAGGTGTTTTATATCCTACCCAACTTAAAAGAATTTTGTCCTCGAAATTAAGAATTAGTAGGGGTGAGAAGACACAAGGGGGTATCGGTGGGGAACAATCAATTATTTGGCGAGACAAAGAGATGATGTTCGACATGCGATTAGCAAGCCGTGGCTTAAAAGATAACATTTAAAGTTAGCCATTATAACTTACAAAGGAGTAATATGGTATCAAGAGAATAAATGAGTAGCCTAAAAGATATATTTTGAAAGTGGGTTGAGGGCACGATTTAAGAGGCGGATTAGGTTTACTTTTAAATTAAGCGATTAGAGGGTCATAGTAGGGCCGAGAGAAGGACAAGTAGTTTAGGACGAAGGTATAGCAACATCGAGTGAGAATGGTCATAGTCGATAGGAAGGCTAGAGGAAGTTCAAGTATAACGCCTTCTTCCTTCTGAAATAGGTGAAGGCAAAAGCAATATAGAGTTCGAAGGAGGCGTTATCGAATACGAATACGTGGTTCAAAGGCGACTGAATAATTCAAAAGGAGTTGCCAAGGCAGTCGCGGATGGGACTATAGAGGGCAAGTTTAGGTATGTCCCCATCCACGTAGAACGATGGATAAAAGTGAACCAAAGTGCACTAGGTTGATCAGACCATCATGCACAGGTCCTGAGTAGACAATACGTTAATAGATGCCTCAAATAACATGTCATGAACAAGCTTGATAAAGAATTGAGCTTGCAAAAACTAGGCTACATTAGCATTATTAGTCTAGATAGTAAAAATATAGGCACGATAGTAGATAAAATAAGAACAAATATGAATAGTCTAAGAGTCATAAGAATCTAAGTCTTGTTTAATCCTATACAATCATTCTACGATTTTATTATCCAAGATTTGGTTGACAAAATGGGTTAAATTCCTCTAGTGTCTATAGTCTAGATAATACTATTTATATTCTCTTTAATGGTCAAGAGTGTGTGTCGGGTCGTGGGGTATTCTACCCAACTTAAAAGAATTAAGCTAAGGGTGTTTTGGGACATCCGACTAGTAGGGTCAATCTCTAGCAAGCATGAAAGGGAGATAAGAATAATGATAGAAGGGATCAAGCAAGATGCAATCGATGAGTCGAACGGTAGTTCAAATATGGAATCGAGGAAAGAGGTCAAGTATATGGATGGGACCATAGACTTCTAATCCTATACGCAGGCTTGTTTGGTACGGTAAAGTAACCAAACAATTTATCTTGACCTGTATGGGCCACCACAAAAACATATAACGCCCCAGTCCCAAAATACGTAGGACTAGGAACATAGACATGCCAGCTGTATACATACGAAGTATACTCCAATATATGGAAACCTTGTATGAATACATAAGCTGTAAAATGCAGTAGAACCATAACTAATCTCATCCACACAAAATAAATGAACAAAAGATATCATATACTTATAATGAATTGTCTTGATACAATATGTTGGGCGGAGACAAATCTACAACCAACAAGTAAGGGAAAATACATGGGAAATGAAATAATTTTGGCGAGCGATGCGTAGACGATCCAAGTGCAATCATCCTCGAAGAAATAGAGATGATCATGTCCACGGCTAGAATACCTGCGAAAGATAAGAGCACACACCTGGTGAGATAACTAGGTCCTCAAAGGGACGTAATAAGACACATAATATCATACCATATAAACTAAATAAATATTGCTCAAATAAATAAGTCAATTGAATTATAACATGGTCCAATACGTACCTATTGAACTAGCTTACCATCCCCCCGACCAAACAAGGACAGGAGATGGTAAACTAATTCACGGTGACGTATCTTTCCATGCTATGAATCCAATATAGTATCCGGACCCCAACAAGGTTCAATACCTTCTCATCGAAGTAGTAAGCCACACCTACAACCAAACAAGGACAAGGTGTGGTAAACTAGTCCGCGACAAGTTATTGTTCCACGCCACGGTCAGATACAAGTACCCAAACCAAAAGTACTCGTACCTAACGGATAAGGTAGCCTAACCGTTCTAAGTAAAATGTAGTTAAGAACAATCCTTCCTATGCATGGGCCCTGGCTAAATAGGATCTGCATAGTCCCCCCTTGGGGTACCAGAGGCCCAATCAATAAGAGTATAACGTTCTGCAGAACGTCAGTCGCCGTCAGTAATCATGGGTCATCAGCCCCGTATCTCCAGCGGAGCTTCCGGGTCACAAGGAAAAGTGCATCGAAGCCCGTACGCTAAGGAATTTCCTTCCCTGCCCAATGCCTACTATGTTGTATCAACAACAGTAAACCTCTATAACCGCAAAGTCAAACTAGCATGCAATTCTATTAGCGGTTAATCCTATCGCACGGCTTATACGCACCGGTGGCCAGCCAGTCATGCATGTCCGTGTTCTACATGCGACACACAACTTCGTGCTACAACGTGTCAAGGCCAAATGAATACAACACACAAGGTGGTCCCTTAAATCTAAGTTTAATGTGTAAGAAAAACTAATACATAGCAGGAAATATAAATGAACAGTAAGTTCTAACAGGTTATTCCATGTATCACAGTTTATTTTGCATAAAGAAAATAATGAATAATGCATAAAATATGAGCTAAATAAAATAAACAGCAAACGATAAGGTGTCTTGCCTGGTAGGACTCCTGGTGTACTGCAATGATCAATGTGGCACGAACAGCGACTTCGGTGCAACAACTACGCAAGGTGACCTCGGGTGGTGGCACGGACAGTTCAATCGGGTCTAGAAGGGTCAAATTAGTTAGGTTGGACATAAGGTAGTATGGAATTGGTAAAGGAATATGAAAGATGGGCTGAATCACGAGATGTAGAAAAATCGTAGGAAGTCAAGTAATATATTTAGTTTTAGAAAATATTTTATAATACTTAAAATATAAATTTTTAGTCAAAATATGTTTTTAAACAAATACCCGAAAATCGAAAGTCATTTTAGGTCGAACTCTAAGTTTGTAAAATATATGTGTTTAGGTTAAAATCTATATTTTACTTATCATAAAAACAATAATATATATTTGGGCTTCTAAATTAATTTTGAAAAATATTTATAGATCCAAAGCCAAATATAGTATTACCATTAAGAAATTATTTATTTATATATATATAAAATTTAATAAAGTAATAACAAAACAAAAATAACACTAGGAATCATATATTTATACTAAGTATTAGGGTTATAACAAATATATTTTGATAAAATTAAAAATAATAAAATGATAATACTGATAATAATAATAATATAATAGTAGATAATCATAATAATTTTTACCAAAGACACATACATACATACCTACTATAGTAATAATACTAGCAATACATGTTCTTTATAAATAAAATAAAAACCATAAAATAATAACTCCAACAGTTCAAGACTATTGCCTTCTTAACCAGAAGTTACAAATAATAATAATAATAATAATAATAATAGATACTAAAAGAAGAAAACACAAACTAAACAAAAACACACAAAAAAACAAACAGCAACAAAAAAAATTAAATAAAAATAGCAACTGCAGCAGTCAGTTGACTGCTGCTGCTCTTGATTAAGAAAATGAGAAGGAGAGAGAGAGGGGAAGGAGCTCGGGGAAGTGGAGTGGGAGTGAGCGGAGGAGGAAAGAGAGGGAAGCGGCGAGCGTGAGGGCACGGAAGAGGAAGGGTAGGGGAAGGAGAGCGGCGGAGCTGCGGGTTCGATCGCCGGAAGAGCGGAGGGTCGGCGGTGCTGGATCGGCGCCGGGCGGCACGCTCGCTGTAAGCCCCCTGAATTTCAGGGTTTATTTTAAATTTTCTAAATAAATTATTTTGATAAATGTTTTATTATTTAATTGTTTTGATCATTAATATACTTTTCGTGACTTTGAATTCTGGAACGTCAGGGATGCCATTCTCTGTAAACTCTCTTTACGAGTTTTGTAGTAGACAAAATTATCTTTATTTTGATATATCATGTCCCACTTAGACTCGTTCCCTTGTGCTCTTTTTGTATCGTGCAACTTCGGGTCAACTTAGACTAATTAATCGTTGAATAATTATTCCCACTTTTATCTTTAATCATCGTTTGCACGTTACCGTGACTTTTAATTTAGGAGCACCAGACCAGTCAATTTCTCAGAACCAACTTCTCATGAATGATCTACTCGAGACGCTCTTCATCCATGACCTTCGTGTCCCACTCAGACACTCCATTTTGTGCTTTATTTCCTTCGTACAACTTTCGGGTCAATTTGGGCCGATTTATTATCTACCGTAAAACCTGATTTAATTTCCAGTTTAATTTTGGGACCCGACATCGATCCAACCTAGTCGACCCAAAGTATGGACGTTGCCCATGTGAAGCCTACTACCCATATGAAACTTGTGTCCTATTTATTTGAGTCCCCGCATGTTATTTATTTACCCATGATTATAAATATCCATTTTAATTCAATTATTGTACCCTGTCCGATTTTGACCCGACCCGGCTCGACCGAACCCGAACCCAAGCTCCATGTTGTACTCTCATGACTGCATAAATACCCTACACAATATTTTTATTTTTCCTATTTTGAAAATATCACTTCCTCTCTCTACTTTACAAATATCTTATATATATATATATATATATATATATATATATATATATATATATATATATATGTAAATTATATATATATATGTAAATATGTCACTTTCTCTCACTTTACACCTACAAACACACACAACCCTCCCCTCTCTCTACCAGCACACACTTCTCTCCCACCCAACCGACTTCTCTCTCTTCCTCTCTCCCAAATATTTCTCTCTCTCTCTTCATATATATATTATATATATATATATATACACCACTCTCTCTCTCTCTCTTTATTATACACACACTCACACACGTAAATCTCTCCCTCTCCTCTCTACAACAGCCGACCCCCTCTTCCTTCCCTGGTCGAACACCACCTCCATCTCCTCCTCCTCACTACTCCATTATCATCATCATCCTCACACCACCACTACTCACCACCATCACCATTATCACCATCATTAACACCATCTCCATCACCATTACCATCTCACCACCAACACCACCTTCCTCTACCACCACACGCCACCTCAGCCACCGCCGGCCACTGTCGTGCACGTGCGTCGGGCCGGCAGCGCAGCTGCTGCAGGCCGTATGGCATACAGCAGTGGCATGCAGCAGCGGCATGCAGCAGTGCCAAATGCCGCAGCAGCGCGCACGTGTGCGCGCGTGCGGGCCGCCTTCGTGCGCCGCCGTATCGCCGTACTACCGTCGTGGCTGGTCCCCTCGGCCGATGAGACCCCGGCGACCTTCCCCAGGCCACCGCCTTCCTCTCCGGCACGACGCATAGGCTATTCGTGCGTTTTGAACGGAATCCCGTCGTGAGCACGAGTTTTCAACTCGGAAATGGTATCCCGTCGCAGCAACTTCACGCACATTTTTCGAGAGATCCAACCGTTGGATCGGTAAACTCTTTGCTCCATCGCAATCTCGATATATCCATCTTCACTCCCCTCAATTTTCGTCCGTTAATTTTGTCGATTGGTACCTCAAATCTGGCTGCCAATTTGACGATATAATTTGAACTATTTTTGGACAGTTTCGTGACGCCAACTTCGCGGGTTCGTATCTTCATCGTCGCAGCTCCGTTTTGCATGCCGTCAGTTCCTGTGCGCAGCTGGTATAACCCTCTTCCTGCCCCTTAAGTTTTGTTTCATTATAAGCACGTTTGGTTGGTCGAATTCGACGCCAAAGTTGGTCGTCCGAATTCTTTAATTTGTACTTGTAAAATTCCATTTTTGAACCCGGGACTTCGGATTTAAATTTTCACACCACCAGTAGACTTATGGCGTCGTTCTGGCATATTTTCATATAAAGTTTGCTTGATTTGGAGAAAGTGGGCCCTGGTACGTATTTCGGTGCAAAGCGGGTCCTACATTCCGAGTCAACGGGTCACTTTGAGATCGGCTCATCGGAATCCAGTTTCGGATATACCGTTGAGTTCGTATCTTCATTCTAGAATCGTTGACATATAATTTGCTAAGGTTTGAAGACATTTGCTACGGCACGCATTTCGGTGCAAACCGGATTCTAAATGTTCGCGTCAACGTGTCATTTTGAGATCGGCACATCGGAATCCTATTTCGGACATACCGTTGGATTCGTATCATCATTCTGGATTCGTGGACATGTAATTTGTTAGATTTTGTAGATTTCTATTCTGACACATTTTTCGGTGCAAAGTGTGTCCAACGACGGACATCATTTTGACCTTAAATTACTATTTTACCCCTGTATTCAAATTGGACTTATGGGTAGGCTAGCCTAGCTAATTTGACCATTCTGGACACGTTTGTGATATTTATTTTATCATCCGACAACATCTGTAGATTTTGCTTATGTATCATCCTTAATTTGTAATTAATTATTTTTTCCAAAAATTGTTACTTTCTATTTTTGAATTTTTATATATAGTTTAATTGCTGTAAAAATCTAGGAAACAATCTATTGAAATAATATATTAATTTAGCTAATTTACTATAATTTTTCCAGTATTTAATAAGTACTTTTGGTATTTTATAAAAATAGGAAAACAGAACTCATTTTCAGGATACATGTGTTTGCTGATTTTTAATAAATATCTATGAGGGTTTATAAATTCCATAAAAATTAGTATCAATTTCTATAATTAACAAGGATCATTTTGGTACTTTATTTTATGTATAATTAAACTTTTTGTCTATCTCAAAAATTGTTGGAACTCAGTGTACAGTTTGATTTATTTATTGAGTAGTTACGACTTACAAGTTTTGTGTTGATTTGAGTTATTGTAGTATTGGACCTCACCTTACACTATTGTAAAGACCCTAGAAAATTAGTTTTGATATAGTGGCACTCTACATTAGACTTTTATGCTAGGTCCCCACTTGGCTAGTATCCAATTAGGGGTCGTGTCACACCACTAGTGTAAATCTTGAACATAACTTAGATACTGAGTTTGTATATCATTATTGACAGGATACCGGACATCTATATCTTCGTACTAGTATTCTTGCTTTGCTCGAGGCAAGTACATCTACAAACTCATTTACTGTCTTTTAATGCTAGAACATATATTAACCCTGTTAAAATACTGATCCTTGAGATAGCAAGTTAAATCTTCACATATTGTATTACTTTCAGTACCTGCCATGCTTACGACAGTTCTTATATCTTCACATGCTTCTTACTGGTTCTCAGTACATGTTTCACTTTGTTTTATACTGCTATCAGTACCTACCGTGCTTTATACCGATCTCAGTAGCTCTTACATGTTAGAACCTAGGTTATGGGAAAACTGATAGTTGAGTACGTAATCATGCCCCCACGCAGCGACCTTGAGCCGTGTAAGGACGACATTATGCATGTAGATCTTGCCATAGGCCAATAACCCATGGCACTTGTACGTATGTACATTTAGGCATGTACGGAAGTACATATTGTTCTTGCCGGGTGTCATAGCACCTACAACACCTATTGACCGAGCACGTACCTGCTCCAATTTTAAACATTAGATATACATGTGTCACCTTGACAAATGTATTTTACCGTGATTCCAGTCATACCATGATTCCAGATATGCCATGTTCCCTATATTACTATAATACTGTGATCCCAGTTGTACCATGAGGCCATGTTTCCATTATTTCCTGTTTTATAAACTTATCACACCATGTTTCTTGTTGTACATCTCTTTCATTATATATTCAGTACTTTAGTAGTAGAGGTTGTACTTGCTCCCGTCCTGACAGGATAACGTTGTAGATTCACTTTTCGAGGAGGAAATGCTATGTTATTCATATTATGGTACTGCATTTGTGGACCTGGCCTTAGCTCCAGAAGAGGCCCCAGCGGGGAACCTTGCTTAGTTATCTTTCATGTGTTTTGAGACTTAGACTTTGGTTTGAACTTCTATTTGGATACTGGACTTTGTCTCCAGTTAGATACTTTGGAAGTGTATTATTAAGTCTATGCTTGTTTACTTTCGCTTATAGATGCTGTGTTGTGATGAACCTTTTAATTGTGATATTAGAACTGTTAGCAGCTTAGATCCTTTATTGTCTATTCTTAGAACAGCTTACCACGCTTTAACCAAGCGTAGGCTGGACATGGCTCGGCCCGGCCCAACAATTTGGGTAACGGGTCGTGACATGTTTTGAGTGGCGGCCCATGCAGGTCCAGACTTAAATTGTTTGGTTACGTTATTGTACCAAGCATGCCTGCAATTAGGATCTTAGGACAACTTGATAACACTAGGGATAAATATTTAGAACACCTAGAGGATTTCTAGGATTACAACATAGGAAAACTCATCACGGCATAGGACCGTTAACTGTATTTAGTCTCTTGTTTGAAATTCAGTGGATTACAATTTTGACCAGGATAGTACCCTTGTGATGACCCCTGAGGATCTTACTCTAATCTTACCTAGAAATCTGTTTCCATTTGTTTCTATTTACTCTCCTCTAAATTCGTTGTTGAATTTAATTTTTGATTTTTCGTTGTTGACTTTGATCTTGCATCGTGATAAATTTTGTGAATTGCATTATGATATATCCTGATAAGGTAAATGCCTGCTTTATTTATGGAGTTTAGAATTTATCGCAGCCATATTAGCTGGCATGACAAAAACATAGGGCCTAATTTTGGGTATACTTATCTTAGTTATGGAATTTAGATTTTCTCGCAGCCACACCGGTTGGCGTGGCAAGAATTCTAGATAATATGATTTTAGGGTGTATACCTTAGTTATGACTCTATTGTTTATTGCATCTAAGCTTACTGGTGTGGCAAAAATTCTGGCAACATAATTTCAGGAAGACGTGTATGGTTATCAGATCATATCTCAACTTGGTTTACTTCGTTATGACCAAATAAGAAAGAACAAATTCTTATCATCATTCTTTCCCGTCTTGATTAACTTTGTCCTATCTATATCCACAACAGGGATTATAGGATTCTCCAACAGGATTGCCTTTATCTTATCTTTTTGGACATAATTATTTTTGTGTTACATCTTTCCTATGACTTGACTAAACTCTTTTTCGTTAACCTCTTGGGTAATTCTTCTCGTTATGCATCTCGTTGTCTTCGTACCATTCTTTGAGATATTCTGACAAACTTTTCTGTCTTACTTGACCCTTTAACTTGTTTGGACACTGTTATGGATTGCTTGACCCAGTCTTAGGCCTTGTTACCTTCTACTTGATAGACGACCGAAATATCCAAACCTTGTTAACTGATTCCATAGTATAATTATAAATGTATTATGTGATTATGATAAATACATTTCCTAGCTAGGGATTGGTTAGATTAAGCTTATAGGACAAGTATGGGTGACTGACTATAGTAGACTTGAAAACCATTAAGAACGATTGCATTGATAGTATGACTCGAGGTAGGGTATCTAAAGATGGAGAAATAAAATATTATATTGTTGTGACTACGGATTGAGGATCCGAATCCTATACTTACATATTGAGGATTTAGCATTTGTAGAATTTTGGTTGGTTACCTATAGATAATTACATGTGATTAGAGGGTATGTCGATATGTGGAATGATATAGAATAAGTTAGAATGAGATATGATATTGTGTACAAGATCGGAAAGATATCAGTTAAAAAGACAAGAAACAAGGCAAAGACATATGTACATTGGTAATTAATAAATCGGGAGTTTGAAATCGAGGATTCAAATTCGGAGGACTTGTTGAGTAAAAAGAAGAAGGCTCTACGCCAAGGATAAGTATTGAACGTATAGTTTCAAGGAGAAGCTGTAGGAAAGGATTGACGACAAATGATGCTAAGGGCCTGTGGATTAATAGAATATGGATACTTAGGATACGATAAAAAAATCCAGTATTTACAATTGAGGTTGAAAATATGGTTGATGATTAAGCATTTTAGGCTTATAAACATACCCAGAGAATGACCTATAGTTTAGGGTACATAAATGTTCCATGTTAATATAGAAGATTCTAAAGGATATATGACGTAGTTTATGATAGAAGGACTTTGTTGAACCTGAACCAAAAAGATTGTAAAGAGAAACAGAAGAGATGATTACAGGGGTAGCAGTTTGAGTATCGTAGCCAGAGCAGCTACATGTTATAGTTTGACCTATTGGGTGATTTTTAATTTCGAGGACAAAATTTTTGTAAGGTGGGTATGATGTAAGCCCCCTGAATTTCAGTGTTTATTTTAAATTTTCTAAATGAATTATTTTGATAAATGTTTTATTATTTAATTGTTTTGATCATTAATGTACTTTCCGTGACTTTGACTTCTGGAACGTTAGGATGCCAATCTCTGTAAACTCCCTTTACGAGTTTTGTAGTAGACAAGATTATCTTCGTTTTGATATATCATGTCCCACTTAGACTCGTTCTCTTGTGCTCTTTTTGTATCACGCAACTTCAGGTCAACTTAGACCAATTAATCGTTGAATAATTATTCCCACTTTTATCTTTAATCAACGTTTGCACGTTACCGTAACTTTTAATTTAGGAGCACCAGACCAGTCAATTTCTCAGAACCAACTTCTCATGAATGATCTACTCGAGACGCTCTTCACCTATGACCTTCGTATCCCACTCAAACACTCCATTTTGTGCTTTATTTCCTTCGCACAACTTTCGGGTCAATTTGGGCCGATTTATTATCTACCGTAAAACCTGATTTAATTTCCAATTTAATTTCGGGACCCGACATCGATCCAACCTAGTCGACCCAAAGTATGGACGTGGCCCATATGAAGCCTACTACCCACATGAAACTTGTGTCCCATTTATTTGAGTCTCCGCATGTTATTTATTTACCCATGATTATAAATATCCATTTTAATTCAATTATTGCACCCTGTCCGATTTTGACCCGACCCGGCTCGACCGAACCCGAACCCAAGCTCCATGTTGTACTCTCATGACTGCATAAATACCCCACATAATATTTTTCTTTTTTCTATTTTGAAAATATCACTTCCTCTCTCTACTTTACAAATATCTTATATATATATATATATATATATATATATATATATATATATATATATATTTATATTTATATATATATATATATATATATATATATTTTTTTTATATATATATATATATATAAAATATATATATATATATATATTTTTATATATATATATATATATATAAAAAAAAATATATATATATATATAAAATATATATATATATATATATATATATATATATATATATATATATATATATATATATATATATATATATATATATATATATATATGTAAATATCTCACTTTCTCTCACTTTACACCTACAAACACACACACCCCTCCCCTCTCTCTACTAGCACACACTTCTCCCCCCCCCAACCGACTTCTCTCTCTCCCTCTCTCTCAAATATCTCTCTCTCTTCATATATATTATATATATATACACCACTCTCTCTCTCTCTCTTTATTATACACAAACTCACACACATAAATCTCTTCCTCTCCTCTCTACAACAGCCGACCCCCTCTTCCTTCCAATGCCAAACACCACCTCCATCTCCTTCTCCTCACTACTCCATTATCATTATCATCCTCACACCACCACTACTCACCACCATCACCATTATCACCATCATCAACACCATCTCCATCACCATTACCATCTCACCACCAACACCACCTTCCTCCACCACCACTTGCCGCCTCAGCTACCGCCGGCCACCGCCGTGCGCGTGCGCCGGGCCGACAGCGTAGCTGCAGCAGGCCGTGTGGCATGCAGCAGCGGCATGCAGCAGTGTGCCAAACGCCGCAGCAGCGCGCACGTGCACGTGCAAGCGGTCCGCCGTCGTGCGCCGCCGCCGCCGCACGGCCGCCTTGGCCGGTCCCCCTCGGCCGACGAGACCCCGACGACCTCCCCCAGGCCACCGCCTTCCTCCCTGGTGCGACGCATAGGCTATTCGTACGTTTTGAACGAAATTCCGTCGTGACGCGCGAGTTTTCAACTCGAAAATGGCGTCCCGCACAGCAACTTTGCACGCATTTTTCGAGAGATTCGAACGTTGGATCGGCAAACTATTTGCTCCGTCGCAATCTCGGTATATCCATCTTCACTCTCCTCAATTTTCGTCCGTTAATTTCGTCGTTTGATACCTCAAATCTGGCCGCCAAGTTGACGATATAATTTGAACTATTTTTGGACAGTTTCGTGACGCCATCTTCGCGGGTTCGTATCTTCGTCGTCGCAGCTCCGTTTTGCGCACTGTGAGTTCCTGTGCGCAGCTGGTATAACCCTCTTCCTGCCCCTTAAGTTTCGTTTCATTATAAGCACGTTCGATTGGTCGAATTCGACGCCAAAGTTGGCCGTCCGAATTCTTTAATTTGCACTTGTAAAATTTTAGTTTTGAACCCGGGACTTCGGATTCAATTTCTGACACCACCAGTAGACTCGTGGCATCGTTCTGGCATGTTTTCATAAAAAGTTTGCTTGATTTGGAGAACGTGGGCCCTGGCACGCATTTCGGTGCAAAACGGGTCCCACATTCCGAGTCAATGGGTCACTTTGAGATCGGCTCATCGGAATCCAGTTTCGGATATACCGTTGAGTTTGTATCGACACTTTGGACTCGTTGACATATAATTTGCTGTGTTTTGAAGACATTTGCTCCGGCACGCATTTCGGTGCAAACCGGATTCCAAATGTCCGCGTCAACGTGTCATTTTGAGATCGGCACATCGAAATCCTATTTCGGACATACCGTTGGGATCGTATCATCATTTTGGATTCATGGACATGTAATTTGCTAGGTTTTGTAGACTTCTATTCTGACACATTTTTTGGTGCAAAGTGTGTCCAACGACGGACATCATTTTGACCTAAAATTACTATTTTGCCCCTGTGTCCAAATTAGACTTATGAGTAAGCTATCCTAGCTAATTTGACCGTTCTGGACACGTTGGTGATATTCATTTTATCATCCGACAACATCTATAGATTTTGCTTATGTATCATCCTTAATTTGTAATTAATTATTTTTCCAGAAATTATTACTTTCTGTTTTTAAATTTTATATATATTTTAATTGCTGTAAAAATCTGGGAAAATTTTTATTTAAATAATATGTTAATTTAGCTAATTTACTATAATTTTTCCAGCATTTATTAAATAATTTTGGTATTTTATAAAAATAGGAAAATATAACTCATTTTCAGGATACATGTGTTTGTTGATTTTTAATAAATATCTGTGACGGTTTATAAATTCCAAAAAAATTAGTGTAAATTTCTATAATTAACACGGATCATTTTGGTACTTTATTTTATGTATAATTGAGCTTTTTGTCTATCTCAAAAATTATTGGAACTCAGTGTACAGTTTGATTTATTTATTGAGTAGTTACGACTTACAAGTTTTGTGTTGATTTGAGTTATTGTAGTATTGGACCTCACCCAACACTAGTGTAAAGACCTAGAAAATTAGGTTGGATATAGTGGCACACTACATTAGACTTTATGCTAGGTCCCCACTTGGCTAGTATCCAGTTAGGGGTCGTGTCATACCACTAGTGTAAATCTTGAACATAACTTAGATGCTGAGTTTGTATATCATTATTGACAGGATACCGGACATCTATATCTTTGTACTAGTATTCTTGCTTTGTTCGAGGCAAGTACATCTACAAACTCATTTACTGCCTTTTAATGCTAGAACATGTATTAACCCTGTTAAAATACTTATCCTTGAGGTAGCAAGTTAAATCTTCACATGTTGTATTACTTTCAGTACCTGCCATGCTTACGACAGTTCTTATATCTTCACATGCTTCTTACTGGTTCTCAGTACATGTTTCACTTTGTTTTATACTGCTATCAGTAACTACCGTGCTTTATACCGATCTTAGTAGCTCTTACATGTTAGAACCTGGGTTATGGGAAAACTGATAGTTGAGTGCGTGATCATGCCCCCACGCTGCGACCTTGAGCCGTGTAAGGACGACATTATGCATATAGACCTTGCCATAGGCCAATAACCCGCGGCACTTGTACGTGTGTACATTTAGGCATGTACAGAAGTACATATTGTTCTTACCGGGTGTCACAGCACCTACAGCACCTATTGACCGATCACGTACCTGCTCTAGTTTTAAACATTAGATATACATGTGTCACCTTGACAAATATATTTTACCGTGATTCCAGTCATACCATGATTCAAGATATGCCATGTTCCCTATGTTACTATGATACTGTGATCCCAGTTGTACCATGAGGCCATGTTTCCAGTATTTCCTATTTTATAGACTTATCACACTATGTTTCTTGTTGTACATCTCTTTCATTATATATTCAGTACTTTAGTTGTAGAGGTTGTACTTGCTCCCGTCCTGACAGGATAACATTGTAGGTTCACTTTCCGAGGAGGAAATGCTATGTTATTTATATTATGGTACTGCATTTGAGGACCTAGCCTTAGCTCCAGAAGAGGCCCCAGCGGGGAACCTTGCTTAGTTATCTTTCATGTGTTTTGAGACTTAGACTTTGGTTTGAACTTCTATTAGGATACTGGACTTTGTCTCCAGTTAGATACTTTGGAAGTGTATTATTAAGTCTGTGCTTGTTTACTTTCGCTTATAGATGCTGTGTTGTGATGACCTTTTAATTATGATATTAGAACTGTTAGCAGCTTAGATCCTTTATTGTCTATTCTTAGAATAGCTTACTACGCTTTAACCAAGCGTAGGCTGGACATGGCTCGGCCTGGCCCAACAATTTGGGTAACGGGTCGTGACACTCGTCGACGCGGGGACGCGCACTGACTCGCGGCCAGCGGTAGGGTCACATGGCGGCGCTTGGTGGCTGTCACGCAGGACGGGGTGCTGTGATGAGGAAGAGCTCGCCGGCGATCGTGCACGCGGCACGGAGGAAGGGGGCACGGCGGATGGAGCGGAGGAAGAGAAGAAGGCGCCGCCGGAGTGGGAGGTACCGGGATGCGGCGGCGTAGAGGCTTAGACGGTCGGGGAGCACCGGGCGTAGCACACGGAGAGGGGCGAGTTCGACGGTGATGTGTCAAAATCGGAGACAGGGCTGACACGGCTGGGCGGCGCCGGCAGAAGGACTCGCCGCTTGTGCAAGTCTGGTCGTAGGCCAGATCTATGGTGGGGAGCAGGCTCACGGCGGAGATCGAGAAGGCTCGCCGACGGCTTGGGCATATGGCGGAGTGCTGGAGCGGACATGAGGTAAGTGTGGTTGATTTTGGGTTTTTAGGCTGCGGATTTGGGGTTTTGTTAGTGGTGGCGACGAGCGGTGCTTGCGCGGTCAAGGCCGGCGGTGGCCGATTTGGAAGTGGCTTATCGGAGATGGAGGAAAGTGATGGTGGTGATGGAGAGTGGTGTCGGGCTGGTTTGACAAGGATAAGGAGGTCGATGGAGAGACAGGGACACGACGAGGTGGTGTGGTTTGATGGCCGATGGAGGCGGCCGAGTCGGGGACAGGGATGGGGGCCAGCGAGGGCTAAGGGAGAAGCCGAAGAAAGTCTGGCGAGGCGGTTTGATGGTTGTGGCTGGGTCGACTTGGTAGGACTACGCGATGCCAGCGGCAGTGATCTGGCAGGGAGTCGGCCAGAGGAAGAGATTAGGGTTTAGAATAGGATTAGGGTTTTGGATTAGAGGATTAGGTTTGCTGTGTCGAAATCGTGTCCGACATGTGGACACGAAGAAGGTGAAATTTATATGTAAATAAAATAGTAAAAAGGGAAAAAATAGGGTCACGGACACGATGCACAAACTTGGGTTGTGGAATTTGGAGTTAAAATTTATGGATGAGTACCTCTCCTTATATATGAGGTGGGAATTCCCAGTTGGATAAGGATTAGAATTTATTTAAAACCCAATTAGATAATTCTCTACTTAATTTACATAATTTTTAAAACAATTCAAATCAATTCCAAATTCAATCCAAATTAAATATAGATAAATCTAAATCCATACATTCAAATTGGTAAATCAACATAATTAATTTTAACAAATATCAGCCATTTTAAAATTTATTTTTATGAACACTAAAATTATAATAATAATTAATTTCAAAAATTATATTATTATTTAAAATAAAGTAATAAAATATTTATGAAATATATATTTATGCACGAAAAATATTGTCAATAATTGTTATAAACGAAAGGCTTTGTATAAATAAAATAAATAAATAAATAAAATAATAAGCTTGAAATTTTGTTACGATAGCTAAAATGATTATTATATATATTATTTTGAAACTATAAAAATAGAAAAAATGTTTTTCTAAAATATGTACGCTCGCACATATTCGCACTCGTCGAGCAATTATGAAAAATAAAATTTCGCGCGCGACGTACAATGCAACTACGCGACGTACAATATACAAAAGAAAAGAAAATTGGTATCAAATTTATTTAAAAAATATAGTAGAAATTTAGAGGTTTTACAAATTCATCCTTAGGACGCCGTATTCAGGTTGCAAAAGTTGATGTAAATTCGGATCTTCCCGTTCTTCTTGATGACGGGTACTATATTAGCTACACAGTCTGGGTGTTGCTCCTCGTGGTTGAAGCCACTAGCTATAAGCTTGTTTACCTCAGTTTCGATGGAATTCATAATGTCTGGACGGAACCACCGTTGATGTTGTTTGACTGGTTTTGCGTCTGGATGAATATTGAGCTTATGAAGCACGATCCCGGGGTTTAGCCCTGGCATGTCTTCATAGCTCCAGGCGAAGATGTTGATATATTCTCCGACGAGTTGTAACAGCGACTCCCGCTCGTCGTCCGTCAGGCATTTACTGATGAAGATTGGCTTTAAGAATGATTCGTTGCCGAGGTCAACTTGTATGACCTTATTTTCAGTGGGAGGGTCTTGTTGTTCAAAGTGCTTCTCCCATTGTGCATCCAGCTGTTGGACCCATGGCTACAATTCAAGGAAGTTGGGTAGATCTTCGTCTTCTTCCTGAATGTCAGCGAATGCCATGTTGACAGACAATGTCTGCCTGAATATATCCCTAATGCTATCATCGGAATCATAAGTCGGTGATTCGGATGAGTGAGAATGCCACTCACATTCCTTATCAGAGCTCTCGGGCGTTGTTGCTGGTGTAACATAACCTAGACCGTGTCTGGACTTGCTGTAATAATCTCGAGGTTTTCCAGCCGGGACTGGCAGCTGTAGAGGCGATCGCTGGCCGTTGCCGTAGTTCAGGCCGGGGGTAGTCTCCATGTCGTACCCCTGCTTTTGCATGAAGTACTTGGCTCGGGAACTATATAGGTAGAGTGGCAATCTTCCAGTATCGGGTTCGAGATCAAACTTTTCTGCCATGAAAGGTTGAGGACCTTCTTGACAGGCCGAAGATGATTGTGCGATCGCCTTTTCTTCTTCCTAGGACTAGGAAGTAGGCACCATTAATAGGAGTAAGTCGGTTCGCGGTATAGACGGTTGTCACCTATGTGTGCAGGTTAATGTCCAGACCGTGCTCCATAGCATACATCAGATTAAGCTTATTGCACTCAGGATAGTTCAATGACAACCTTTTATTGATGAAATAAGGTATCTTGTCTAGAGGAATTACATCATCGGCAGGGGGACTATCAACACGTGCAACCAGATATTTTGCCAGTTCAGCCTCCTCTTCAGCTACCCCCTACGTGACCAGAGGCTGGGGGGATGTTTTGGGCAACCTGACCACCAACGGTTCCGCTCGTGGCATCGGCTTGTCTGAGGGTCTCGGATCAACACTTGGCTGTCGGCTCGTCTTGGGGAGACGGATAACCATCGGCTCTACAGAGGACCTTGCATCTTTCGTTCCCCTTTGATTGGATTTCGGCACCGGATTACCATCGTCTCCATGATGGGTTTTGGCTCCTGGCTAGACCTCGGAAGTCGGATGACCATCGGTTCCAACTGCAAGGTTGGGGCGGTGGAACCGAGCACTTCTTTATGCAAAGTTGCGAGAAGGGTACGACTTTACCTGGTTTGCGGGCCTGGAGACAAATTTTCAGAGGTTCCTCTGACCCTGTTGTGGCCTCCAGTTTATTTTGTGTACCCATATCAACTGTGTGCTGTTTAGATTTATCATATAGACAAGCCTCAGATGAATAGTAAGACTCGATCCCTTTGAAGGGATCGACGTCGGCGAATTCCGTCTTTACGAAGCCGTGCTTACTGACATACTTGAAGCACTGGTGGAGTGTGGACTGTAAAAGCATAGAAAATATAGGGTTCATGTGAATCACAAATTGTCGCATATATACTTTGGGCCAAACAGGTCCGCATAAAGGAAAGCCGCATGACAGATTCAATGCCATATGCGGCCCGTTGACAACCAGCCGCAGAAGAAAGATATGCGGACAAGAGGATCAGTTGGTCTGATAAAGCTGACAAGCTCTGTCAAAACTGACAAAAATGACAGCTCTGACACTTTGACAGAAAGATAAGACGTGAGACGTCACCAAAAGCAGAGTTCGTACGCTTTCATACGGCCAGAAGGAGTGTCATCTAAGCCGCATAAACCTTATGCGGCTCAAACATATGCGGCCCCAAAGTCTCCGAACTTCATGCGGCCAAGGGTGACTGTGACCCAAGCCGCATGAGCTTTATGCGGCCAAAATACAGAATCTATGCGGCTTAAATCCTTAAGCTATATGTGGGCTAAGGAAGTTTGTGATTTAAGCCGCATGAGTCTCATGCGGCCCCACATGGTCAAAAACTGAAAGACTCATGCGGCTCAAAATGATTCCTGCGACAGGACACGTGGAAGGCTGACCAAGTCTTAACTATCCAGATTTGCTGTAACAAAATCCCAACAAATCGACAGATGGCGGCCAAAGAGCGGATCTTCACGTGCTATACGGCTCAACATACATACCATTATAAATAGCAGGGTGCCACACCCCTGCAAAAAGGCTGGCAACCTTCGAAAGGCAATTTCTTCAAAAGCTAAAGACTGCGTCAGATAGTCCATGGAGTAAGGCAGAGTTGATAGAACTTTCCCGAGCCTCCACCATCACCCCCCAGAATCCAAACTAAACAATTGTACTTAGATTATTTTCTAGGATTTTTTTCTAGGCTTTTCTTTGTACAAGCGAGTTTACAATCAATTTCAGTGTTTCTGTAATAACTGTCGTTGATTTTTAATGGCAAACACGATGGCGACTCTGCTGGGTGTTGGCCCAATGATTGTATCATGTTTTTGAATATGGTTAATCTGTTAAGTTTAAAATTTCACTATCACTAATCTTCATACCATCACTATAGCATTTCTACTTCTACTTATATATGTGGTGATATGTGCCTATTGTTTTACATATTAGTGATACTAGTTTTCATTATGGTATCACTAATACTTATGCTATCACTGTTGTAAGCATTGTCCTAATATGCCTTAAACTTGCTGCATTGTATATTACTTTGTTCGTCTAACATGTACTTGCAGAAAAAGCTATAAACAAGATCAAACATGGACATATGCAAGAAGAAATCAATATGGGCCAAAGACGATGGTCTCCCACAAGATTTCTCTGAACCACCTGACAAAATCTCCGGAGCCACGCATTCGGGGGTTCCGCTGACCGTCATAGAAGAAGCTGCCGTCAAGGAAGAAGCCAACATCTATCAAGGAAAGAAGCCAAGCCAAGCCATCATCATTTCAAGACTCTGCAGAAGCCTGCTCTTACTACAGTATATTTGGAGTCTGTAATGAGTCTTAGGAATCATTGTAAACACAAGAAATAGATGGCAAAATCGAAAGCTATGGTAGAAAATAACCCAGGACAATCTTCGGAATCCTGGCGGATAATCCGGCCGATCTCCGCGGAAATCCGACGGAAGATTCGAATGGTCTCACAAAATATCTTCTGTGAGTGTTCGGATTATCCGACGAAAAACCGCAAAATTTCGGTGGATTTTCTGCCATATGACCGTTTGCATTCCAACGGTCGGATTTTACGAATGATTGATCCCAACGGCTCTATTTATAGCCGTTGGACTATACAGGCGGATGATCCGACGGATTTTCGTGAAAATCCGACGGATGATCCGTCAGCCTGTGAAAGCTGCATTATTGTACTTTCTTTTGCTTTGGTTATAAATAGCCTTGAACCCCTTCATTCAAGGTTGATGCTTTGAGCCTAAAAATTTCTAAACCACCAAAGCTTATCCACAAACAACTCTACAAAGTTTTCACTTGCCATCCATAAATTGTGTTAGAGTTATTTGAGTTGAAAAGTGAGATCTTCATCTTATTGTATACGGAGATCAAAACCTATTGTGAAAGGTTGAAGTTGGAGAGTCTTCATATCCAAACTCTCGGTTGAAGTTGGAGAGTCTTCGTATCCAAACTCTCAGTTGAAGTTGGAGAGTCTTCGTATCCAAACTCTCGGTTGAAGTCGGAGAGGCCTTCGGATTAAAGCTCTCGTGTAAGAAGTATGCGAGTTCTTCGGATCCAAACTCGTGTGTAACTATTTGCTCAAATAGTAGATTAAATCCGAAGAGAGTTCCGGGACTGGATTGCCTCTAGGAAGGATACCAGGATACATCGGGTGTCGGTATTGTTATTGTCTCTTCTCTTGCACTTATATTTTTAAATTGCCAATTAGCTTGTGCTAAGTGCTTGATTAGTTAGCTTGACCCTATTCACCCCCCTAGGGTTCCTACAATTGGTATCAGAGCAAGGACTCTATTTTTAGGCTTAACATCCTTAGAGTAGATCCTTGTTAATTTTTCTATGGCAACGTATTCCTCCTCCTCCGATAAAGAGGGTTTTATTTCTAGTAGCATAGACAATCATCCTTCTTCTAAATGCAAGAAATGATCTAAGTGGAAAGCCATGGCTAAACAATTCTTAGAGATTCTTGATAACCTTTATTCTACAAATGAAGAACTTTTCGAAAAGGTTGTTCATTTAGAAGAAGCAAATAAGTTTTTGAGAAATGAAAACAATGATTTATTATCTAGACTTGATTCTCAAAACTCATCTTATTTTTCTTTAAAGAGTTTGAATGAGGCTTTAATTTTGACAATCAAATCTCTTTCCTCATCAATAGAAGATCTTAAGAGGCAAACTCAGGAGCTAAATCATTTGCATGATTCTTCTATTGACACTTTAAAGAAACAAAATTATGCTTTTATCTCTAGAATTGCTTTATTTGAAAAAGAGAATGATATTTTAAATGTTAAATTTGATTCTCTTACTTGCATGCATGATGATTTGCTATTAGAACATAATATTCTTAAAACCAAATCTTCTCATGCTCACTCTAGAGATATTCATCATTCTAGTATGTCACATGTTCATAATCGTACTCATTCCGATACATGTGCACACACTAGTATTAGGTGCTTCTATTGCACTCGCATTGGACACATGAGCTTTACGTGCCCTATTCGTAGGACCTTCACTACCAATGCTAGAGTAAGTGCTATATGGGTCCCTAAAGCTAACAAATGTGGATCCAAGGTCATTTGGATACCAAAGTCTTCGCCTAATGTGTCACCCCCAGTTTCCATGAACAAGGGTATTTCGGTAATTTTCCACTTTAAAATTATTTTGGAAATTTTTATTTATTTATTGTATTATTTTGGGGTTGTTTGAGTCGGGTTCGAATTTCAACTCATTCCGACTTGTATCGGGGTCCCGGGGTAGTGTTGACCATAGTGGACCCACACACTAGTTAGCGATGGCCCACATATTAGTATTTTAGTTAGTGACTAGGCTAATTATTTTGGTTAGGATTAATTTGGATTAGTGGTTTTAGGAATGACCAAACTAGCTCCGACTTAACCCCTTACCAATGTATTAATCCATAGATTAGAAAGGGGGCTTTCTTGACTTTTCCCTAATAGGACAAAACCCTCTAGTGGCCGGCCACCTATGGTGGATAAGGCTCCATCAATCTTCATTATTTCTTTTTCCATTCTCTCTCTTGTTCTTCCCCAATTTTTCTAGAGAGCAAACCCTAGAAATTTCTCCACCAAATCCTTCTATTTTCTCACCCAATCTTCTTCCTTCCTTCTCCATTCAAGACTAGGAGGGAGCTACTCATGTTTGAGAGGATTCGGAGCTTGTCCGTGTCCGTTTGGGATTCCTACGTGTCGATGGCGTATCGGGATCGATTCGAGTCATCGAGAGGTATAAATCCCTTCCTTTCCTCATTTCTCTCATGCATTAGAATGGTATTGACCTATAGGAATGACCCCCATGGTTTTGTGCCCATTGGTGTCCATTTCGTGTCCATTTGGACACTTGTAGAGGTGTCATATGTGTAGGATCGTGTCCTAATGGGAAAAACCCTATTTGGACACTTGTGGAATTGTTTGTGTATCGATTTAATGTTGCTCTAGTATTTATTCCAGATTTTACTATGTGTTTAGAATGAGTTTTCCTATGTATCATAATGTATCATATTATCTATATCAATATGTGTATATATATGGTGATATATATTAATCTCTATGTATATATATATATATATATATATATATGTATATATAAAATATATATATATATATATATATATATATATATATATTGGTTTATATATATGTATATATACAATATGGTGGGAATGTGTATATGGTTGTGTTGTGTTGGTAGTGGGTACATAGAGGGGTTTTGGCCAAGCATGGGAGAATTAGTGTGTGTGTTTGTGTTGGTTAAGTTGTATGTATGTGTGGTGTTTGAGGATTGGTGTGAGAGGTTGTGAGAGTGGGGAATTTGAGATGTGAGTTAGAGAGTGGAGTGTTGTAGGAGGAGGGAGAGCCCTGAAATAACAGCCCTCTAGCTGTCCCAATACACTACAAATATCAGTCCCCTTGGACTGTCAAAACAGTCCCCCAAAACCCTTACTTGCTGTCCAGATTTCTATCCTATGTGGCTGTCCTCATTAGCCATTTACAGTCCATGAAACCACCCCATGTGGGCTGTCCCTTAAGCCATTCATGGCTGTCCTATTTGCCACTAACCAGTCCCCCCAATTCCAGCATGTTGGCTGTCCATATGACAGTCCTTAACACCCCCTTGACAGTCCTTAAACCCTCATATTGGATGTCCCCATATGACCACAAATTCAGTCCCCAATCCACACCAAAATCTGCCTAAAACACCAGCCCTTTACCCCACATTGTTGTCCTACACACCCCCATATGACAGCCCCTTATTCCCATATACACCCTTGTTTAACCCAACACTTGGCTGCCCCATATGACCACTTAACAGCCTATAAACCCCTGTCCAAAACAGCCACAATTCAGTCCAGTTTTAGCCTATGTTGGCTGTCCCAGTTCATCCTTTGAACACCCATGTTTAGCCCTTTAACACCACCACCAAACCACTTCAAATCAGTCCATATTTGCCTCATTTCCAGCCCTCAACACAACCTTAATAACACTCTAAATCAGTCCCCTTTTTCTAGCTTGTGTGTATGTATCTATTAGTTATGTGTGTGTGTGTAAGAGCCTAAATGAGTTGTAGTTAGTGCCTATAGGTTAGCCCATGTGTAAACTAATAGGAAACCTATAGGAAAGCCCATGTGAGTGTGGTATCATGAGTTTGTGTGTGAGTGAGTGTGATATATGTGAGTGCTAGAGTGATTTGAGAATGATACATGGAAAGGTATTGGTAGGGTAATATAGGTTTTGCCTAGAAATAGGGTATTGGAGTCTAGAGTCTAAGATAGGGCTAGAACTTGATTCCCTTGGTTGGTAATGATCAAATATAGTGCTCATAGACTAGTTTTGACGTCGGTTGACCATTTTGACCAAAAGTCAACAAAAGTTAATCGAGAGTCAAACTTAATCTTTAAGCGATTAGATTTGACCGAAACCAAACCAGAGTTGACCAGTTGACTTAAAGTCAACAGTTGGTCAACATTAGACTAGTTTGACCTAGGGTTGACTTAGAGTTGACCAAAGTTTACTTTTTGACCAAAAGTCAACTATAAGTCAACCTTTGATCCCGTTTGACCTAGTTTGACTTGGATCGACTCCCAGTAACCTAGTATGACCTAGTATGAACTAGTATGACCTAGTATGACTCAGTCTGACCTAGATTGACCTAGTTTTGACTTAGACTTGCATTCATGACTTGAATTAGTTTTCTTTTTCAGTATTAAGCCCTGTTTGACTCATAGTATCTTATTTTAGGTTTGTGATCACTCTGAGCGTCTGTTCACCTTATCAGCTCAGGACCATAGGCGAGTACATTTACTGATAGTTTTTATTGTCTTGATATCTACTATATCCGATTCAGTTGTAGTATTTTAGATGATTCCCGACACCACGGTTCACGAACTAGTATACGTCGGATCCTGTCATGAGATGTTATTCCTGGACTTTCTTGGTATATGGGTATGTGATATTTTTGTGTTTTCTGTACTTATATAGACATTGATTTGGGAGTGGGCTGGCCCCCTGCTCTCAAACCCTGTGTCATGACGTGCCATGTCCGGATCCGTGATACTATTCGGGGATGGGTGAATTATTAGGGGTTATGTGACCAAAGCCTTCCTGTAACTATTTTGCTAGCGCCACCCTCACCTCACATATGGTGTAGCAGATACCCTATTACTAGTTATCCAGGTTGGACGGCATGACTCTCCGTTGAGGACACTGCGGATTGCCGGGCCAAGTGGATAACTCTCTCTTGACTCCCTAGTCGATCACATATCGCTCTAATAGTTCAAATCACCTTTTACATTTATTAGCGTATCTTATATTCCAGTTCAGCCTTACTTCTTGTACTTCTCACCATGCTATGTTTCCATTACTCACATGCTCTACCTGCCATTATACTGTACCATGATTTGAGACTAAGTTCTGTTTGAAAGAAGAGTTACAACTCCGGTCCTTGTTTGGTTCAAGGGTTGTAACTCGGCTTTCAAATGGTTCCCAAGTCGCCTATATTTTTGTCTTGTATTTTATTATACTGTCTCTTATAGTATTTCTCAATTCATATGGAACTGCTGTTGGTGTTTGTACTTGCTCATTTTTCTGATAGGATACCGTTGACAAATTTTACAGATGATTCAGAGGCTGATTGCCCGACCTAGTTTGGGGACGGGTTAGACGGACTAGACTTAGACCGTGGCTTGTTGGTAGAGCCACTAGACTTTGCTCATTCTGAGTAGCATAGTTTAGTTAGGTTTGTCTGGCCTGCGAGCCAGCTAGTACATTTCAGTTTGTAGTATCTTACATATATTTTCTGAGACTCTGGATATTTGTGTATAGCTCTGACTTGTAGATCTTG
This sequence comes from Iris pallida, assembly GCA_029216955.1. NCBI lineage: Eukaryota > Viridiplantae > Streptophyta > Magnoliopsida > Asparagales > Iridaceae > Iris > Iris pallida. The sequence continues at coordinate 17,048,282 of JANAVB010024994.1, forward strand.
GACTCATTTTCTATTTTATCTATCATATTTCCTTTCCATGCTATCTACCTTAGTTTTATATTTGTGATTAAGACTGTATTGCTATGTCACCTCCATTCGGAGTGTATATACTGTACAGGTACATTTATCTGTTTTAGTCGTAGTATTTACAGACCCTATATACAGCGTTCTACTGCCGATTCTGCGGCGTAGGCTGGACGTAACCACGTGCTCGTGCCCTTCTTTAGGGTGCGGGTCGTGACATGTTTTTGTTGTGGCCCATGCAGGTCTATGTCGTAATTAGTACGATCTCGTAATGGTGCTCAACTTAGAGTACTAATTACGAGCCTGCAATTAGGACGTAGGACTAGGGTATGATAGGAGTTACTCAATCACATGTTAGGAAATTTCTGATCTTTTGATTACCATGACAAATTCTTCTGCATTGAATTTAATTGTCCTTCTTTGATATTCCTATCATGTGCCATATTGATTCCTTGTTTCGATCTATCCTCAGGATGACGATCACTCGCTCTCAGGCAGCGAGTTCTAGCGCTGTACCGGAGAGGTCCGATCCGACAGGACTTCCACCTCTGGCTACGGGAGCTGCACTTGAGGGAGCTGCCACCTCAGTTCCTGCCCCTCAGGCGGGAGCAGCAGCAGCGACGGTTCCAGGAGGTCTTCTACCTCCAGCAGCGGGACCGTCCATGGTCATCCTTGATATTCTTCCACCACCGCCTCAGTTACCGACAGATACCCAGGGGATGATGGCCCTTCTGCAGTAGATATTGCAGACTCAGAACACACAGGTAGAGTTATTGCGGCAGATAATGGAGAACTCGCTTCAGCTAGCGATGGCTGCAGTAGAGAGAGGTACACCGGCTACAGTTCAGGGAGCACCAGTACAGCAGCAGGGTCAGGGGAGGCCCGGTACACACCTCGACTCCAGGAAGATGAACCCACGGGAGTTCAAGAGTACGGAGGGTATCCTATACGTAGATGACTGGCTAGAGGATGTCCAGCGGAGTCTGGAGTTGGCAGAGGTCCCGAGAGGTCTGTGGGTGACTTCTGCAGCGAGCCAGTTTTTCGATATAGCGCTGACTTGGTACCACACGGATCAGCGTGCGTCAGTGAGGGGTTTCTCTTGGGAGGACTTCAGGAAGCTCTTTAAGGAGCTGTTCTACCCAGATGTAGCCTTGACAGCTTTTGAGGGGCAATTTGCCAGTCTGGTGCAGGGGAACTCGTCGGTAGACGAGTATGCAGCGGAGTTCTTCCGCCTGAGCAAGTTTGCACCTAGTTTGGTCCAGGATGAGGGGTGTAAGGCCTGAAAGTTCCGGAGGGGCCTTATACATGCAGTACGCACTCGCATCTCTGGGAGACGTGACGCGACCTTCGAGCAGATCCTTATAGAGGCGCAGATTGCAGAGGAGGACATCGGCCTCAAGCCGAAGAGGGGCAGTGACGCTCTTGGAGCTAGTTCGAGTGCAGGACCGGCGAAGCACCCATATTTCCAGCAGAGGCAGTTCCAGCAGCAGCAGGCTCAGTTGCAGTTTCAGCAGGCACCGACGCGTGCCCAGCAGCACCAGGGTCAGGGTCAGGGTCAGAGGCCGGCTACACAGTATAACTTCTACGGAAAGCCAGGGCACACTAGAGAGGTTTGTAGGAAGAGGTTGGGCGTCTGCTTATACTGTGGGGCACCCGATCACCAGCTGAAGGACTGCCATATTCGGGGAGTCCGAGGAGTCCAGGACAGAGCGCAGCCGACCAGAGGACCAGCAGTTCAGCAGAGAGGTCCTCTACTTCAGACTCAGCAGCAGCATTTTGTGCAGCACCAAAGGGGAGCCCCTACGGGCAGAGTGTTCACCCTGACAGCAGAGGAGGAGGCAAAGCCAGTAGGCGATGTAGTGGCAGGTCACATTCTTCTTGATTCATTCCCTACATTTACCTTGTTTGATTCCGGTGCCACTCATAGCTTTGTGTCTGTTTCCTTTGCTCTGCGACACAACATTATTACTCAACCCTTGGGTAGGACTTGTAAGATATTGACCAGGGGAGGCATTATCCTGATCAACAATATCTGTAAGGGGCGAAGAGTTACTATAGGAGGCCGAGTTTTGGGTGCATGCTTGCTCGTAATGCCTCTTTCGAGGTACGATATGGTACTCGGAATAGATTGGTTGAGCATGCACCATGCTACTATAGACTGTAGAGGAGGTAGGATTCTGTTTAGGCCGTCGGGAGAGCCAGAGATTGTGTTTGCTAGAGGAGCAGCTGAGCCGGGAGATGGGTTCTGCGGAGCTTTACTGGCGGGGCAGGCATTGCCGCATCCATTGATAGCTGACTTCATGGATGTTTTCCCGAGGAGTTGCCTGGGATGCCGTCGGATTGAGACATTGAGTTCTCTATAGACTTAGTGCCGGGCGCTGAGCCTATCTCACAGCACGTCTATAGGGTCAACAACAGTGAGTTGGCAGAGCTGAAGAAGCAGGTCGACGAGCTGCAGGACAAGGGATTCATTAGATCCAGTTCATCGCCTTGGGGAGCGCCAGTTCTGTTTGTACCAAAGAAGGATGGTACGATGCGCATGTGTATCGACTACAGGGCGCTCAACAACCTCACTATCAAGAACAAGTACCCATTGCCGAGGATAGACGACTTGTTCGATTAGTTGAGCACTGCCAAGGTGTTTTTAAAGATAGATTTGAGGTCCGGCTATCATCAGCTGAAGGTGAAGCAGGAAGACATTTCGAAGACAGCTTTTCGGACTCGATACGGCCATTACGAGTTCACTGTGATGCCATTTGGGTTGACCAACGCCCCAGCTGTGTTCATGAACTTGATGAACAAGGTATTCCATCAGTACCTTAACAAGTTCATGGTGGTCTTCATAGACGACATCCTGGTCTACTCAAAGATGCTGGAGGAGCACGAGGAGCATCTGAGGATTGTGCTCGAGACTTTGAGAAAGGAGCAGTTCTACGGGAAGATGTCGAAGTGTGAGTTCCACTTGGACCAGGTCGAGTTCTTGGGTCATGTTGTGACCGAGAACGGGATCTCAGTAGACCAAAAGAAGATTGTTGCGATAGAATCTTGGTCTACGCCCAGTACAGTTGCGGAGATTCAAAGCTTTCTAGGATTGGCGGGCTACTATCGGAAGTTAATCTAGGATTTCTCGTGGATCGCGGAGCCGATGACTAGACTCACCAGGAAGGACGTAGAGTTCGTCTGGACTGAGTAGTGTCAGGCCGCCTTCGATGAGCTGAAGAAGAGGTTGACATCAGCTTCGATCTTGACATTACCGTCTGGGACCGGTGGTTTCTTGATTTACAGCGACGCTTCTGGCCGGGGTCTGGGTTGTGTACTTCAGCAGCACGGGAAGGTGATTGCCTATACATCTAGGCAGTTACGTACTCATGAGAAGAACTACCCAACTCACGATCTGGAGTTAGCCGCTGTTATCTTTGCTCTGAAGTTGTGGAAGCACTATCTGCACGGAGAGCGAGTTGAGATCTTTACTGATCATAAGAGCTTGAAGTACGTGTTCACTCAGAAGGAGCTGAACATGCGGCAGAGACGTTGGCTTGAGCTGATGAAGGATTTCGATATCGCCTTGTAGTACCATCCAGGGAAGGCCAACGTAGTTGCAGATACCTTGAGCAGGTATCCAGTAGCTATGTATCTGACAACAGACCGTCATCTTTTGGCTGACCTGGACAGTTTGGAAATCGAGGTGATTATTTCGGGCATGGAGGTACAGATATGGGGCTTGCAAATTCAGTCTGAGTCGATGGACAGAGTCAGATCAGCACAGTATGATGATGTTGCCCTGAGGAGCATCAGGGAGCAGGTGCGGGCATGGTTGCTCGACGATTTCTCTATTGCCGAAGATGGGTCACTGCGGCACGGTGCTAGACTGTACGTTCCGAGTGGGGAGCTTCGGGAGGAGGTTCTTCAGGAGGCTAATCGCTCTCAGTACTCTATGCATCCTGGTGCCAACAAGATGTACAAAGATCTAAGGAAGCACGTTTGGTGGTACGGCATGAAGTGTGAGGTAGCTCAGTTTGTATCTCGCTGCTTGATTTATCAGCAGGTGAAGGCCGAGAGACAGAGGCCTGGTGGGTTGCTACAGCCACTACCCATTCCTGAGTGGAAGTGGGAGCACATTACCATGGACTTTGTGTCCGGACTTCCACGATCTCTAGGAGGGAAAGACGCGATTTGGGTCATAGTTGATAGATTGACCAAATCGGCCCACTTTTTGCCTTTTAAGGTGGGATTGTCTACGGAGAGGTTGGCAGAGCTGTATGTTCGTTAGATCGTGTGATTGTATGGGGTTCCTGTGAGCATTGTTTCAGATCGGAATAGCCGTTTCACTTTCCACTTCTGGAGGAGTTTGTAGGCTAGCTTGGGCACCTCGCTCAAGTTTAGTACCGCTTATCACCCCCCAGACAGACGGGAAGTCGGAAAGGTCTATCCAGACTTTGGAGGATATGCTTCGCACGTGTATGCTAGATCTCGGGGGTTCTTGGGAGGATCATCTTCACCTGGTAGAGTTTGCTTACAACAACAGCTATGAGGCCAGTATAGAGATGTCGCCATTCGAGGCTCCTTACGGACGAAGATGCCGTACTCCCTTGTCATGGGACGATGTTGGCGAGAGAGTGCTGCTTGGACCAGAGATGGTAGTGGATACAACTGAGAAGGTCAGGCTGATTAGAGACAGACTTCGGATGGCTCGGGATAGGCAGCGGCATTGGGCCGATAGCCACCGGAGACCGTTAGAGTTCAAGGTTAGTTTCAGTTCATGTTTGTGATGATTGTGAATTTGTTTGTCCTGTATGCTAAGATTTTTTTATGTCTAGGCTGGTGCTTTGGTGTTCCTGAAGATTTCTCCGACACGGGGCACGATTCGCTTTGGCAGAGGCGGAAAGCTTAGTCCGCGCTACATCGGACCTTTCACCATCCTTGAGAGGGTCGGTGCAGTGGCTTACCGGCTAGACTTGCCGCCTACGTTAGAGGGGGTACACAACGTGTTCCATGTGTCGCAGCTGAGACGGTACATGGCGGACCCCAGCCATGTATTGGACCATTCAGCGATCGAGGTGGGGCCTACTCTTCACTATCCAGAGCAGCCAATGGAGATTCTGGATCGTAGGGAGAAGGTGCTCCGGAACCAGGTTATACCCTTGGTTCGTGTTGCATGGAGGCATCACTCTCCAGGTGAGTCTACCTGGGAGAGAGAGGACGACATGCGGGAGCGTTTCCCTTATCTCTTCGAGCCCTGAGGTTTAATTTTGTTTTTGCATGTGATTCAGTGTATTATTGTTTTAATTTTGAAGATAAAATTTTTTTAAGGTGGATAGATTTGTCACCCCCAATTTCCATGAACATGGATATTTTGGTAATTTTCCACTTTAAAATTATTTTGGAAATTTTTATTTATTTATTGTATTATTTTGGGGTTGTTTGAGTCGGGTTCGAATTTTAACTCATTCTGACTTGTATCGGGGACCCGATAGTGTTGACCCTAGTGGACCCACACACTAGTTAGCCATGTCCCACATGTTAGTATTTTAGTTAGTGACTAGGCTAATTATTTTGGTTAGGATTAATTTGGATTAGTGGTTTTAGGAATGACCAAACTAGCCCCGACTTAACCCCTTACCAATGTATTAACCCATAGATTAGAAAGGGAGCTTTCTTGACTTTTCCCTAATAGGACAAAATCCTCTAGTGGCTGGCCACCTATGGTGGATAAGGCTCCATCAATCTTCATTATTTTCTTTTCCATTCTCTCTCTTGTTCTTCCCCAATTTTTCTAGAGAGCAAACCCTAGAAATTTTTCCATCAAAACCTTCCATTTTCTAACCCAATCTTCTTCCTTCCTTCTCCATTCAAGACTAGGAGGGAGCTACTCAAGTTTGAGAGGATTCGGAGCTTGTCCGTGTCCGTTTGGGATTCCTACGTGTCGGTGGCGTATCAGAATCGATTCGAGTCACCGAGAGGTATAAATCCCTTCCTTTCCTCATTTATCTCATGCATTAGAATGGTATTGACCTATAGGAATGACCCCCATGGTTTTGTGCCCATTGGTATCCATTTCGTGTCCATTTGGACACTTGTAGAGGTGTCATATGTGTAGGATCGTGTCCTAATGGAAAAAACCCTATTTGGACACTTGTGGAATTGTTTGTGTATTGATTTAATGTTGCTCTAGTATTTATTCCAGATTTTACTATCTGTTTAGAATGAGTTTTCTTATGTATCATAATGTATCATATTATCTATATCAATATGTGTATATATATGGTGATATATATTAATCTCTATGTATATATATATATATAAAAATAATAATAATATATATATATATATTTTTTATATATATATATATTGGTTTATATATATGTATATATACATTATGGTGGGAATGTGTATATGGTTGTGTTGGTAGTGGGTACATAGAGGGGTCGGCCAAGCATGGGAGAGTTAGTGTGTGTGTTTGTGTTGGTTAAGTTGTATGTATGTGTGGTGTTTGAGGATTGGTGTGAGAGGTTGTGAGAGTGGGGAATTTGAGATATGAGTTAGAGAGTGGAGTGTTGTAGGAGGCGGGGAGAGCCCTGAAATAACAGCCCTCTAGCTGTCCCAATACACAACAAATATCAGTCCCCTTGGACTGTCAAAACAGTCCCCCAAAACCCTTACTTGCTGTCCAGATTTCCATCCTATGTGGCTGTCCTCATTAGCCATTTACAGTCCATGAAACTACCCCATGTGGGCTGTCCCTTAAGCCATTCATGGCTGTCCTATTTGCCACTAACCAGTCCCCCCAATTCTAGCATGTTGGCTGTCCATATGACAGTCCCTAACACCCCCTTGACAGTCCTTAAACCCTCATATTGGCTGTCCCCAAACGACCACAAATTCAGTCCCCAATCCACACCAAAATCTGCCTAAAACAGCAGCCCTTTACCCCACATTGTTGTCCTACACACCCCCATATGACAGCCCCTTATTCCCATATACACCTTTGTTTAACCCAACACTTGGATGCCCCATATGACCACTTAACAGCCCATAAACCCCTGTCCAAAACAGCCACAATTCAGTCCAGTTTTAGCCTATGTTGGCTGTCCCATTTCATCCTTTGAACACCCATGTTTAGCCCTTTAACACCACCACCAAACCACTTCAAATCAGTCCACATTTGCCTCATTTCCAGCCCTCAACACAACCTTAATAACACTCTAAATCAGTCCCCTTTTTCTAGCTTGTGTGTGTGTATCTATTAGTTATGTGTGTGTGTGTGAGAGCCTAAATGAGTTGTAGTTAGTGCCTATAGGTTAGCCTATGTGTAAACTAATAGGAAACCTATAGGAAAGCCCATGTGAGTGTGGTATCATGAGTTTGTGTGTGAGTGAGTGTGATATATGTGAGTGCTAGAGTGATGTGAGAATGATACATGGTAAGGTATTGGTAGGGTAATATAGGTTTTGCCTAGAAATAGGGTATTGGAGTCTAGAGTCTAAGATAGGGCTAGAACTTGATTCCCTTGGTTGGTAATGATCAAATATAGTGCTCATAGACTAGTTTTGATGTCGATTGACCATTTTGACCAAAAGTCAACAAAAGTTAACCGAGAGTCAAACTTATTCTTTAAGCGATTAGATTTGACCGAAATCAAACCAGAGTTGACCAGTTGACTGAAAGTCAATAGTTGGTCAACATTAGACTAGTTTGAGCTAGGGTTGACCTAGAGTTGACCAGAGTTGACCAGAGTTTACTTTTTGACCAAAAGTCAACTGTAAGTTAACCTTTGACCCCGTTTGACCTAGTTTGACTTGGATCGACTCCCAGTAACCTAGTATGACCTAGTATGAACTAGTATGACCTAGTATGACTCAGTCTGACCTAGATTGACCTAGTTTGAATTAGACTTGCATTCATGACTTGAATTAGTTTCCTTTTTCAGTATTAAGCCCTGTTTGACTCATAGTATCTTATTTTAGGTCTGTGATCACTCTGAGCATCTGTTCACCTTATCAGCTCAGGACCCCAGGCGAGTACATTTACTGATAGTTTTCATTGTCTTAATATCTACTATATCCGATTCAGTTGTAGTGTTTTACATGATTCCCGACACGACGGTTCACGGACTAGTATACATCGGATCCTGTCATGAGATGTTATTCCTGGACTTTCTTGGTATATGGGTATGTGATATTTCTGTGTTTCCTGTACTTATATAGACATTGATTTGGGAGTGGACTGGCCCCCTGCTCTCGAATCCTGTGTCATGACGTGCCATGTCCGGATCCGTGATACTATTCGGGGATGGGGGAATTATTAGGGGTTATGTGATCAAAGCCTTCCTGTAACTATTTTGCTAGCGCCACTCTCACCTCACATAGGGTGTAGCAGATACCCCATTACCAGTTATCCAGGTTGGACAGCATAACTCTCCGTTGAGGATACCGTGAATTGTCGGGCCAAGTGGATAACTCTCTCTTGATTCCCTAGCCGATCACATATCGCTCTAATAGTTCAAATCACCTTTTACATTTATTAGCGTATCTTATATTCCAGTTCAGCCTTACTTTTTGTACTTCTCACCATGCTATGTTTCTATTACTCACATGCTCTACCTGCCATTATACTGTACCATAATTTGAGACTAAGTTCTGTTTGAAAGAAGAGTTACAACTCCGGTCCTTGTTTGGTTCAAGGGTTATAACTCGGCTTTCAAATGGTTCCCAAGTCGCCTATATCTTTGTCTTGTATTTTATTATACTGTCTCTTATAGTATTTCTTAATTTATATAGAACTATTGTTGGTGTTTGTACTTGCTCATTTTCCTGACAGGATACCGTTGACAAATTTTACAGATGATTCAGAGGCTGATTGCCCGACCTACTATGGGGACGGGTTCGACGGACTAGACTTAGACCGTGGCTTGTTGGTAGAGCCACTAGACTTTGCTCACCCTGAGTAGCATAGTTTAGTTAGGTTTGCCTGGCCTGCGAGCTAGCTAGTATATTTCAGTTTGTAGTATCTTACATATATTTTATGAGACTCTGGATATTTGTGTATAGCTCTGACTTGTGGATCTTGGACTCATTTTCTGTTTTATCTATCATATTTCCTTTCCATGCTATCTACCTTAGTTTTAAATATTGTGATTGAGACTGTATTGCTATGTCACCTCTATTCGGAGTGTATATACTGTACAGGTACATTTATCTGTTTTAGTCGTAGTATTTACAGACCCTATATACAGCGTTCTACCGCCGATTCTGCGGCGTAGGCTGGACGTAACCACGTGCTCGTGCCCCTCTTCAAGGTGCGGGTCGTGACATGTTTTTGTGGTGGTCCATGCAGGTCTGTGTCGCAATTAGTGCGATCTCGTAATGGTGCTCGACTTAGAGTACTAATTACGAGCCTGCAATTAGGACGTAGGACTAGGGTATGATAGGAGTTACTCAATCACATGTTAGAAAATTTCTGATCTTTTGATTACCATGACAAATTCTTTTGCATTGAATTTAATTGTCCTTCTTTGATATTCCTATCATGTGCCATATTGATTCCTTGTTTCGATCTATCCTCAGGATGACGATCACTCACTCTCAGGCAGCGGGTTCTAGCACTGTACCGGAGAGGCCCGATCCGACAGGACTTCCATCTCTGGCTACGGGAGCTGTACTTGAGGGAGCTGCCACCTCAGTTCCTGCCCCTCAGGCGGGAGCAGCAGCAACGACGGTTCCAGGAGGTCTTCCACCTCCAGCAGCGGGACCGTCCATGGTCGTCCCTGATATTCTTCCATCGCTGCCTCAGTTACCGACAGATACCCAGGGGATGATGGCCCTTCTGCAGCAGATGTTGCAGACTCAGAACACACAGGCAGAGTTGTTGTGTTGGATAATGGAGAACTCGTATCAGCTAGCGATGGCAGCAGTGGAGAGAGGTGTACCGGCTACAGTTCAGGGAGCACCAGTACAGCAGTAGGGTCAGGGGAGGCCCGGTACACACCTCGACTTCAGGAAGATGAACCCGCGGGAGTTCAAAGGTACGGAGGGTATCCTATACGCGGACGACTGGCTAGAGGATGTCCAGCGGAGTCTGGAGTTGGCAGAGGTCCCGAGAGGTCTGTGGGTGACTTCTGCAGCGAGCCAGTTTTTCGACATAGCGCTGACTTGGTACCGCACGGATCCGCGTGCGTCAGTGAGGGGTTTATCTTGGGAGGACTTCAGGAAGCTCTTTAAGGAGCAGTTCTACCCAGATGTAGCCTTGACAGCTTTGGAGGGGTAGTTTGCCAGTCTGGTGCAGGGGAACTCATCGGTAGACGAGTATGCAGCGGAGTTCGTCCGCCTGAGCAGGTTTGTACCTAGTTTGGTTCAGGATGAGGGGTGCAAGGCCCGAAAGTTCCTGAGGGGCCTTATACATGCAGTGCATACTCGTACCTCTGGGAGACGTGATGCAACCTTCGAGCAGATCCTTATGGAGGCGCAGATTGCAGAGGAGGACTTCGGCCTCAAGCAGAAGAGGGGCAGTGACGCTCTTGGAGCTAGTTCGAGTGCAGGACCGGCGAAGTGCCCACATTTCCAGCTGAGGCAGTTCCAGCAGCAGCAGCCTCAGTTGCAGTTTTAGCAGGCACCGACGCGTGCCCAACAGCACCAGGGTCAGGGTCAGGGTCAGAGGCCGGCTACACAGTGTAACTTCTGTGGGAAGTCAGGGCACACTAGAGAGGTTTGTAGGAAGAGGTTGGGCGTCTGCTTATACTGTGGGGCACCCGATCACCAGCTGAAGGACTGCCGTATTCGGGGAGTCCGAGGAGTCCAGGACAGAGCGCAGCCGACCAGAGGACCAGCAGTTCAGCAGAGAGGTCCTCCACTTCAGACTCAGCAGTAGTATTTTGTGCAGCACCAGAGGGGAGCCCCTGCAGGCAGAGTGTTCACCCTTACAGCAGAGGAGGAGGCAAAGCCAGTAGGCGATGTAGTGGCAGGTCACGTTCTTCCTGATTCATTCCCTTCATTTACTTTGTTTTATTCCGGTGCCACTCATAGCTTTGTGTCTGTTTCCTTTGCTCTGCGACACAACATTATTGCTCAACCCTTGGATAGGACTTGCAAGATATTGACCGGGAGAGGCATCATCCTGGTCAACAATATCTGTAAGGGGCGAAGAGTTACTGTAGGAGGCCGAGTTTTGGGTGCGTGCTTGCTCGTAATGCCCCTTCCGAGGTACGATGTGGTACTCGGAATGGATTGGTTGAGCATGTACCATGCTACTATAGACTATAGAGGAGGTAGGATTCTGTTTAGGCCGCCGGGAGAGCCAGAGATTATGTTTGCTAGAGGAGCAGCTGAGCCGGAAGATGGGTTCTGCGGAGCTTTACTGGTGGGACAGGCATTGCCGCATCCATTGATAGCTGACTTCAATGGTTGTTTTTCCCGAGGAGTTGCCTGGGATGCCGCCAGATAGAGACATTGAGTTCTCTATAGACTTAGTGTGGGGCGCTGAGCCTATCTCACAGCACGTCTATAGGGTCAACAACAGCGAGTTGGCAGAGCTGAAGAAGCAGGTCGACGAGCTGCAGGACAAGGGATTCATTAGATCCAGTTCATCGCCTTGGGGAGTGCCAGTTCTGTTTGTACCGAAGAAGGATGGTACGATGCGCATGTGTATCGACTACAGGGCGCTCAACAACCTCACTATCAAGAACAAGTACCCATTGCCGAGGATAGACGACTTGTTCGATCAGTTGAGCACTTCCAAGGTGTTTTTAAAGATAGATCTGAGGTACGGCTATCATCAGCTGAAGGTGAAGCAGGAAGACATTTCGAAGATAGCTTTTCGGACTCGGTACGGCCAGTACGAGTTCACTGTGATGCCATTTGGGTTGACCAACGCCCCAGCTGTGTTCATGAACTTGATGAACAAGGTATTCCATCAGTACCTTGACAAGTTTGTGGTGGTCTTCATAGACGACATCCTGGTCTACTCAAAGATGCCGGAGGAGCACGAGGAGCATTTGAGGATTGTGCTTGAGACTTTGAGAAACGAGCAGTTGTACGGGAAGCTGTCGAAGTGTGAGTTCTTCCTGGACCAGGTCCAGTTCTTGGGTCATGTTGTGACCGAGAACGGGATCTCATTAGACCAGAAGAAGATTATTGTGGTAGAATCTTGGTCTACGCCTAGTACAGTTGCCGAGATTCGGAGCTTTCTAGGATTGGCGGGCTACTATTGGAAGTTCGTCCAAGATTTCTCGCGGATCGCAGAGCCGATGACTAGACTCACCAGGAAGGACGTGGAGTTCGTCTGGACTGAGTAGTGTCAGGCCGTCTTCGATGAGCTGAAGAAGAGGTTGACATCAGATTCGATCTTGACATTACCGTCTGGGACCGGTGGTTTCTCGATTTATAGCGACGCTTCTGGCCGGGGTCTGGGTTGTGTACTTCAGCAGCATGGGAAGGTGATTGCCTATGCATCTAGGCAGTTACGTCCTCATGAAAAGAACTACCCGACTCACGATCTGGAGTTAGCCGCTGTTATCTTTGCCCTGAAGTTGTGGAAGCACTATCTGCACGGAGAGCGGGTTAAGATCTTTACAGATCATAAGAGCTTGAAGTACGTGTTCTCTCAGAAGGATCTGAACATGCGGCAGAGACGTTGGCTTCAGCTGATGAAGGATTTCGATATCGCCTTGCAGTACCATCCAGGGAAGGCCAACGTAGTTGCAGATATCTTGAGCAGGTATCCAGTAGCTATGTATCTGACAGCAGACCGTCATCTTTTGGCTGACCTGGACAATTTGGGAATCGAGGTGATTATTCCGGGTGTCACGACCCACACCTTGAAGAGGGGCACGAGCACGCGGTTACGTCCAGCCTACGCCGCAGTATCGACGGAAGAACGCTGTATATAGGGTCTGTAAATACTACGACTAAAACAGATATACGTACTTATACAATATATACACTCCGAATAGAGGTGACATAGCAATACAGTCTCAATCACATAATCAAAACTAAGGTAGATAGCATGAAAAGAGATATGATAGATAAAACAGGAAACGAGTCCAAAATCCACAAGTCAGAGCTAACACAATATCCAGAGTCTCAGATAGTATAAGTATAAAGATACTACAAACTGAAATGCACTAGCTGGCTCGCAGGCCAGGCAAACCTAACTAAACTAGGCTACTCAGGGTGAGCAAAGTCCAGTGGCTCTACCAATAAGCCACGGTCTAAATCTAGTCCATCAGACTCAACCCCATAGTAGGTCGGGCAGTAAGTCTCAGAGTCATCTGTAAAATTTGTCAACGGTATCCTGTCAGAAAAATGAGCAAGTACAAACACCAACAGCAGTTCCATATGAATTGAGAAATACTATAAGAGACAATAATAATAAAATACAAGACAAAAGATATATGCGACTTGGGAACCATTTGAAAGCTGAGTTACAACCCTTGAACCAAACAAGGATCGGAGTTGTAACCCTTCCTTCAAACAGAACTTAGTCTCAAATCATGGTACAGTATAAAAGGCAGGTAGAGCATGTGAGAAAGAAATCATAGCATGGTGAAAGTACAATAAGTAAGGTGAACTGGAAATATAAGATATGACAATAAATGTAAAAAGGTGATTTGAATTATTAGAGCGATATGTGATCGGCTAGGGATGCAAGAGATGGTTATCCACTTGGCCCGGCAATCCACGGTGTACTCAACGGAGAGTCATGCCGTCTAACCTGGATAACTGGTAATGGGGTGTCTGCAACACCCTACGTGAGGTGAGGGTGACGCTAGCAATGTATAGTTACAGGAAGGCTTGATCACATAACCCCTAATAATTCCCCCATCCACGAATAGTATCACGGATCCGGACATGGCACGTCATGACACGGGGTTCAAGAGCAGGGGGCTAGCCCACTCCTAAATCAGTATCTATATAAGTACAGGAACACAGGAATATCACATACTCATATACCAAGAGAGTCTAGGAATAACATCTCATGACAGGATCCGACGTATACTAGTCCGTGAAACGTCGTGTCAGGAATGAAGTAAAATACTACGATTGAATCGGATATAGTACATATCAAGACAATGAAAACTATTAGTGAATGTACTCGCCTGTGGTCCTGAGCTGATAGGGTGAACAGATGCTCAGAGTGATCACAAACCTAAAATAAGATACTATGAGTCAAACATGGCTTAATACTGAAAAAGGAAACTAATACAAGCCATAAATACAAGTCTAAGTCAATATTAGGTCAATCTAGGTCAAAATGAGTCATACTAGGTCATACTGGTTCATACTAGGTCATACTAGGTCACTGGAAGTCAATCCAAGTTAAACTAGGTCAATCGGGGTCAAAGGTTGACTTACAGTTGACTTTTGGTCAAAAAGTCAACTTTGGTCAACTCTGGTCAACTCTGGTCAACTCTAGGTCAACCCTAGGTCAAACTAGTCTAATGTTGACCAACTATTGACTTTCAGTCATCTGGTCAACTCTGGATTGGTTTCGGTCAAATCGGGTCGCTTAAAGACTAAGTTTGACTCTCGGTTGACTTTTGTTGACTTTTGGTCAAAAAGGTCAACCGACGTTAAAACTAGTCTATGAGTACCATATTTGATTATTACCAACCACGGGAATCAAGTTCTAACTCTATCTTAGGCTTCTAACACCAAAATCCTATTTCTAGGCAAAACTAGTATTTACCCTTCTTAGGTAAATCCCGATACCTTGCCCAATACCAATGAAACCCCGCAAATACCCATGGTACTAGCCTAGGCTCCTTAGGGTAGCTAGATATCAACCCATCTAAGGTTTACCTACCAAGAAATTTGGGTATCCTAGGTATCTAGGCCATGTTGGGATACGGGGTATTGATTTACCCTATTACCTTATCTATATCATGAATTGTACCCTTTTCTCTACCGCACTCTTCTACACCACTCACTCTCACATGATACACTACTATATCTCACTCCCATAGGCTCTCCTATAGGTTTCCTATTAATTTAGCTATAGGCTATACTATAGGATACTAGTTTCACTCATAAACCCTCACACAAGCTCACAAACACTCACTCACACAAGCTAATATGGATGGAATGATATGGTGCAAAAGTGGACTGATTTAGAAGACTTGTGGGGGTTGTTTTGAAGGTGGTTAGTGGGGTGTTAAGGGCTATCTATAGGGGCTGTGGTTGGGGGTTTTTGTGGGCTGCAAAATGGGGGAAAGGTGGGGGTATTTGGACAGCCAAAGGGGGGTTTTAAGTGGGCTGTTTTGGTGCAATTGGACAGCCATGTATGCTGAATTTTAGGACTGTTTTGTGGCTGTTTTGGAGGGGTTAAAGTGGACTGTTAGAGGGCAGCAGTAAGGGCAAGTTTGGGACAACATTACATGGGTTTTGGGTGGACTGTTTTGGAGTTTAAGGGCAGCTAGTGACAGCCATCATAAGGAAAATTCATGGACTGTTTTGAGGGGTAAATGGTGGCTGTTTTGACAGCAAGAATGGGGGGATTTCTGGACTGTGGGCTGCTATTTTTGGACAGCAAAACATGGGTGTTCCTCCCCCTCCTAGCACTCTACACACCACTCACAACTCCTCTACTTCCTACACTCAACCACCACTCAACCAATTTCTCAAACACCTATCCTACACCAACACACACACAAACCCATGCCCTCTCTTGGCCGAACCTGTCAAGCTCTCTTCCCTAACACAAACAACATCACCCCATCACAAATATATCCACATATAACCTATATATATATATACATATATATATATATATATATATATATATATATATATATATATATATATATATATATATATATATATATATATATATATATAGATAATGATATATATATATATATATATATATATATATATATATATATATATATATATCATTATCTATATATATATATATATATATATATATATATATATATATATATATATATATATATATATATTATATATATATATATATATATATATATATATATATATATATATATATATATATATATATATATATATATATAGATTATAGGAAAATATATATATATATATATATATATATATATATATATATATATATATATATATATATATATATATATATATATATATATATATATATATATATAGATTAGAGGAAAAAAAATATATAGATTATAGGAATATGATACATAGAAAAATACATTCTCAAAACATGTAAAAATCTGGAATCAAGTTAGAATAGCATCAAAACAACACACCAATAATTCTACAAGTGTCCAAATAGAGTTTTCTCCATTAGGACACAATCCTACATATTGGACACCTCTAAAAATGTCTAAAAGGACACAAAATGGTCTCTAATGGAGACACAACCATGGGACACATTCCTATGGGTTTCCTAACCATTCTATATGAAATGGAAACTATTTTTAGAGAAGGATTTACCTATTTGGAGGTTGAAACAATGGTGGAGCTCTCAAGGAAAGGGAAGAACCTTTGGAGAAGAAGAAGAAGTGGATGAGAACAAATGGAAATGATTTTCTCTCTCCTACCCACCCCTACATAGTGTGGCCGGCCAAAGTAAGCCTAAACCCCCTTTATGACTAATTACAAGTTTGTCCTCCAATTGTTTTATTAGCTCCTTACAAGGTTGCTTAGGGTTTGGGGGTTAAAAATGTAAATCTAATGTTCTAATTAGGTCTAACCTAATCCATGGAGTCATGACAAATCCCTCTAACTTTTGATGGTAATATTGTGGGCCATGGCTAGCTAGTGTGTGGGCCCGCTAAGGTCAAAACTACCCCGGGTCCCCGAAACAAGTCAAAACAAGTCGGATTGAGTTGAAATTCGAACCGGATTCAAATAATCCCAAAATAATACAAATAATAAATAAATAATTACAAAATAATTTTTAAAGTAGAAAATTACAAAAATACCCCTGTTTCTGGAAACTGGGGGTGACAAATCTATCCACCTTAAAAAATTTCGTCCTCGAAATTTAAAACCAAACAATAGTAAAATCTCAGATTTACAAGTCATGGCTAAAATTTTAAAATAATTAAAATCTCAAAAATCAAAACAGGAATTAAATGACTAAATTTATAAAATTTAAAATTACTCTCAAATATAAGTCTATCCACCTTAAAAGAATCATCCAAAAACTTAAAACGAAATAAATACAGAAAATTCATGCAATTTAATAATCGTATGCGTCTATCCAATAATCATGATACTCAGAATCTCCGTCATGCCAGTGAGCAAGGCTACGATAATCACAGAGTCCTCAGCTACGGTACATACCTCTAGAATTATGGTATTTAAAATTTTTGCATTGCCGCTAGCTTGGCAGCAAAAACCTTAAATTCCCATACCCGAGAGATACGTCCATAGTCCGACTATATGTCCTCACTCTGCCAGCTAGCATGACCCTAGAGGATTCTAAATCTCATAATCGAGGTGACCTAGCCCATACGACTTATCTCAGAAAATGTCACATCACAAGAATAAAATTTTATCCAACGAGCAAAGAACAGATAGAATCGAAGTTCAAGACAGTTTATGAGGAAGCAATGCAGAAATGAGATCGAAAGATAGAACCTGCTATCTGCTCTGCTACTACCTGAGTGGGCTCAACTGCCATGGCGAACGCGCGCCCTTACTGGCCTTCTCTAGCCTGCCGCACTCTATCCTGGCCCGTCTGTCTGGCAGCATGGGCAGCACAGTCCCTCATCTGGTGATCTGGAGCTCCACAGAATAGATAAACTCCCAGCCTCAATCTACAGACCTCCCCGGTGTGCCCTATCTTCTTGCAGAAGGCACACTGGATGGCCTGCCTCTCATCCTGTCCCTGGTGCTGCTGGGCACGCGCCAGTGCCTGCTGGAACTGCAACTGAGGCTGCTGCTGAAACTGCCTCTGCGGGAAGTGTGGGCGCTTCGCTGGCCCTGTACTCGAACTAGCTCCAAGAGCGTCGCTGTTCCTCTTCGGCCTGAGGCCGAAGTCCTCCTCTGTAATCTGAGCCTCCATAAAGATCTGCTCGAAGGTCGCATCTCGTCGCCCAGATGTGCGAGTGCGCACTGTATGATTGAGACCCCTCCTGAACTTTCGGGCCTTGCACTCCTCATCCTGAACCAAACTAGGTGCAAACCGGCTCAAACGGAAGAACTCCACTGCGTACTCGTCTACCGACGAGTTCCCCTATACCAAACTGGCAAACTACCCCTCCAGAGCTGTAAAGGCTACATCTGGGTAGAACTTCTCCTTAAAGAGCTTCCTAAAGTCCTCCCAAGATAAACCTCTCACTGACGCATGCGGATCCGTACGGTACCAAGTCAGCACTATATCGAAGAACTGGCTCGCTGCAGACGTCACCCACAGACCTCTCGGGACCTCTGCCAACTCCAGACTCCGCTGGACATCCTCTAGCCAGTCGTCTGCGTATAGGATACCCTCGGTACCCTTGAACTCCTGCGGGTTCATCTTCTTGAAGTGGAGGTGTGTACCGGGCCTCCCCTGACCCTGCTGCTGTGCAGGTGCTCCCTAAACTGTAGCCGGTGCACCTCTCTCTACTGCTGCCATAGCTAACTGATGTGAGTTCTCCATCGTCTGTCGCAGCACCTCTGCCTGACGGTGCTGTGCCTCTGTCTGTACTCTCTGCGTCTGCAGTATCTACTGTAGTAGGGCCATCATACCCTGAGCATCTGCCGGTAGCTGAGGCGGCCGTAGAAGAATGTCAGGGATGACCATGGACGGTCTCGCTGCTGGAGGTGGAAGACCTCCTGAAACCGTCGCTGTCGCTCCCGCCTGAAGGGCAGGAACTGATGTGGCAGCTCCCTAAACTGCAGCTCCTCTAGCTGGAGGTGGAAGACCTCCGGGAACTACCGCTGCTACTCCTGCCTGAAGGGCAGGGACTGAGGCTACTGCTCTCTCGACTGCTACTCCCATAGCCGGAGGTGGAAGACCTTCCGAATCTGACCTCTCTGGAACTGTACTCGGCCCAGCTGCCTGAGAACGAGTCACCGTCATCCTGAAGATGAATTGAACCCAAGAGATCAATATGGCACAAGATAAGATATTATCAAAGGAGGACAATTGAATTCAAATGCAAGAAGAGTTGTCATGGTAATCAAAAGATCAGAATTTTTTCCTAAAATGTGATTGAGTAACTCCTACCATACCCTAATCCTACATCCTAGACGCAGGCTCGTAATTGGTACTCTAAGTCGAGCACCATTACGAGATCGCACTATTTGCGACTCTGACCTGCATGGGCCACCATAAAAATGTGTTACGACCCGCACCCTGTAGAGGGGCACGAGCACGCGGTTACGTCCAGCCTACGCCGCAGTATCGGCGGTAGAACGCTGTATATAGGGTCTGTAAATACTATGACTAAAACAGATATATGTACATGTACAGTATATACACTCCGAATGGAGGTAACATAGCAATACAGTCTCAATCACATAATCAAAACTAAGGTAGATAGCATGAAAAGAGATATGATAGATAAAACAAGAAACGAGTCCAAAATCCACAAGTCAGAGCTAACACAACATCCAGAGTCTCAGATAGTATAAGTATAAAGATACTACAAACTGAAATGCACTAGCTGGCTCGCAGGCCAGGCAAACCTAACTAAACTAAGATACTAAGGGTGAGCAAAGTCCAGTGGCTCTACTAATAAGCCACGGTCTAAATCTAGTCCATCAGACTCAACCCCATAGTAGGTCGGACAGTCAGTCTCAGAGTCATCTGTAAAATTTGTCAACGGTATCCTGTCAGGAAAATGAGCAAGTACAAACACCAACAGCAGTTCCATATGAATTGAAAAATACTATAAGAGACAGTAATAATGAAATACAAGATAAAAGATATATGCAACTTGGGAACCATTTGAAAGCTGAGTTACAACCCTTGAACCAAACAAGGACCGGAGTTGTAACCCTTCCTTCAAACAGAACTTAGTCTCAAATCATGGTACAGTATAAAAGGCAGGTAGAGCATGTGAGAAAGGAATCATAGCATGGTGAAAGTACAGTAAGTAAGGTGAACTAGAAATATAAGATATGACAATAAATATAAAAAGGTGATTTGAATTATTAGAGCAATATGTGATCGGCTAGGGAAGCAAGAGATGGTTATCCACTTGGCCCGGCAATCCGCGGTGTACTCAATGGAGAGTCATGCCGTCCAACCTGGATAACTGGTAATGGGGTGTCTGTAACACCCTACGTGAGGTGAGGGTGACGCTAGCAATGTATAGTTACAGGAAGGCTTGATCACATAACCCCTAATAATTCCTCCATCCCCGAATAGTATCACGGATCCGGACATGGCACGTCATGACACGGGGTTCAAGAGCAGGGGGCCAGCCCACTCCTAAATCAATATCTATATAAGTACAGGAACACAGGAATATCACATACTCATATACCAAGAGAGTCTAGGAATAACATCTCATGATAGGATCCGACGTATACTAGTCCGTGAAACGTCGTGTCAGGAATCAAGTAAAACACTACGACTGAATCGGATATAATAAATATCAAGACAATGAAAACTATCAGTGAATGTACTCGCCTGTGGTCCTGAGCTGATAGGGTGAACAGACGCTCAGAGTGATCACAGACCTAAAATAAGATACCATGAGTCAAACAGGGCTTAATACTGAAAAAGGAAACTAATACAAGCCATGAATGCAAGTCTAAGTCAATACTAGGTCAATCAAGGTCAAACTGAGTCATACTAGGTCATACTGGTTCATACTAGGTTATACTAGGTCACTGGAAGTCAATCCAAGTCAAACTAGGTCAATCGGGGTCAAAGGTTAACTTATAGTTGACTTTTGGTTAAAAAGTCAACTCTGGTCAACTCTGTTCAACTCTAGGTCAACCCTAGGTCAAACTAGTCTAATGTTGACCAATTGTTGACTTTCAGTCAACTGGTCAACTCTGGAATGGTTTCGGTCAAATCGGGTCGCTTAAAGACTAAGTTTGACTCTCGGTTGACTTTTGGTCAAAAAGGTCAACCGATGTTAAAACTAGTCTATGAGTACCATATTTGATCATTACCAATCACAGGAATCAAGTTTTAACTCTATCTTAGGCTTCTAACACCAAAATCCTATTTCTAGGCAAAACTAGTATTTACCCTTCTAAGGTAAATCCCGATACCTTGCCCAATACCAATAAAACCCCGCAAATACCCATGGTACTAGCCTAGGCTCCTTAGGGTAGCTAGATATCAACCCATCTAAGGTTTATCTACCAAGAAATTTGGGTATCCTAGGTATCTAGGCCATGTTGGGATACGGGATATTGATTTACCCTATTACCTTATCTATATCATGAATTTTACCCTTTTCTCTACCGCACTCTTCTACACCACTCACTCTCACATGATACACTCCTATATCTCACTCCCATAGGCTCTTCTATAGGTTTCCTATTAATTTAGCTATAGGCTATACTATAGGATACTAGTTTCACTCATAAACCCTCACACACACACTCACACAAGCTCACAAACACTCACTCACACAAGCTAATATGGATGGAATGATATGGTACAAAAGTGGAATGATTTAGAAGACTTGTGGGGGTTGTTTTGAAGGTGGTTAGTGGGGTGTTAAGGGCTATCTATAGGGGCTGTGGTTGGGGGTTTTTGTGGGCTGCAAAATGGGGGAAAGGTGGGGGTATTTGGACAGCCAAAGGGGGGTTTTAAGTGGGCTATTTTGGTGCAATAGGACAGCCATGTATGCTGAATTTTAGGACTATTTTGTGGCTGTTTTGGAGGGATTAAAGTGGACTGTTAGAGGGCAGCAGTAAGGGCAAGTTTGGGACAGCAGTACATGGGTTTTGGGTGGACTGTTTTGGAGTTTAAGGGCAGCTAGTGACAGCCATCATAAGGGAAATTCATGGACTGTTTTGAGGGGTAAATGGTGGCTGTTTTGACAGCAAGAATGGGGGGATTTCTGGATTGTGGGCTGCTGTTTTTGGATAGCAAAACATGGGTGTTCCTCCCCCTCCTAACACTCTACACACCACTCACAACTCCTCTACTTCCAACACTCAACCACCACTCAACCAATTTCTCAAACACCTATCCTACACCAACACACACACAAACCCATGCCCTCTCTTGACCGAACCTGTCAAGCTCTCTTCCCCAACACAAACAACATCACCCTATCACAAATATATCCACATATAACCCACCATATATATATATACATATATATATATATAGATAATGATATATATATATATAACCATATATATATATATATATATATATATATATATATATATATATATATATATATATATAGATTATAGGAATATGATACATGGAAAAATACATTCTCAAAACATGTAAAAATTAGGAATCAAGTTAGAATAGCATCAAAATAACACACCAATAATTCTAAAGTGTCCAAATAGAGTTTTCTCCATTAGGACACAATCCTACATATTGGACACCTCTAAAAATGTCCAAAAGGACACAAAATGGTCTCTAATGGAGACACAACCATGGGACACATTCCTATGGGTTTCCTAACCATTCTATATGAAATGGAAACTATTTTTAGAGAAGGGTTTGCCTATTTGGAGGTTGAAACAATGGTGGAGCTCTCAAGGAAAGGGAAGAACCTTTGGAGAAGAAGAAGAAGAAGTGGATGAGAACAAATAGAAATAATTTTCTCTCTCCTACCCACCCCTACATAGTGTGGCCGGCAAAAGCAAGCCCAAACCCCCTTTATGACTAATTACAAGTTTGCCCTCCAATTGTTTTATTAGCGCCTTACAAGGTTGCTTAGGTTTTGGGGGTTAAAAATGTAAATCTAATGTTCTAATTAGGTCTAACCTAATCTATGGAGTCATGACAAATCCCTCTAACTTTTGATGGTAATATTGTGGGCCATGGCTAGCTAGTGTGTGGGCCCGCTAAGGTCAAAACTACCCCGGGTCCCCGAAATAAGTCAAAACAAGTCGGAATGAGTTGAAATTCGAACCCGATTCAAATAACCCCAAAATAATACAAATAATAAATAAATAATTACAAAATAATTTTTAAAGTGGAAAGTTATAAAAATACCCATGTTTCTGGAAACTGGGGGTGACACCGGGCATGGAGGTGCAGATGTGGGGCTTGCAGATTCAGTCTGAGTCGATGGACAGAGTCAGATCAGCACAGTATGATGATGTTGCCCTGAGGAGCATCAGGGAGCAGGTGCGGACAGGATTGCTCGACGATTTCTCTATTGCCGAAGATGGGTCGCTGTGGCACGGTGCTAGACTGTGTGTTCCGAGTGGGGAGCTTCGGGAGGAGTTCTTCAGGAGGCTCATCACTCTCAGTACTCTATGCATCCTGGTGCCAACAAGATGTACAGAGATCCGAGGAAGCACGTTTGGTGGTACGGCATGAAGCACGAGGTAGCTCAGTTTGTATCTCGCTGCTTGGTTTGTCAGCAGGTGAAGGCCGAGAGACAGAGGCCTGGTGGGATGCTACAGCCACTACCCATTCCTGAGTGGAAGTTGGAGCACATCACCATGGACTTTGTATCCGGACTTCCACGATCTCCAGGAGGAAAAGATGCGATTTTGGTCATAGTTGATAAATTGACCAAATTGGCCCACTTTTTGCCTTTTAAGGTGGGATTGTCTACGGAGAGGTTGGCAGAGCTGTATGTTCGTCAGATCGTGCGATTGCATGGGGTTCCTATGAGCATTGTTTCAGATCGGGATAGCCATTTCACTTCCCACTTCTGGAGGAGGTTGCAGGCTAGCTTGGGCACCTCGCTCAAGTTTAGTACCGCTTATCACCCCCCAGACAGACGGGCAGTCGGAGAGGACTATCCAGACTTTGGAGGATATGCTTCGCACGTGTGTGCTAGATCTCGGAGGGTTCTTGGGAGGATCATCTTCACCTGGTAGAGTTTGCTTACAACAACAGCTATCAGGCCACTATAGAGATGTCGCCATTCGAGGCTCTATACGGACGGAGATGCCATACTCCCTTGTCATGGGACGATGTTGGCGAGAGAGTGCTGCTTGGACCGGAGATGGTAGTAGATGCAGCTGAGAAGGTCAGGCTGATTAGAGACAGACTTTGGGTGGCTCAGGATAGGCAGCGCCATTAGGCCGATAGCCACCGGAGACCGTTAGAGTTTGAGGTTAGTTTCAGTTCCTGTTTGTGATGATTGTGATTTTGTTTGTCCTGTTTGCTGAGATTATTTTATGTCTAGGCTGTTGCTTTGGTGTTCCTGAAGATTTCTCCGACACGGGGCACGATTCGCTTTGGCGGAGGCGGGAAGCTTAGTCCGCGCTACATCGGACCTTTCACCATCCTTGAGAGGGTCGGTGCAGTGGCTTACCGGCTAGACTTGCCGCCTACGCAAGAGGGGGTACACAATGTGTTCCATGTATCGCAGCTGAGATGGTACGTAGCGGACCCCAGCCATGTATTGGACCATTCAGCGATCGAGGTGGGGCCTACTCTTCACTATCCAGAGCAGCCAGTGGAGATTCTGGATCGTAGGGAGAAGGTGCTCCGGAACCAGGTTATACCCTTGGTTCGTGTTGTATGGAGGCATCACTCTCCAAGTGAGTCTACCTGGGAGAGAGAGGACGACATGCGGGAGTGTTTCCCTTATCTTTTCGAGCCCTGAGGTATAATTTTGTTTCTGCATGTGATTCAGTGTATGTTTATTTTAATTTTGAGAACAAATTTTTTTAAGGTGGATAGATTTGTCACCCCCAGTTTCCATGAACAGGGGTATTTTGGTAATTTTCCACTTTAAAATTATTTTGGAAATTTTTATTTATTTATTGTATTATTTTGGGGTTGTTTGAGTCGGGTTCAAATTTCAACTCATTCCGACTTGTATCGGGGACCCGGGGTAGTGTTGACCCTAGTGGACCCACACACTAGTTAGCCATGGCCCACATGTTAGTATTTTAGTTAGTGACTAGGCTAATTATTTTGGTTAGGATTAATTTGGATTAGTGGTTTTAGGAATGACCAAACTAGCCCCGACTTAACCCCTTACCAATGTATTAACCCATAGATTAGAAAGGGGACTTTCTTGACTTTTCCCTAATAGGACAAAATCCTCTAGTGGCCGGCCACTTATGGTGGATAAGGCTCCAATATCAATCTTTATTATTTCCTTTTCCATTCTCTCTCTTGTTCTTCCCCAATTTTTCTAGAGAGCAAACCCTAGAAATTTCTCCACCAAATCCTTCAATTTTCTCACCCAATCTTCTTCCTTCCTTCTCCATTCAAGACTAGGAGGGAGCTACTCAAGTTTGAGAGGATTCGAAGCTTGTCCGTGTCCGTTTAGGATTCCTACGTGTCGGTGGCGTATCGGGATCGATTCGACTCACCGAGATGTATAAATCCCTTTCTTTCCTCATTTCTTTCATGCATTAGAATGGTATTGACCTATAGGAATGACCCCCATGGTTTTGTGCCCATTGGTGTCCATTTCGTGTCCATTTGGACACTTGTAGAGGCATCTTATGTGTAGGATCGTGTCCTAATGGAAAAAACCCTACTTGGACACTTGTGGAATTGTTTGTGTATTGATTTAATGTTGCTCTAGTATTTATTCCATATTTTACTATGTGTTTAGAATGAGTTTTCCTATGTATCATAATGTATCATATTATCTATATCAATATGTGTATATATATGGTGATATATATTAATCTCTATGTATATATATATATAAAATAATAATAATAATAATATATATATGTATATATATATATATTGGTTTATATATATGTATATATACATTATGGTAGGAATGTGTATATGGTTGTGTTGGTAGTGGGTACATAGAGGGGTCGGCCAAGCATGGGAGAGTTAGTGTGTGTGTTTGTGTTGGTTAAGTTGTATGTTTGTGTGGTGTTTGAGGATTGGTGTGAGAGGTTGTGAGAGTGGGGAATTTGAGTGAGTTAGAGAGTGGAGTGTTGTAGGAGGAGGGGAGAGCCCTGAAATAACAGCCCTCTAGCTGTCCCAATACACCACAAATATCAGTCCCCTTGGACTGTCAAAACAGTCCCCCAAAACCCTTACTTGCTGTCCAGATTTCCACCTTATGTGGCTGTCCTCATTAGCCATTTACAGTCCATGAAACCACCCCATGTGGGCTGTCCCTTAACCCATTCATGGCTGTCCTATTTGCCACTAAATAGTCCCCCCAATTCCAGCATGTTGGCTGTCCATATGACAGTCCTTAACACCCCCTTGACAGTCCTTAAACCCTCATATTGGCTGTCCCTATATGACTACAAATTTAGTCCCCAATCCACACCAAAATTTGCCTAAAACAGCAGCCCTTTACCCCACATTGCTGTCCTACACACCCCCATATGATAGCCCCTTATTCCCATATACACCCTTGTTTAACCCAACACTTGGCTGCCCCATATGACCACTTAACAGCCCATAAACCCCTGTCCAAAACAGCCACAATTCAGTCCAATTTTAGCCTATGTTGGCTGTCCCATTTCATCCTTTGAACGCCCATGTTTAGCCCTTTAACACCACCACCAAACCACTTCAAATCAGTCCACATTTGCCTCATTTCCAGCCCTCAACACAACCTTAATAACACTCTAAATCAGTCCCCTTTTTCTAGCTTGTGTGTGTGTATCTATTAGTTATGTGTGTGTGTGAGAGAGCCTAAATGAGTTGTAGTTAGTGACTATAGGTTAGCCTATGTGTAAACTAATAGGAAACCTATAGGAAAGCCCATGTGAGTGTGGTATTATGAGTTTGTGTGTGAGTGAGTGTGATATTTGTGAGTGCTAGAGTGATGTGAGAATGATACATGGTAAGGTATTGGTAGGGTAATATAGGTTTTGCCTAGAAATAGGGTATTTGAGTCTAGAGTCTAAGATAGGACTAGAACTTGATTTCCTTGGTTGGTAATGATCAAATATAGTGCTCATAGACTAATTTTGACGTCGGTTGACCATTTTGACCAAAAGTCAACAAAAGTCAACCGAGAGTCAAACTTAGTCTTTAAGCGACTAGATTTGACCGAAACCAAACCATAGTTGACCAGTTGACTGAAAGTCAACAGTTGGTCAACATTAGACTAGTTTGACCTAGGGTTGACCTAGAGTTGACCAGAGTTGACCAGAGTTAACTTTTTGACCAAAAGTCAATTGTAAGTCAACCTTTGACCCCGTTTGACCTAATTTAACTTGGATCGACTCCCAGTAACCTAGTATGACCTAGTATGAACCAGTATGACCTAGTATGACTCAGTCTGACCTAGATTGACCTAGTTTTGACTTAGACTTGCATTCATGACTTGAATTAGTTTTCTTTTTCAGTATTAAGCCCTGTTTGACTCATAGTATCTTATTTTAGGTCTGTGATCACTCTGAGCGTCTGTTCACCTTATCAGCTTAGGACCACATGCGAGTACATTCACTGATAGTTTTCATTGTCTTGATATCTACTATATCCGATTCAGTTGTAGTATTTTACATGATTCCCGACACGACGGTTCACGGACTAGTATACGTCGGATCCTGTCATGAGATGTTATTCCTGGACTTTCTTGGTATATGGGTATGTGATATTTATGTGTTTCCTATACTTATATAGACATTGATTTGGGAGTGGGCTGCCCCCCTGCTCTCGAACCCTGTGTCATGATGTGCCATGTCCGGATCCGTGATACTATTCGGGGATGGAGGAATTATTAGGGGTTATGTGATCAAATCCTTCCTGTAACTATTTTGCTAGTGCCACCCTCACCTCACGTAGGGTGTAGCAGATACCCCATTACCAGTTATCCAGGTTGGACGGCATGACTCTCCGTTGAGGACACCGCAGATTGCCGGGCCAAGTAGATAACTCTCTCTTGACTCCTTAGCCGATCACATATCGCTCTAATAGTTCAAATCACCTTTTACATTTATTAGCGTATCTTATATTCCAGTTCAGCCTTACTTTCTGTACTTCTCACCATGCTATGTTTCCATTACTCATAAGCTCTACCTGCCATTATACTGTACCATAATTTGAGACTAAGTTCTGTTTGAAAGAAGAGTTACAACTCCGGTCCTTGTTTGGTTCAAGGGTTGTAACTCGGCTTTCAAATGGTTCCCAAGTCGCCTATATCTTTGTCTTGTATTTTATTATACTGTCTCTTATAGTATTTCTCAATTCATATAGAACTGCTGTTGGTGTTTATACTTGCTCATTTTCCTGATAGGATACCGTTGACAAATTTTACAGATGATTCAGAGGCTGATTGCCCGACCTACTATGGGAACGGGTTAGACGGACTAGACTTAGACCGTGGCTTATTTGTAGAGCCACTAGACTTTGCTCACCATGAGTAACATAGTTTAGTTAGGTTTGCCTGGCCTGCGAGCTAGCTAGTACATTTCAGTTTGTAGTATCTTACATATATTTTTTGAGACTCTGGATATTTGTATATAGCTCTGACTTATGGATCTTGGACTCATTTCCTGTTTTATCTATCATATTTCCTTTCCATGCTATCTACCTTAGTTTTATATTTGTGATTGAGACTGTATTGCTATGTCACCTCCATTCGGAGTATATATACTGTACAGGTACATTTTTATCTGTTTTAGTCGTAGTATTTACAGACCCTATATACAGCGTTCTACCATCGATTCTGCGGTGTAGGCTGGACGTTACCACGTGCTCGTGCCCCTCTTCAGGGTGCGGGTCATGAAATAATGTTGTAGGTGAAGCTTCTTGTATCGGGACATGGCACCGAGGAGTGTGTTGGTGGTTGCAAACCTCAAAGGTCATCTTCTAAGCAATTGCACCAACACAAGTGTGGCCACTAGAGCCACTTTGGTAACATGCTGATCGATTCTCTTTAAATGGTTTAGATTTGTAGAGTCGAGCATGTATCTCTCGATGTCTTGCTACTAGCTCACATTGATATCCTTAGTTGCTTATTGTATAAATCAATGTGAGATATAATACTAGCATGCTTAGTTAATTTTCTTATTATTTTTTTTATCTAGCATGACTAGTTACTTAGCTTAAATATTTAGTTCACACTTGTAGTTTATCACTCATTTTCTATTAAGTGTGACACATTTAATTAATGCATGCTTGTTATTCTTAATCTCTATATTATGAAGCATGCATATCACTCTAGTCCATAGGAGCTTGATTTTGATTTGAGTTAATAAGATTTTAACTCTCCGTATTTAAAGTTTTTGAGAATAGTTACTTCTTACCGATTTCTCCTTAATATGTAATATTTACTTTAAATCGGTATTTGTGAATATATATGTTTAGCACAAGCTTCTTATCACTTGACAAGTATACACTTATGCTTCCATTTTAACCTTGTGCTTACATAATATATTCATTATTGATTCTCATACTTTATCTTGATTATCTTCTTGAGAATCAATTATGTCTTTGCCAAATGAAGTTTATTTATACATGTTTTGAATTTATAATGGTTTTTCAAATATTCATTAAGGATACATGACTATATACATTATATTTCCATCTACATATAGTTCTTGTATCTCTTATATTGATATCTATTTTTGTATAAATACCTTTATGTAGGCATATGAGTTAAGCTAAAGTTTTATATTAACTTGAAGAGTATTTATTCATACTTGTTACTTTTAAACTTGTGCTTAACTCATACTCTAGCTATTGATTCTTTTGATCAAATTTGTGTATCTCTTTTTGAATCAATAAGCTTTTTCCTTAAAGCTTTCTTTTAATGATGTCTTTTTAGCTTTTTGGTTGACTTTATAGATA
This sequence comes from Iris pallida, assembly GCA_029216955.1. Taxonomy (NCBI): domain Eukaryota; kingdom Viridiplantae; phylum Streptophyta; class Magnoliopsida; order Asparagales; family Iridaceae; genus Iris; species Iris pallida. Next base: position 17,078,087 of record JANAVB010024994.1, read on the forward strand.
CATATTTTTCTCTTGATTCTTGAATCTTCTCATGTATGCCTATTTATATATATATATATATAGTTTTAACTATGTGATTTCTAACTTTTTATTTGTATTCATTTTATACCTTTAAGTTGGGATGTTGAGAGAAATCTTTATTAGTGTCTTGTTCATGACTATTTATGAAAGTTCTTTTAAGGATCACATGTTTTTGTGCCTTACCTTGTATGTTGATTTTACCTCTTTTATTAGTGCACATTTTCTAGTCTATATCTTTTCACTTTTCTTTGGTGCACTATAAAAGCTCTTTGAAATTTGATTTTATAGAGAGACGAAAAATTCGACAGATTTTCGGTATAATCCGGCGGATCATCCGACTGCAAACAGCAAGTCTGTGAGCAATAGTTCGGATCATCCGACGGATATCCGCAAAAATTCGACGGATAATCTGATCAATTCCAGCAGCTTTGTGAGCACTAAGTTCGGATAATCCGTCAGACTTTCGCTCAAATTCGACGGATAATCCGATCAGCTTTCTTATTTTTAATGTGCTTTCCTTGCTCATTCCTTGGGTTTATGCTTCTTTGGAATAATTGTTTCCCAATGATGTTGTTGTAGCACATGAGAATCCATGTAATTGATACATCATATGTCTTATGTCCTTAGCTACTATGGCTTGAGCTGTTGGTTTGAGATCTCCCATTTCTAGAGAATACACTTATTTTGTAATAGCTATAATAATTTTGCATTCTCTAGATCGACCCATTATTTCATTATCTTGGGTTAATCTCTATACTTGGCAAAGAGATTTATTTTATTTGTGCTTACATGAATATCTCTTTTGGCCTATACTTGATAAGAGTCTAATTCTTTTTATTTTGTTATCTTATACTCTTATCCTTGCTTAATAAAGAGTCTACAAATCATTTTGATCATTCAAAATGTACTATACTTATTGAGAACTCTTTGCTTAAGCAAGTATTTTTAGTGTTAGTGACTTAAGATTTAATGAGCACATTTATCTTGTTAATGGCTTCCCTCATTAATCTTATTTGGATTATATAGTTTGCTTATTTGTGATATATTATTAAGCTATATAATTTTGGCTCACTTTCACACATCTAAATATATTCCTATACTTTAATCTATATATGATATGCTAGTTTACAAAAACAAGATTTGTGATATGCTTGATCTCTAAAACTAGTTTTACAAATTCTTTATTAGATCTTGTTTTCTCTTAGAGGTTTGTGATCCCTTGTTTTAACTTTCTTCCATACTAGTCATTAGCAAGTCTCTCTTAAATTTCTCTCACTTTTTGAGTCATGATTTTATCGTATTATCATTACATCTCTTTAGATTGAATGTGTGATCTTTTCGAGATTGACTCTTTTCCATATTTTTCATTGATCTGTAAGATTCTTTATAAATATGGATTTTGAATTTTCTCTTGATGAGATTTATCATTGGATCATGTTTATTCATTTGTTTTCTTTATGAATGATCCTAATGATTAAGTAGTCTTAAATTATCTAGTTATGAGATTATCAAGTTAATTTATTACTCTACTTTGACTACTCATGGTTTATCACATATGACCTTTGCTATTTGAACTTTATGGGTTATTAATTTACCATTAGCAAGGTTTAGATTTATCCGTTGTTGGATAAATATGTGGTACAACATACCTAGTCCATGCAAAGTAATAAATTGCTTGATTCTTTCTTGATTAGATAATCATGGACATGATATTTGAGGTTTATTTTTATTTTATTTTTGAGCGATATTTTGACTCTCATCATGATTGATTTAACTGTCCTTATTCTTTTTCATGATGACATCTTTCTCAAAAGGTAACATACATTAATATATCATATTTAAATATGAGTTACTTCTACATAGGTTAGTGTATGTCATCTTTTGATTACATGTGCTAAATTGGAATATTCTTTTGATTTCTCATCTTTAGTAAGTATTAATTGGATATCTCTTCTTGACTAAAGATGACATTATTTATTTTATGACGATTTTATAGCCTTATATGCATTGAGCAAGGGGGAGAAATCCATAGTTGATTTACCCCTAGATTTTGATGCTATAAGTGCTTTGAAAATAGTTACGCATATTTTGAGGGGGAGCAAATAAATTGTTTTAATTCATCTATACCCTCTAATATGTCGTATACATAGTTTATCATGGACCCATATTTTCTTCATTTTCATATCTTATTGATTGAGGTCATGATATTTTTATTTCGAAGGGTTTATGAGAGTGTATGTGATTGTCCTTATTATCTTATCTCTCTCTTTCATATGGGTTAAATATGTCATCTTGCTAATATTAACTTTCAGATCTTATCTTGATGAATATTATGCTTTCGTTGATTTGGCTTTTCTTTCATGCTTAATTAATTTGGCTTTCCTTGTTGAGGACTTATCCAAAATTCATGATTTTTATCAACTTTGGTAGTACTTTGAGGGGGAGCATTCAAGTCGACTGAATTTCTCTTTCTCAAGTATTTTTCTTATTTACCTTCATGTTTATCTAAAGGGTATTCATATAGCATGATAAGATAATTGAGTTCAAATGTATGAACTTGGATAAGCATATAGATTTTGCAAACAATGAGATTACTTTACATCAATTGCAATATTTTAAATTGATCATTCTTTTATTTTGTTCCACTATTTATTTGTGGACAATAATGATTATTAATGGTTTCTTTGATCAATGTTTCTAGTTTACATCTTTTCAATTGGTATCAAGTTTATTTAATTTCATATCTCAATTGGTATCTATTAGTTGCAATTATCTATTCCTCATGGCTTTTGTTTGAAATCCTTTATTTCATAGTTCTCTTCCAAAAATAGAGCAATATTTCATATCCTATTGTATTTTGGATTTATTCCTTGGATTTCAAGTTGGTAAACTACTTATTTCTTATTTTTCAAATAATTTTAGTTTTACCAACCATATTGTGTTTTGACAAAAAATTCTCTATTTAGTGCTCTACATTTGGTATGTAGTTTTATACACTTGTCTTTACACACTTCTCCTATTGTTCCTCAATTAGTATATCTTGATCATGATTGTCTATGCCTTCATCATGCTCTGATTTATGTACTTAAGATTGATTTCTTATCTTTTAGTACGAGGGAGGGTATTTTTGATCATGTCAAAGGGGGAGAAGTAAGTTTCATTGGGATAGAAGTAGTCTAAGTAGTATGCTTTTAGTTATATATGCTTATGTATGTGATATATTAGTGATACATACATCTATTGTGTTCATACTAATCTTAACATATTTGCCATAATAAAAAAAGGGGAGATTGTTGGCCCAATGATTGTATCATGTTTTTGAATATGGTTAATCTGTTAAGTTTAACATTTCATTATCACTAATCTTCATACCATCACTATAGCATTTCTATTTCTACTTATATATGTGGTGATATGTGCCTATTGTTTTACATATTAGTGATACTAGTTTTCATTACGGTATCACTAATACTTATGCTGTCACTATTGTAAGCATTGTCCTAATATGCCTTAAACTTGCTACATTGTATATTACTTTGTTCGTCTAACATGTACTTGCAGAAAAAGCAATAAACAAGATCAAACATGGACATATGCATGAAAAAATCAATATGGGCCAAAGACGATGGTCTCCCACAAGATTTCTCTGAACCACCTGACGAAATCTCCGGAGCCACGCACACGGGTGTTCTGCTGACCGTTAAGGAAGAAGCTGCCGTCAAGGAAGAAGCCAACATCTATCAAGGAAAGAAGCCAAGCTAAGCCATCATCATTTCAAGACTCTGCAGAAGCCTGCTCCTACTACAGTATATTTGGAGTCTGTAATGAGTCTTAGGAATCATTGTAAACACAAGAAATAGATGGCAAATCGAAAGCTAGGGTAGAAAATAACCCAGGATATTCTTCGGAATCCTGGCGGATAATCCGGCGGATCTCCGCGGAAATCCGATGGAAGATCCGAATGGTCTCACATAATACCTTCTGTGAGTGTTCGGATTATCCGGCGAAAAATCGCGAAATTTCGGCAGATTTTCCGCCATATGACCGTTTGCATTCCAACGGTCGGATTTTACGAATGATTGATCCTAACGGCTCTATTTATAGCCGTTGGACTATACAGGCGGATGATCCGACGGATTTCCGTAGAAATCTGGCGGATGATCCGTCAGCCTGTGAAAGTTGCATTATTGCACTTTCCTTTGCTTTGGTTATAAATAGCCTTGAACCCCTTCATTCAAGGTTGATGCTTTGAGCCTAAAAGTTTCTAAACCACCAAAGCTTATCCACAAACAACTCTACAAGGTTTTCACTTGCCATCCATAAATTGTGCTAGAGTTATTTGAGTTGAAAAGTGAGATCATCATCTTATTGTATAAGGAGATCAAAACCTATTGTGAAAGGTTGAAGTTGGAGAGTCTTCGTATCCAAACTCTCGGTTGAAGTTGGAGAGTCTTCGTATCCAAACTCTCGATTGAAGTTGGAGATTCTTCGTATCCAAACTCTCGGTTGAAGTCGGAGAGGCCTTCAGATTAAAGCTCTCGTGTAAGAAGTTGGCGAGTTCTTCAGATCCAAACTCGTGTGTAACTATTTGCTCAAATAGTAGATTAAATCCGGAGAGAGTTCCGGGACTGGATTGCCTCTAGGGAGGATACCAGGATACATCGGGTGTCGGTATTGTTATTGCCTCTTCGCTTGCACTTATATTTTTAAATTGCCAATTAACTTGTGCTAAGTGCTTGATTAGTTAGCTTGACCCTATTCACCCCCCTCTAGGGTTCCTACACTGGGGACGTCCTTCTCCTCTGATGAGAAGCTGGTGACGTAATCTGATGCGTCCAAGCTCGGCTCTACGCAGCAAATGCTTGTGGTTCGTTTTGACCAACAAGCCTTCGAAGAAATGCTCTCTGAAGGGAGCGCCAACCCATCTCAGAAGAGAGCCAACCCAAAGAGAACTCACAGGACGTCGGTGCACAGAACTGTTGCCCCCGACCAAGTTCTCGATGAAGCTCCTTCTGCAGCCCAAGACGGTGACCAAAGCTCTCCTGCGGCGTTGCTTTCGACCGCAGAGAACCCCACTGTCCCCAAATCCAGCAGAGGAAAATACTACGACGCTGAGTTTTTGGGAGCACAAGAGAAATCCATACGGACAAAGAAGAAGCTGCATAAGAGAGATGTGTAGTCTGTCTATGCGGCAGTCAACTCTGGCAGCAGGCAGATAACTCATGCGACAGCCAACTCTGGCCGCAGGAAGATGGCCCATGCGGCAGCCAACTCTGGCCGCAAGAAGATAGCCCATGCGACAGCTAGCTCTGGCCGCAAGAAGATAGCCCATGCGGCAGCCAAACCTGGCCTCAGACAGGATGTTTCATGCGGTCCTGTCAAAAGCTCTGTGTTCAACCGTCTCTCATATGGGCCCGACGCCATACGGCCCATTGAAAATGTGGGATGTATTAATCTGGACTCTTTCTACTATGCACCTTCGGGTGCTAAATCAAAGAAGTCTCGGGCAGTGCGGGCCCAACAAGCCCAGTCAACTGTCCAAGTTGGTGATTGTCAGCGGGCCCCATTTACTGTTATACGGGCTCTTGATGGAAAGTTTATAGAACCATCCGCGTCCAGTCCTCTAGGGCTAACGGACACGGTGGGTCTTTAAAGTCTCCCTCCAACGATCCAGAGCAAGTGCTTTTACTAGCCACGGATCTAGGAGCAAACATGATACCTAAGTACCCGTGCGCTCGGGATACCGACTCCACAAGTTTGGTGCAAAGGTAGATCAGCTTGCTACCGACTTGCGTGAGGTGATTACTCACAAACGCAAGGTGGCAGCAATGTCATGCAATGAGTCCCTCTCGGGACGTCGTTGCACCCAAGTCATCATCAACTGCTGTTGCGACAAATCAGCAGCACCTGAAGTACGGCAGTAAGTTTTCCAACGATTGCAGCAGCCAACACCTATCCGACAATAACTCAAGAAATATGTGCAAATTCTGGAAGACGAGGAGTTTCCTCTCGCCTCCTATAATTCAACTCAGAAGGTTCGCAAGGGAGGAAAGAAGACAGGCTCTTCAAGCCCGGCGATCTCGGCCAGTATTGCACGGAGACCCTCATCTGGAGGGTTGCCACCGACAACCACAGGGGTGTCTATTTAGGCACTCGATCCAAAAAAAAGCTTCCAGCACCCGGGGGTGCACCTTCGGCCTCCTTGAGAGTAGATGAAGCTGGAGGTAGCAGTCCCCTCAATATATACGACAACCCGGTGTACCTATAGCACACACAGGGGGTAGAGATCCCCCAAAACTGCGCAACAGACTTGGATTTCCCTGAGGGCCACCACCCTCACCAAGACGATGCAGCTTCCTGCGCAGGGTGTAGCACCCCTTCCGAGTCCGAGGAAGATGACATTCCGATATTTCCCGACGATTTCTCTGTACAAGGGTACGGCACAGAGAGCACCTCTGTTACGATCCCTTCCACCTCTACCCACGTGAGGATAGTCTTTATGGCTGACGATGATCATGAAGCGCCTTATGACCCACAACATCTAGAAGTACTGGAATCTATGCTCCTGTCCTTGGTCAAGTCCGTGCACGAAATCGAAGCCGCCCTGCCAACTCAACCAGCAAGGACGCCCGGACAAACAAGCTTGGGCCCCTTAGTCAATACGGACTCCAATACGACCGCCCCTCCTTTGGGTGATGATCCCTTAGGAGCATCCATTCCTTCAGCTGCAGATGAATCCAAGAAGGAAATGAGGGAAGTCCAGGAGCTTCGAGCAATGTTCAATGCCCGAGACTCCTCTCGGGACCTCAGAATACGGCAGCCGTATCCCGTTGCATGGAGAGATATGCCTTTTCCACCATGGTACAAGCCGTTCCATATCGATTCTTATGACGGGAAGACCTTTGCTAGTCGGTACATGACTTACTTTAAAGTCACAACCGACCACTTGCCGCATAGTGACGCCATCCTCACGCGATTATTCATCGGAGCATTGGAGGAGATCGTGTTTGACTGGTACCGCAACCTTCCCGACAATTGCATCCATTCTTTTGACGGCCTCAAGTACATGTTCCTGGAAAGATTCTACGAAGTGGGGCATGATGTAACGATGTCATCTCTCATGGATGTCGTTCAGGGAGAGAGGGAGCTAACGAGGAACTATATCGAGGGGTTCCGTCAAACCACAATGAGATTGCCCCAAGGCAATCCTGAGAGCTCCTTGATTGAAATCTGCCAGAAGAAGTTTCTCCTCGTAATTAGCCTCTGGATAGGTGACGATCAGATTAGGGATTGGACGACCTTCATCATAAGTGCTACCATTGCAGAGACAAAATTGAAGAAGGCTCACCAGCTCGGATTACGTATCCCAGACGGAGAGAATAAGGGCAGACGTCCTAGTTCTACCATCAGCAACAACAACGGTCGCACCACCTCCAACTGGGATAATAAGGGCAAACAGGCCATGGTCGCTGATGCAACCCAGAAGCCCAAACAAAAATAGGCGGAAGGTCCGTGGCCCAAGGTGAATTACTCATTTGAAGATAGTCATGTCAAATCTATCTTCGATATGCTCTTGCAAGGGGGTAGGATCCAGCTCCCTCTACCAAAGCATGAGCCCCGAGCGGCAGAAATGGAGGACCCAAAATATTGTCACTTCCATCGCTATGTCCATCATTCCACTCATGACTGCTTCCAATTAAAGCGGTACATTCAGAGTCTTATCGACTCCAAAGCTCCGTCGATAGACTTTGAAGAGGTTGCCGTGGCAGTAAACATGGTGTCAATTCAGTTCGACGACTTCCCTCCAACAAGCACTCCAGACAGGATAATACCTGTCCCCCGGACAACGATGGAGGTTACTAATCTTTCACCCGTCCTGAGCCAGACATCTGGATTGGTACCACTCACCACATCGCGAGGAGAGATCATGTTGGTGCATCCAGACTTAGTGCCCGAAGTTACCTAGGAGGTGTCATCTCCTACCAACAAGAAAAAGGGCAGGAAGTCTAAATACTGCCATACAATTTCAGCCGAGGCTGAGGAAGCTGCAGCCATTGTTACCCGGTCTGGAGCACAAGTCTAGCCCGCACGGAGTCGAAGATCCTCAGCCGGCAATGTTGCCTTCCCCTGATGTTCCAAGGCCATCTAAGCATCCACTGGCGGATAAATCCAAGCCAAAGGAAACCCGCTTCGACAGGCCACTCCGTAATGATGTACCTCAGGGACTGGAATGACCTTACAACTTTGACATATTAGCATAATTGGCTAATACGCCAGCAAAGTTGTCGTTATACGAGCTCCTAAGGCTCTCCAAGGATCTTCGTGTCGCATTAAGTGAAGCACTCTAAAATGCTGATGCCTACTTAGCTCAGGTCAAGCCTCCAGGGAAAGACCTGCCAGCAGATCTAAAGTGCACCAATAGCACAGATGCAATGCCCAACATCATATTTACTCCACAGGACATGTTGATCAAGTCCAATTTGCATGATTGCCCCTTGTAATACACTGGATACATAGGCGACATCAAGGTGGATCGGATGCATATCGACCCTGGCTCGTCAATAAGCATCATCCCGAAAAGCTTGCTTCAACTTCTTGTCATTGCTATGCACCTGCTAGCGGCGACCAATACTGCTATTAGCGGTTTTAACTCGGAAATGAGCTATCCCTAGGGAAGATCCGATTGAAATGTCAGATTGGTGACCTAAAGACGGAGATTACTTGCTACGTCATAGATGTAGACACGTCCTACAACATCCTATTGGGCGTCTGTGGATACATGACTATATGATAGTGCCATCCACCAGCCACCAGTGCTTCAAGTACGTCAATAGGCACGGCTTCGTGAAGACTGAATTCACTAACATCGATCCCTTCAAAGGGGTTGAGTCTTATTATTCTTCAGAGGCTTGTCTATATGAAAAATCTAAGAAGTACATCACTGACAAACTGGAGACCATCACAGGGCCAGAGGAACCCTTGATAATTCACCTCCAGACTCGTAAACCAGGCAAAGCCACACCCCTTGTCGCAACTTTGCATAAAGAGGTGCCTGGTTCTCTCGTCCAAGCTGCACAGTCTAAACCAATGTTCATTCGACTCCAAAAGTCAAGAGCCAAAGCACATCATAGGGCCGATGGCGATTCAATTGCCAAAATCTATTCAAAGTCAATCGGAAGGCACAAAGTTCCTTGCCGAGCCAATTGTCACCCGTCATTCCAAGATGAGCCCGCAACTAAGTGCCGATCCGACATACTCAGGCAAGCTAATATCACAAATTTAACCCTTGGTGGTCAAGTTGCCCAAGGCGGCATCCCAACCTTTGGGATCTCAGGGGGTAGCCGAGGAGGACGTAGAATTAGCCAAATACCTGGTGGCACAGATGGATAGTCCCTCTCCTGATGATGTAATCCCCGTAGATAGAGTTCCTTATCTCATCAATAAAAGGCTGCCGATTGGATCAATATATATATATATATATATATATATATATATATATATATATATATATATATATATATACTACCTAGAGTGTCGAGTTATGTACATCAGGTACCTCTGAACTAACACTCTGTTCTTTCCCCCGAGGGGACTCGCATTACATCTCTACGAGTGACAAGTCATGTATATTGATACCTCTGAACTTCCGCTTTGATGTTTCGACTACCAGATATCACGTCCATATCACCTCTGTTGGGTTTTGTTTCAAAATCTATCACCCGCACCACCAGTGCGCAGAAGGGTAATAGGTCCATAAGACTTATCCTAATCTATTACTCGCACCATCAGTGCACAAAAAGGGTAATAGGTCCACAAAATTTCCCGATGAGAAAAACAACCACGTCTATATTACCTCTGAGTTGTTTTCCCATCCAGCACAAACAAACCATCCAATACATAGAACTTCCACGTTGATAGCACCTCTGAGTTGTTCCGTTTATCTCTATTAGGCCTACTCCTACCATGTCCTCATTAAGTCTGAGTAGGGAGGCTCTACTTCAGACCCATATTTACCACGTCTACATTACCTCTGAGTAAATATGTTGGTTTTCTCCTCACTTATTATCAGTACTCGCATCGCCAGTACACAAAAAGGGTAATAAGTCCATAAAAATTATCCTAATCTATTACTCGCACCATCGGTGTACCAAAGAGTAGTAGGTCCATAAAATATTATTCAAATCTATTTGCTCGTATTTCCAAATGCACCAAAGGGCAATAGGTCCATAAAAAGTCCCCCCAGGGGATATTCTTCATCAAAATGCTATTAAACCCTCTAGTACAATCTCCTCAGAGTGGAGTGAATGTATCCTGCTTATTCAAAGTCAGTTACATTCACAAAACAACATCTCAAAAAGAGAGAGAGAGAGAGGGGGGGAAAGGAAAATCTACTACTTATCAGCAACACATAACTTGATGAGAATGCCCTCCAACTGCGCAGTTGACCGCTCAATTCTCAGTTTGACTCGACGTTCAGCTTCCTGGGATAACCTTTCTGCGTCCTTGAGATGCGCATAAGCTTGCCAATTTTCTTTTAATTTCTTTAGGGCTCTCTCTAGAGCAGCAGAGGCTCGTGTGACTTCATCAGTCTCCTTGCAAATCTTCTCTCTCTCTCCTGACGAGTGGCTTGGAGCTCAGACCCCAGAGATGTTAGCCTAGCTTGGAGCTGGAGGAGCTGCTCGTTAGTTTCGGCCATAGCATGAATGGTGGTCTCCTCACGAGTCAAGCAAATCTCTCCCTCTCGGCTCAGCTTGTCATATTTAAGAGACAGCTTCTGGAGGTCCTTCTCCAAAGAGGGCTTGGTCGTCTCTTGAACAACCTTCACCTTTCCTACTGCTTTTATAAGGAAAGCACGCTCCTGCTCCACCGATGCAGACATATCGACTTGCCGCAGTTTCTGCAACTGGATTAGGCACTGATTAGCCTCTGCCAGCTTGTGCTCCAGAAAGACGGCCACCCCTTCTCCACCTGAAAGCATCTTTAGCAGGTCAATATGGTATTGGGCACAGTGACGGGCCATGGCAAATGAAGTCCCTCTCATTGAAGTAGCTTCGACCCCTCGTTTTAGATGACGGTAGAAGCTCTCAACTATATCCCTCGATGATTCGTCTAGATTTTCCAAAGATAACAGCGTCGAAGGAATATCAGCCAAGGAACCTGAAGGTGTGTGAAAAGAAGGTATAGTGGAGCTTGACGACCCTGTCAAAAGGGAAACAAATTCTGAGCGACGAGACTCTCGCACAGTAGTGATCTCCCCTTCCGCAACCCGAAGAAGCTGAAGGCTAGGCAGAGTGGAGAGTTCAATCTCCGGAGAAGTGGCAGCTTCAACCAACCTTGTACCCACCGATGCTGGTATAGGAACCACCGCCTCTGCCATTGGTACTTCTGGTATAAGCAGCTCTGAACTCAGCTCAGCTAGGTTCTTTTCGATTTGAAGGAGGGGAGGTCCATTTCTTTTCTTCGGCAAGAGGTCTGCCCCGACGTCGTCCGCTATCTCCTCCTCCGCGGTCATATCCACCATCGTTAGTGGGAAGGCAGAGCCTGTAGGTCCAAAACAACCAAGAATCAGCTTGACTCGAAGGATATGAAAAAAGAGCGAAGGAACCTCCTTGTCGGTAAGGATATGACATAGCTTACCAGGGAAGGGCGGTGGAGACCACGACAAGCTCTGGACAGTCATGATTCCTCCTACTGCCTCCATATCCTCCTCTACAGCAATATCCGAATCACCTACATCTGTCACTCCAGCCCCGGTCGATCCAAAATGAGGTGAAGCTGGGTCGGTTGCGACTAATTGTGACCCTACAGCCTCGATATTTGATTCTGTAAAACTTGTGCCTTCTTCGACCAGGGTGCCCGTAACTGGAGAACTCTCGAAAGCAGCACCGGGCTCCGGAGGGTTTATGTCTTCAAAAGCCTGCATAAAAGAAAGAAAGAGAAACAATAAGATAAGATCCCAAAAGTAACATGGTGGTCGGTCGGAATTAAACTTACCTCCAGGAGGGTTTCGGTATCATTGCCCTCTCCTGCGAGGTCAGAACCTCGATTCCTAAATGCAACCCATTTTTGAGAACGAGGACAATTAGCAACAGAAGGTCCGTACTTACTTCTCTTAGGCGAAGGACTCGTCACAGGGGAAGGCAAGTGCAGCACCAGAGTACTTGCAGGAGGCAATAGATCGTTGTATTCATCCTCCTCTTCTGTATCAGTAAAATCAGAGTCAGAGATTTCAATGGCCTTCGCCTTCCCTGCCCTGTTCCTCTTTTTGGACTCCTCGCACTTTTTTGCCAGCTTAGTACCGGTTATAAAACTTGTACTCGCATCGAAATCGTGGGAAGGCCCATCCACGGAGACGTAGTGGAGGGCTGCCATGTACGAGATGCACACCAAGCCCCCGGTATCAGGAAGAGAGAAGATGGTTTGAGTACAGACAACACTGTAATAATGCCAGGCCCGAATACCATCTAGGACGCTGCCCTTATAACTCAAGTAGGGACTCGGGTTATCTAAAAATAACTGGCAATACACGAATTGTCAAGAGTACCGGCTGGGCAAGTAAGGTTCCATAAAGGCAATATTACGGATGCGGTACACCAGATGTGCAGGACGGATATTCTGCAACCAGCGGAACATCTTCTCGGATAGAATCTGGGGTACGGCACTGCCATAAAGATAAAGATGCCTCACTTCCTCATTAGTGAAAGGCGGGACCGACACAAAGAAGGAGTAGTTTTCCATCCTCGTGAGCGCAACACGGCATTCGAACATTGTTAAACAGGTCCAAGGCATATCATGATACTAATAGATGAATGCATCGTTAATTGTCGCATTCCCTTCAGGGCCAGGTCGCATCAGAGAGGTGCAGTGCATTAGCAGCCACCCCATCAGATAATGATAGGGTAGCTCAATTCGATTAAAATCCTTCGTAACGTCATGAGCTATGGTTCTGGCCGTAAAGGTACGAAGACTCTGATGGATGCTGCACATCATGGCTGAGAGTAGAGATAGCCTGCCTCCGAAAACTAACTTGACAGCAGGGAGGATCAGGTTGCGGCTGATTCTCTCAATCGAACCAGCACCCCCCGAGACCACACAGATCCTCAGCCATATCATCAGAAATCCAGCCAAGATGGCTTTATTGTACAAGGGTTGGGTATCTTAATAGAAGTTGCTGAATGTGTCGGACTGGCTTCTGAATATATCACCAGAAGCTTTGGTCCTCTTAGCACTTTGCACCTGAGCATCAACTCCCGCATGAGTCTGGGGGCTCCGAGGGACAACCCGGCCCGAGGCGCCAAGGTCGAACAAGTAACTGACGTAGGCCTTGGTGTGAATAAGGGTCCCCTCAGAACTTTCATCTTTTTTCTTTGACATTTGTTGACAAGTGCTATGATGACATAACACCTCCTAGTAAACGGCAAGGAACCCGGGAAACCGCTGCTCTAATTCCTCAAACTCCTCATTTGTGGGAGTATACTCTTCATAAAATTCATCCCTCCAGGGCAACTTGGAGACGTCATGCATCTCGTGAATGGCGAGCTCCATCTCCCCAACAGGTGTATAAAAGGTCCTCGTACGAAGATTGTACATCTCGAGGAGCGCTATGAACAGCTTTGCTTTCATAGGAAGGACATAGCAAGGGCCCCTTATGGCATAGTAGAGGCCGAGCTGCTGTATAGTATCCCCATAAGTCGACAGGATCCAGAGCGTCAAGTTGACCCATTGAGGAAAACGACACATCCAATTCTGCAGCGACAGTCTACCCGTGGGATATGATCCTTTACGGGCAATCTGGTTCAGGAAGGTGTCGGCCTCAGAGAATCGGTTATTGGGCCTCAGGTCATTTATAAACTATTGGTGGCTAGTCCGACGACAGAACAACTGACTGACTCCCAGGTCGCGATCGCTGATCGCACTCGTCTATTATAATGGATATTGCCTACGAAGATTGCTTACCGGTCCTAAGTTATGGGGTCCGCCATTCTTCTCTCGATAGGTACCATGTTGAAACTTGACAGAGAAAAGTGGCATTCCATCTGAGGAAGGTGAATCGATGGCCTGTTGGAAAGAAAATCCTAGTTATCAAATAGCTCCAGGGTGCGGGGGTTCGAGACAACTATAACATCTCCGAACAAGAATGCGGGCTTCAGATGAATGTCCCCTAGCTTCCCGAAATTCATTATACTGAGTAAGTAAAAAAAATGATTGGTTCCTGATCTCCCTTAACCTGGCCTCAGGTTGATTGCGGGTGATCTGAGTCGACACGTATTCGATTATCTGGTCAAATCTCACACCCAACACAGATTAGGCATTTCCTATCAAGAGTGTTTGCCATTAATTGTAAAAGTACTGAACAATTTATATAGGAGGACTGAACTTAGACTCACAATACAAACTAGCTCGTACAAAGAAAGCCTAGGGAGGAAAACCTAGGTACAGCAATCTAAGTACAATTGTTTATTTTAGATTCTGGGGGGTGACGATAGAGGCTCGGGAAAGCGACGACAGCTCTGCCTTACTCCTTGGACGATCGGGTGCAGCCTTGGCTCTGGAGAAGATCTGCTTGGCGTTGATGAAGAAATGCTCTCCTTGTTCTCTCTGTATATGCTCCTCTGTCCTTTCGATCTCTGTATATTCTCTCTCTGATCCTCTGTAGATTTTCAGATCCTCGGCAAGGGAATCGCACCTTACAATTTATAAGAGTGGGGGGCATCATTAGGGTTTGCAATGATTACCTATTCTTAAAAGTCGACGGCCTGAGAGTTAATTAATCTGGACCGTCCATCTCGAATATAATAGATTTAAGCAATTAATGTGATTGCATTAAATCTCAGTGGGCAATAAATATTGATCGCCATGAATATTCACGACTTGTAATGGCCTGCCACATGTCCAATTTGCTTGATTTGATCTGATCTGGGCAATTATGGTGATTGTAACAAATCTAATTTTGTTAGGATTCGCAATCAGCCATAGTTGCCAGGGGTAAGACTGCCACGTGTCTCGATTATCATGAAGAGCACCACGTGTCTCGGCTGGGCTGTCTTGGCAGTGCCGCATATGAGCGGGCTGCATTAGGATGAGCGGTCGCATGGAGATGGGCAGCAGCATGAGGACGAACAGCCGCATAAAGATATGCGGCCGCATAACGGATGCAGCCGTATGAAGATGGGCGGCCGTATGAAGTGGGCGGCCGCATAAATGCAGCAGCCGCATGCCTCGGGATTCGGTGGATTCTGCCAGCTGTGAGAAGAGTTTCTCCTCTTCCCTAGGAATACGCTATTATGTCAGTCATTATTGCGCCTTTATGTCAGAGCTGTCATTTGTCAGAGCTGTCAGTCGTCAGGGCATTAAATGCAGCAAAAGACGAAGGAAAGAGCTGTTGAAGGCCACGTGGCTCCTCTCTGGGTCGCATGGAATTATTCGAGCCGTATAGACTCTTGAGCCGCATGGACCCCTGAGCTACATGGGCTCTCTGAGCCGCATGGGGATCCTTGGCCGCATGGACCTTTCTTTATTCTTTTCAATGCTTCTATAAGACCCCCTTCAAAGTTTTTAATTTGCAAAATTAAAATACTTTGAATAAGAAGCATGGCTATGTATAAATTTCTCTGGCCGTATAGGATCTTCTGGCCGCATGGATGTCCCAGTCGCATGGCCACCTCAGTCGCATGGCCATCTAAGCCGCGTTGGCCAACCATCCGCATGGACCTTCTCGCCGCATAGGCTGTCTGGCCGCATATATTTCCCAGCCGCATGGCTCCCTGCCACGTATGTATGTCATTAATTGCCTTTAATTCGTTTTAGAACCGTCTTTTGGAGGGGTCCCAAGAGTTTAGCCTTGAATAGTTGGGTCGCTTTGATAGCCAAAGAGTCGGTTACGCTGCGCTTGGATCGATGCGTCGGTCTACGGGCTCCGTCTATAAATAGAAGCGTGTTTGAAACGAAGAGTCTTCTTTATTCTCTCACTGTCTTCGATTCTTCTTGCCCTGGCTTTTCTTATCTTCGTCTTCCGCCTCTGATCATCAGACAGCAATGGCTCCCAAGTCCTCCAAGGTTACGACGAAGACTGCGACGAAGGGAAAGGGAGTGGCCTCCATGTCGGCTGCGACGCCTAGGGTTCATACCGGCGCTCACCCTGTCATTAAGGGTAAGGTCTTGGGAAGATCATCTTCTTCAAACCCCTAATAAAGACGGCTCTGTTGCATGCTTTATGCACAAGCCTTTAATGCATCTTTTATCGATCTGTTCAAGCTGTATGGGCCACATGTGCATCCTACGTTCGAGCCACATGGGGGCATATTCCATGTCCGAGCCGCATGGGAGTTGTCTAGATGCTTCACAAACTGGATCGCATAATGACCCTCTGAACAGAGCCGCATGAGTCCCCCTCATTTAAATGGGACCGCATAAGCTCGTCTGGATTGGGTCGCATAAGGCTCCGACCATCTCCTAACTTTGTTTCTTTTTATCTTTGATCTTTGTAGAAACCTTGTCGGAGGCTGAGAACGTTGTGAAGGAAGAGCTACCACCCTCTTTCAAATAAGAGTCATCGCTTGTTAAGGAGGAGGTAATACCAAAAGCGGAGGAACAGAAAGGAGAGCTGGCACCCATTGCTGTGGAGGAGGAGCCCCAGTCTGAAGGCGGTAGTATTGGGAGTCCTGACTTTCCTACTTTGGACGAGGATTTTGCTCAAGTACATCCTTCATATGCAAAATGGTTGAGGGATTGGTATATGCGCCCCCGCAACTAAGGTTCGTGGTCTTTCACAAACGTTCGTCTTTTGTCTTGATATTTTTGTCTGTTTTTAGCTGCAGTTTGTGTTTTGCTTCTTTTTTGGTCATCCATGTAATCTTTTTTCCTTTTTGTCCGAAAGAAATAATAGAAAAGTTTTTTGGCTTGCTCATGAGATGTAGTCATGTGATTGTAACTGATTTTGAACAGAAAGCATTCGCTCTGTTCTTTGCTTATAGTAGTTGCCCCAATGGGAGACTTTTTGTGGACCTATCATCCTTGGCGTACCATGGTTCTGGATACGGATAACAAGTTGGGAGAGAACCAACATACTTACTCAGAGGTAATAAGGACATGGCAAGCATGAGGGTTTCTTCGATGGAGCCTTCCCACTCAGAGGTAATGAGGATATGGCAGGAGTGGGCTCCATGAAGGGGTACACAGAATGACTCAGAGGTAATAAGGACATGGAAGTTCTATGTAGAGGGGTGATTTTTTTTGGCAGAAGTGAAACGACTTAGAGGTAACATCGACGTGGTCGTTTTAGGAAATTTTGTGGATCTGTTACCCTTTTTTTGTACTGAGAGTACGGGTAGTGGATCATGAGGGAGGAGCTCTTTTAGAGAAATAAGTTCAGAGGTATGGTCATACATGACTTATTACCTGAAAGAGTGACCAGAGTGTGAGTTCAGAGGCACCTGCAGGTACATAACTCGATAATCTGGGAGATTGTGAATGTGAGTTCAGCGATGCCGGAGGGTACATAACTCGGTAATCTAGAATTTGGAGAATGTGAGTTCAGCAGTACCGGCGGGTACATGACTCAATAATCTGAAATTTGGAATATGAGTTTAGCGGTACCGGCGTGTACATAACTCAATAATCTGGAATTTGGAATATGAGCTCAGCGGTACCGACGGGTACATAACTCGATAATTTGGAATTGGGAGAATGTCATTTAGACATAATATTTCTTCAAGAACTTGCCGTTGACGGGCAACATGAGCAAGTCTCCGTTTTGTTTTGCGAGGCGGTAAGCACCGTTGGAGAATACAGCCTCAATGATAAATGGGCCTTCCCACTTTGGCTGGAACTTGCCGACAATTTTGTGAGTCATAACCATCGGCCTCCTAACTGCCAGAACGAGATCGCCTACTTGGAATGTTCTGATTTTAACTTTCTTGTTGATGGCTCCGGAGATGCGTGCTTGGTATAGCTCGATCCGTTGCTGAGCCAGTAGGCGTTTTTTATCTAAGGCCTCCAACTCTTGTAGCCGGCGACGGTAGTTATCGTCCGTCGTCAATTGGTAAGTGAGAGCGACGCGGAGTGAGGGGATTTGAGTCTCCAAGGAGAGAACTGCCTCACTCCCGTACACCTGGAAGAATGGTGTGTTCCCGGTGGCTGTTAGGACTGTAGTACGGTACGCCCATAAGCCTTCACCAAGCTTCTCATTCCAGTCGCGTTTGTTGGAAGACACGAACTTCTTGAGTAATTTGATGATGGTTTTGTTGAATGCTTCTGCCAATCCATTCGCTGCCGGATTGTATGGTATCGAAGCGACATTCTGAATTCGGTGTTTGTCGCAGAACCGATAGAAGGCGTGGCTTGCAAACTGCGGACCATTATCGTGGATGATCCTTCGGGACAGTCTAAAGCGATAGATGACGTGATGCTTGAGGAAGCTGATCACGTTTGAAGTTTTGACTTCTGCAAGCGGAACAGCTTCCGTCCATTTGGAGAAGTAATTCGTGATTGCGAGTATAAAGCGATGTCCTCGGGAGGAAGGTGGAGTAATCGGACCGATGATATCCATTCCCCATGCTTCAAATAGCCAGGACACCACCGTCAGATGTAGAAATTCGGATGGTTGGTGGATGAAGTCCGCGTGGACTTGGCAGGCTTTGCATTTTCTTGCATAGTCTATCATATCTGCTACCATCGTGGGCCAGTAGTAGCCCATTCGGCGAAGACGGTCTTGCAATTTAGGGCCAGGCTGATGGACCCCGTAGACACCGTCATGAGCTTCGCGTACGGCTTCTTTGGCTTCTGCGTTTGACAGACACCGAAGCAATAACCCATCATAGGATCGCCGATACAGCATTTTCGTCTCTGTATCGTAGAAGAATCTAAGAGAACGCTTCTAATGGAGGTGGCTTCCTCTGGGTTCTCGGACAGGATGTCGTAGACTACGAAGTCTATGAATGGTTGTCTCCAGTCTGGCACTTCGTCGATCGTCTGAGCGGAATAACTCGCCAGGAATTGAACGTTGTTCTTGGGACAGAACAGTTTGTGGCCTATCACGTCAACCGAATGATGAGTATGATTTGGCACTGCTAGGGAAGCGGCAAGGCCTGCTTGGGCATCGGCTTCGATGTTTTGGAGTCTGGGAACGTGTTCGATGAAGAATCCCTCAAATGACGAAATAATATTGATCGCTATTTGGTGATAGGGGATCATGTCTTCATGGCGGACTTCGTATGAACCCCGGATCTGATTGACGATTAACTGTGAATTGCCGTATGCTTCAAGATATTCTGCCCCCAGCTCTCTTGTAAGTTGGAGGCCAATAACCAAAGCATTGTACTCGGCCACATTGTTAGAGCAGGGTTCTGTGAGAGAGTAAGCGTGATTGATCACCAACCCGGAAGGAGAAACCAGCACCACCCCGACTCCGACGACGATGTTGCCCTTAGGTCCGGTCCTTGAGGCGCCGTCGAAGAACATTTGCCATATATCATCGTGAGAGGTTGCATGCGAGTCGGTGACCTTATCTGTGATTCCTTCATATATTCTGGACGACTCCGAGCCAGGGTGGGCTGCTAAAAAGTCTGCCAGAGCTTGACCTTTAACAGCCTTTTGCGGGACGAAGTTCATATGATAAGGAGACAGCAATATTGCCCATGTGGCGAGGCGGGAGCTGAGTGCCCCTAGTTTAGTCAAGAGGACCCTGAGAGGGTTGACTCGTGAGATCACATGTATGGTTTACCCTGTGACATAGTATCGCATCTTTTGAATGGCGAACACCAGAGCGAGGCATTCCTTCT
Organism: Iris pallida; assembly: GCA_029216955.1. Taxonomy (NCBI): domain Eukaryota; kingdom Viridiplantae; phylum Streptophyta; class Magnoliopsida; order Asparagales; family Iridaceae; genus Iris; species Iris pallida. The sequence goes on from JANAVB010024994.1 coordinate 17,097,886, forward strand.
CCACGACGGTGTATCGGTGCTCTGGCCCAATTATAATTCGGCTGAGGTAATATATAGCTTGTTCATGGCCCACATTGTTGTTTTATGCCAACAGAGCGCCGAGGGAATGCTCCATTGCTCGTACATATAGCAAGAATGGTTTCCCAGCAACAGGGGCCACCAGGACTGGAGGGTTCGACAAGTATTCTTTGATACTGTCGAATGCAGTTTGGCATTCTTCATTCCATACGAACGAGACGTCTTTCTTCATGAGATGGGTGAATGGCCGACATCGCCCAGAGAGGTTAGAAATGAACCTCCTGATGTAAGCTAGCCTTCCTTGAAGGCCTCTGAGTTTGCGAAGATTTCTCGGGGGACCCATCTCCATAATTGCCTTCGTCTTCTCTGGATCTACATGAATTCCCTAGGCAGTAATAATAAAACCCAGGAATTTTCCGCTGGATACGCACAAGAAGGATTTTGTGGGATTCATCTTTAGGTTGTGCGCTCGCATCAGGTCGAATACCGTCCTCAGATCTGGCAGATGGTCTCCCTTATAGCGACTCTTGACGGCGATGTCATCGACGTAGCATTCCACAGTCTTGTGCAAGTGGTCTCTGAAGATGATACTCATGGCTCTTTGATATGTGGCTCCAGTATTCTTTAAACCGAAAGGCTTGACTGTGTAGCAGTATGTGCCAATCGGTGTTCGAAATGATGTATGCTTTTCGTCGTCAGGAGACATTTTGATTTGGTTGTACCCCAAGAAGCCATCCATGAATGACATACGTTCGAAGCCGCATGTGTTGTCGATCATAATGTCTGTAATAGGGAGGGGGAATTCATCTTTGGGACATGCCTCGTTCAGATTACGGAAGTCGATGCAGATTTGAATCTTCCCATTCTTCTTGAGGACTGGTACTATGTTGGCGACCCAGTCCGGATGTTGTTCCTCACGAATGAAGCTGTTGGCTATCAGTTTGTTGACTTCGGCTTCGATCGCATCTATGATACCTGGGCGGAAGCGTCGCTGTTGTTGTCTGACCGGCTTTGCATCTGGCCGAATGTTGAGCTTGTGAAGGGCAACCTCGGGGTTTAGTCCTGGCATGTCTTCATAGCTCCAGGCGAACACAGCGATATATTCTTTGACGAGTTCCAGTAGCGATTCTCGCTCTTCGTCTGTCAGGCTTTTACTGACGAAGATTGGTTTTGGAGAAGATTCGCTGCCAAGGTCGACCTGTATAACCTCATCTTCAGTAGGAGGTTCCCTCTGTTCGAACCGCTTTTTCTATTGTGCATCCAGCTGTTGGCCCACGGCTCTAACTCGAGGATTTCAGGAATATCTTCATCTTTTTCGTAAGCGTCGGCGAATGCCATATTGACTGACAGGACTTGTCTGAATACGTCTCCGATGCTGGTATCCGAATCAGAAGTTGGAGACCCGGTTGAATGTGAATACCAGTCGCATTCCTCATCTGAACTTTCAGGGGTCGTTGCGGGCGTAACATACCCTAATCCACATCGGGTCTTGCTGTAGTAGTCCCGTGGTTTGCCAACCGGGACTGGCAGCTTCAAAGGTAATCGTCGACCAGTGCCGTAGTTCAAGCCTGGCATAGTCTCCAGATCATACCCCTATTTTTGCATGAGATATTTGGATTGGGGGCTATACAGATAAAGAGACAGTCTTCCGGCATCTGATTCGAGATCGTCCTTCTCTATGGTGAAGGGCTGTGGGTCGTCCTTCCGGCCGAAGATGATTGAATGGTCCCCTCCCTCGATTATGCGGTAAGCGTCTTCCACTAGAGTGAGCTGGTTTGCGGTGTAAACATTTGTCACCTGTGTGTGTAGGTGAGTGCCTATACCGTGTTCCATAGCATACATTGTACAAAGCTTATTAAGCTTGAGGTAGTTCAAAGATAGCCCTTTATTGATGAAGTAAGGTATCTTTTCTAGCAGGATTACATCATCTGCGGAGGCAATATCAGTGTGGGCAGCCACATACTTGGCCAGTTCCGGTTCTTCTTCGGCCACCTCCTGTATAAATGAAGACTGAGAGGATGACTTGGGCAACTTGATCATCTGGGGTTCTATTGGTGGAGCCGAACGTGGAGTTGTTGGCAAACTAGCGACCCCCAGCTTGGTACTCGATGCTGGGCGAAGAGTTGTTGGCTCGCTAGAAGCCCCAGACTTTGCATCGGGGTCACGATTCTTCTTGGAAAGACGTATCGTCATTGGCTTGTCAGAGGAATTGAGCTTCTCTGCTTGTGGCTGGCCGACTCTCGGTAGTCTGATTGTCAGTGGCTCCGTTGTGGGTCTCGGCGCTTGGCCGGACCTTGGCAGCCGGATTATCATTTGTCCTTCTTGTGCCGAGAGGCTGATTGCGTCCTTACGCAGAGCGGCCGTAAGGGGTACGGATTTGCCAGGTTTGCGAGCTTGGAGGTGGATCGTTAGAGGTTCTTCTGATCCTGTGGCCGCCTCAGTTCGAGCTTGCACATCTTTATCCAGGTGCCTTTTCGACTTCTCGTATAGGCAGGAGTCCGAGTAGTAGGATTCGACCCCATTGAAGGTATCAACGTCGGCGAATTCTGTCCTCACGAAGCCGTGTTTGTCGATATACTTGAAGCACTAGTGTAACGTGGAAGGCACGATCATATAATCATGTATCCAAGGGAGCCCCATGAGGATATTGTATGAAGTGTCCATATCTATGATATAACAGGTCACTTCTGACTGAAGATCGCCAATTTGTCACTTCAAGCGAATCTTCCCAATTGGGTAGCTCCTGCCAGAATTGAAACCGCTGATGGCGGTGCTTGTTGGCGTTAGACGATGCATAGGAATGCGGAGATGATGTATCAGACCCTTTGGGATGATGCTTATGGAAGAACCAGGATCAATGTGCATCCGATCCACCTTTACGTTACCGATGTATCCAGTGTAGTATAACGGACGATCGTGCAGGTTGGTCTTAATGAGCATATCTTGCGGAGTGAAGACAATATTGGGCATCGCTCCTGTGCAAGCACTGTCTTGGAGATTTGCAGGCGGGCTCTCTCCTGTGAGGTTGACCTGAGCCAGATAGGCGTCGGCATTTTGGAGTGCATCACTCAAAGCCGCACAAACATCCTTTGAGAGTCTCAGGAGCTCGTATAATGACAATTTGGCCGGTGTGTTGGCCAATTGTGCCAAGATGTCGAAGTTGTAGGGCCTCTCCAGCCCCTGGGGTGCCTCTTTTCGGAGGGATTTATCAAAGCGAGTCTCCTTCGGCCTAGGCTTGTCGGTCGTCGGAGGCTGAGAAGGTCCTGGAGTGTCAGCAGTAGCTGGCTGATGATCTTCAGCCGAGTTATCAGCCACAGGTTGGGATTATGCCCCAGACCGGGTAACGACAGCCGTGACTTCTTCGATATCTGCCAAGATTATGCGGCAGGATCTGACTTTTCCACTCTTCTTCTTGCGAATGGAAGGTGGTGTGGACTGTGTCACTTCAGATACCAAGTCTGGATGGACCCACATGACCTCTTCCCGTGATGTGGTGAGGGGCACTAGGCCAGCAGTCTAATCTCGAGGAGGTGGAAGATTAGCAATCTCCATTATCGCCAGAGGGACGGGTACCACGCCGTCTTGAGTCTCCGTTGGAGGGAAGCTGCCGAACTGTAGGAACACCATGTTGGCTGCCATGGTTACTTCCTCGAAATCGATGGCCAGAGCCTTCGAATCGATGAGATGTTGGATGTATCGCTTCAGTTGGTAGCAGTCGTGTATAGCATGGTGGACGTAGCGGTGGTAATGGTAGTACTTTGGGCTCTCCATTTCTGCCGGCCGAGGTTCCCGTCTTGGTGGAGGGAGCTGAATTCCTGTATGAGCATGTCCAAGATGGGCTTGACATGGCCGTCTTTGAAGGAGTAGGTCATTTGCGGCCATTGCTTGTCTGCCGGTTTTGACTCAGGTTGCTGGGCTGTGTCAGCTACCATAGCCTGCTTGCCCTTGCTGTCCCAATTGTTGGAGGAGTTACCACCGTTGTTGCTGTTGGTATTAGGGTGCTTGCCTTTGTCCTCTCCCTCTGAGATGTGCAATTCCAGTTGGCGAGCCTTCTTCAACCGTTCTTCGGCACTAGTGGCACTGATGATAAACGTCTTTCAGTCCTTAAATTGACTGTCGTCCATCCAGAGACTGAAAATTTCAATTAAGGAGGAATCTGGATTACCAGACGGCAACTTCATTGCGGTTTGGCGAAACCGCTCAATATAGTTCCTTGTCAGCTCCTTCTCCCCTTGGACGACGTCCATGAGGGTGGACATTGTGACGTCCTGTCCAACTTCGTAGAATCTCTCCATGAACATGTGCTTGAAGCTGGCAAAGGAGTGGATGCAGTTGTCTGGCAGGTTGCGGTACCAGTCGAAGGTGACCCCTTCCAATGCCCCGATGAATAATCGCGTAAGGATGGCATCGTCATGGGGCAGATGGTCGGTGGTGACCTCGAAGTAAGTGATGTATCGACTCACGGAGGTCTTGCCATCATAGGGATTGATGTTGAACGGCTTATATCTTGGTGGGAAGGGGATATCCCTCTATGCAGCAGGGTATGGTTGTCGTATTCTGAGATCTTGAGAGGTTTCTCGAGCGTAAAACATGGCTCGGAGCTCCTGCACCTCTCTTCTTGCTTCCCTGGCCTCATCCGCAGTGGTGGGAGCCATCATTTTAGGAGGATTATTGCCCGGGTTCGGTGCCGCTGAGTTCGAGTCAGTATTGACAGCAGGACCCGCGCTTGTTTGGCCCTGCGTCCCTCCTTGAAGAGTTGGAAGAGCCGCTTTAATCTTGTCTACAGATTTGACCAAGGTGCACAGTATAGCTTCCAGAGTGTTGATGCGCTGGCGATCACTGGGGCCATCCTGATCGTCGCTTGTCACGAACACCGTCCTAACGTGAGTCGAGATGGAAGGGACGGTGGATGACGTGTCCTCCGAATCATACCCTTGTACAGAGAAGTCATCGGGGTATGTGGGAATGTTCCCCTCTGGTTCGGACTCAGAAGGAATAGTACCCCCAGCTTCAGAGCTTGCTTCATCTTGAGAGTCGTGGACGTCCTCGGGGAGTTCGGCACCTGCTGTATCTGATGGGAGAGTTGTTTCCCCGGGCTCGTCTCCTTGGAACATCGGATTATCGTAGATGTTCTGAGAAGTGCTACCCCAATTTCAGTAACCCCCAGTGGTGTGGATGATGAATCTCCTGCTGTAGTAGATTTCGTCTTCCAACGGGTACCTTAGAAAACTCCGGTGGTGGACAACAGTTTAGACGACAGTTTCTTAGTCACAGTGGTTGAAATCTTTGGGCTGGGGACATTTATCTTCTTCCCTCTCCCATCGGCAGGGATTTTCTGAGTAGAGTTGCAAGAGACGACGGGAGGCGCTTCGTCCTCTGAGCTTGGTCGTTGCAGCCTTTGGAAAACAGACTGCCGGCAACAGCAGTTGATAATGACCTGGGTGCAGTGACGTCCATGTGAGGACTTTTTGCATACCGAGGCCTCTTCTCTTTCCTCGTGCTTGTGGAGGATAACCTCATACAGGTCAGATGAGTCTCGAATAATCATGTTTGCTTCCTGGGTTTTGGGAGACTTTTTGGAACCACTCTGTCCGTTTGCCGCCGGGGTTGGGACTCGAGTGGTTCTGTACAACTTACCATCAGAGGCCCGCATAACGGTATGTGGAGCGCTCGGATGGTCAGAGGTTGGGACAGCCGACTGAGCTCGCCAAGCTCGCGCTGCTATTGACTTCTTCACTCTAGCGCCTGAAGGCGCATAGTAGGAAGAGTCAAAGTGATGCTGCAGAGAGTCAGACATATTCTCTTGGAAACATGAGAGATCAGGACCATAGGAGAGGCGATCGAAGACTGAGCCTGAGCTACGTAGAGCAGGCAGTATGCGGCTGGAGTTAACAGTCTTCATGCGGCTGGCAGTTGTGGCCGCATAGGCTTTCTTCATGCGGCTGAAAGTCTCAGCCGTATGAGTTTTCTCCATGCGGCTGGAAGTTCTGGCCGCATGGATATTCTTCATACGGCTGGCAGTTTCGATCGCATGAGCATCATGCATGCGGCTGGCAGTCTTGGCCGCATGAGTGTTTGGCTTCTTCCTGGAGCACATAGAATCACTCTTTGTCCCTGCAAGTCCAGCATCGTAGTGCTTTCCTCTGCCGGACTTGGGGACAGCAGAGTCCTCTATGGCTTGAAGTGGGGCCGTATGAGAGTCGTCTTCGCCGTCTTGGGCAGCAGAGAGTAGTCCGTCCAGAGCCTGGGGAGGAGCAAATGATTTTGGCCTCCACTCCCTGCGAGCCTTCTTTGTGCGGGTTTGCTTCTGGACCGGGCCAGCGCTCCCGTCGGAGAGCATTTCTTCAAATGCCTGTTGGTCGAAGCGGACGACCATCTTCTGTTGCGTGGAGCCAAGTTTGGCTACATCCGATTGCATCACCAACTTCTCAGCCGTGGAGAAGTTTGTCCCCAGCAGAGTCGCCATCGTGTTTGCCATTGATTGTAAAAGTACAGAACACTTTATATAGGAGGACTGAACTTAGACTAACAATACAAACTCGCTCGTACAAAGAAAGCCTAGGGACGAAAACCTAGGTACAGCAATCTAAGTACAATTGTTTATTTTAGATTTTGGGGGGTGACGATAGATGCTCGGGAAAGCGATGACAGCTCTGCCTTACTCCTTGGACGATGGGGTGCAGCCTTGGCTCTGGAGAAGAACTGCTTGGCGTTGATGAAGAAATGCTCTCCTTGTTCTCTCTGTATATGCTCCTCTATCCTTTCTATCTCTGTATATTCTCTCTCTAATCCTATGGATTTTCGGATCCACGGCAAGGGAATGGCACCTTGCTATTTATAAGAGTGGGGGGCATCATTAGGGTTTGCTATGATTGCCTATTCTCAAAAGTCGGCGGCCTGAGAGTTAATTAATCTGGGCCGTCCATCTCGAATATAATAGATTTAAGCAATTAATATGATTGCATTAAATCTCAGTGGGCAATAAATGTTGATCGCCATGAATATTCGCGACTTGTAATGGCCTGCCACGTGTCCAATTTGCTTGATTTGATCTGATCTGGGCAATTATGGTGATTGTAACAAATCTGATTTTGTTAGGATTCGCAATCAGCCATTGTTCCCACGGGGTAAGACTGCCACGTGTCTCGATTATCATGAAGAGCGCCACGTGTCTTGGCTGGGCTGTCTTAGCAGAGCCGTATATGACCGGGCCGCATTAGGATGAGCGGCCGCATGGAGATGGGCAGCCGCATGCGGATGAACAGCCGCATAAAGATAGGCGGCCGCATGAAGTGGGCTGCCGCATAAATGCAGCAGCCGCATGCCTCGAGATTCGGTGGATTCTGTCAGCTGTGAGAAGATTTTCTCCTCTTTCCTAGGAACAAACTATTATGTCAGTCATTATTGCGCCTTTATGTCAGAGCTGTCATTTGTCAGAGTTGTCAGCCGTCAGGGCATTAAATACAGCAAAAGACGAAGGGAAGAGCTGTTGAAGGCCACGTGGCTCCTCTCTGGGCCGCGTGCATGGAATTATTCGAGCCGCATAGACTCTTGAGCCGTATGGACCCCTGAGCTGCATGGGCTCTCTGAGCCGCATGGGGATCCTTGGCTGCATGGACCTTTCTTTATTCTTTTTAATGCTTCTACAAAGAGCTCCCCCGATGGAGCTATGGGCAAGTTTACTGCAAAAGACAGAGAAGAAGTAAAGTTAGAAGAAGTTCATCCCTTCAGCCATGCGACCTAGCCAAAACGGAACCTATGCGGTATAGCAGCTTAAAGAACATGAGACGCATACGGCTATGTCATATAGTGCTCATACGGCACAGTCGTGAGACACTTAGATGGCTTAGTCAAAAAGTGCTCATGCAGCTCAGTCATGAGGCTCTTACGAAGCACTTATGCAGCTCAGTCATAAAGTGCTCATGCGGCTCAGTAATGAGGCACTTATGCGGCTCAGTCATGAAGTGCTCATGCGACTTAAAACATAAGACACCCATGCGGATCAATCAAGAGGCAATTATGCGGCACAATTATCCAGTATTCATGCAGATCAGTCTCGGGTCACTTATGCGGTTCAGGATCGAATGTGCAGCTCTTATGCGGCTCAGCCCATGCAGCCCTATCATACAAAACATATGTGGTCCAACTGAGATAGGGCACGCATCGACCAAGCGTAAAGCATAGAAAGCGATATAGTACAGGCCCGCGCATAAAACATACGATATGGCCATCGTCTTCCTACTGTCCTTACCTTTGATAGGGGGTGCACGAACGAAATGAATTGAAGGAGAGCCCGCCGCCCTTGACAGAGAAGCAAGTCCCTTCCCTTTGGCCGCATCACCGGTCGACTTAGAAGCTTTTGGAGCCATTGAGACAGAAAGACGAATACGAAAGAGAAGAAGGTAAAAGAAAAAATTTTCTCTTTAAAATAATCCCTATTTATCGAGTTTCTAAAAGAGTGCTGCTTCGATTCTCGAGATCATTAAAGATAATGATAACGTTTGGAAATTTTATCCCTAGTAACCGACGACTTTATTTCGAAAAGAGAACCCAAATCCAAAATCGAATCAAGAAAATTAAATGCAGCAGTGACAGCTGGCACGCTGATGGGATCTCCCTGCGGCTCAAGATTTTTCTGCGGCTCGAGATCTCTCTGTGGCTCAAAAATTCCCTGCGACTGGAAGACTCCATGCAGTTTGACATATTTCCATGCTTCTTATTCAAAGTATTCCAAATTTGCAATTTGAAAACTTTAAAGGGGGTCTTGTAGAAACATAGAAAATATAGGGTTCATGCGAATCACAAATTGCCACATATATACTTTGGGCCAAACATGTCCGCATAAAGAAAAGCCGTATGACAAATTCAATACCTTATGCGGCCCGTCGACAACCAGCCGCAAAAGAAAGATATACGGCCAAGAGGATCAGTTCGTCTGATAAAGGTGACAAGCTCTGTCAAAACTGACAAAAATGACAACTCTGACACTTTGACAAAAAGATAAGACGTGAGACGTCACTAAAAGCAGGGTTCATAGGCTTTTATGCGGCCAGAAGGAGTGTCACCTAAGCCGCATGAACCTTATGCGGCTCAAACATATGCGTCCCTAAAGTCTCCGAACTTCATGCGGCCAAGGGTGACTGTGACCCAAGCGACATGAGCTTTAAGCGGCCAAAATACAGAATCTATGCTGCTTAAATCCTTAAGCTATATGTGGTCTATGGAAGTTTGCGATTTAAGCCGCATGAGTCTCATGTGGCCCCACATGGTCGAAAACTGAAAACTCATATGGCTCAAAATGATTCCTACGACAGGACACGTGGCAGGCTGACCAAGTCTTAACTACCCAGATTTGCTGCAACAAAATCATAACAAATCGATAGATGGCGGCCAAAGAGTGGGTCTTCACGTGCTATGCTGCTCAACAAACATACCATTATAAATAGCAGGGTGCCACACCCCTGCAAAAAGGCTGGCAACCTTCGAAAGGCAATTTCTTCAAAAGCTAAAGACTGCGTCAGATAGACTACGGAGTAAGGCAGAGTTGATAGTACTTTTCCGAGCCTCCATCGTCGTCCCCAGAATCAAAACTAAACAACTGTACTTAGATTGTTTCCTAGGATTTCTTTTATCATGACCCACTCCCGAATAATCGGACACGAGTCGGACACGTCCAGCCTTCGTCATTAGACATGATGAAGTAAGCTGTACCAATATCTAGGGAGAACTATGAATCTAGATAAGAATGAAAGTAAATCACAGCATCTAATATCGAATCCCAGAATCTCAGATACAAGTCTAAAAGTTATTAGAATTCCAGCAAATGAAAGATATACTGATGTCTCTAGTACAAGTCCAGATAAAGCTAAAAAGGAAAATACTAGGCTTCCTCAGTCTCTAAGTCCTGGGCATCATCAACTGGCACTCCTGCCCGTAATAAGTATCGCAGATAGCCTCCAACTCACCTGCAACATATTCTAGTCAGGAGCGGAGCTAAGTATATCCAAGGAAATGAATATGAACATCATGGTATGAAAAAGAATACAGGAAAATATACAGTACGAGAAATAAGATCAAGACATGAAACCTGAACATGAATACTGAAAGTAAATACAGGGAACATGAAATGAGTCCTGAACATAAAATACAACATAAACCTGAAGTGTGCAATATATCGAAATACATCCAGAGTGTGTGATTGACTTGGGTAGATTCAATGAACATGAAATGGTACGACTTTGGTCCCGCATACACGATGCGGGGCCTAAGCTATTCACATGAATAGTAACTCAGGTTTGATCACACATCTGTAGTATTTCCCCTCCCAGACACAAGTAAACTCAAGAAACATGATACAAGGCAATCTCGTGATATATCGTGTCAACCAGAAGATACAAGAATGAATATACAAGACATAAAGAAATGGACAAGTCCGAGGAGTATACTTGCCTTACTCAGGGTGATCAAGTATGGGATGCATAGCTGGATATCCTCCTGTTTATTTGATACAAGTTGGTTAATAATCTACAAGTTCTAGTTTAGTGATTTTATTTTAAAGCATGTTTAACTAAGAGTATCATATGGCTTAATTATATTCTACCCTTGCTAAAGAATTTATATATTAAAATAATATACATATTTAGTTATTACAGCCCTAAACATCAAACTAACAATAGGACTGTAAGAGTCATGACTGCATTGTAATAACCCAAAACTAAAATATTTACCCAGCTGAGATACTAAAACATTCATAAAAATATAACTTGAGATAATCCTAGATCAATGGTTTCAAGATAACAGCTACTCAAGAGGTAGGAAGTGTTCAGTTTCAATTTTCTATTAATACTTAGGACTTAAATCAATAGTTATTCTCAAATTATGTTCAATAGGAAATGGTTCAAATCAAAGTCAATATCCATTTGCTAGCTGGTATCCTAAATCAGTTAAGCCCATACCTATTTCAGAAATACTAATATCTGAATATTAAAACAGTCCCAAGAGTTCAGTCCTAAACATAACTGATATGTTTTAGGCTAAGTAACTTACACAAATAGTCTTGTTTTAGGCTAATACAACCAGCCCTTCTTACTAATGAGAACACATAAGCTCCCTAGTCTTGCATCTACATTCCTACATCAACATTCCTAAACATGGCTGCTTCTATAGGTTACAAAATTAACTATATTCTAGATTACATACATATATACATACTGATATGCCTATAATTATTTAGCTAAAGAAACTGGCACTGTCAGCTATAAGGTTAGGCTCTAATATAGGACCATTACAATTTCAGTCCTCAATTACCGAAACAATTCAGTCTAGGTAGGACTGATACAACAGTCCAGTCCATAGGTAGGATTGATACAACAGTCGAGCTACCACATATCCTAAACTACGGAGTTATAGTTCAAATCAAAACATCCATCCACTCATCAGTTCGAAACTGAGCCCATACTACCCAGATTTCCTACAGGATGTTGGAGGTAATATCTCCACTGCTATGTCACCTGGCAAGCTTAAAATGCTCCACAATGTCAGTCTTGTTTAAACACTGATATCCACTACCTGAACATGACAGCCTCCTATATTACACTGGACTATCCTACCTCTGGGTTCATGAATGAAATCAGCCTTCCAAACCAACCCTTCGAACAATAGTTCAACTTGACTGAACAATAGGCTATTCCAAATATGCCTTCACAGGAAATTTTAGAAGACAACTAATTTGCTAAATGACCAACCCAAAATAATAGGCAGTAATAGACATTCATAAAATTTGTGAGATGGGAACTTGACATAAAGTAGAGTAATCAGAGTTTCTCCTTAGATTGTACAGTAGTCCAGAAATCAATGGCTAACTCGGGTCATAAATTATTTGGTTAACTCCTTGCATTCTTTCCCTCTGAAATTAACTCAGACTTAAAATAATACTCACAGGCATCATTCAAAGCTTACCTCCCAATAATGTATAGGTACAAAACATTTGTCTCTAAGTTTAGAACAATAGGATAGGAAATATCATGAGGTTTTACAATAAGATAAACAGGTGGACTCATCCTTCAGAAATCAGTCTTGAGACTGAACTAAACTCAAGCATCAGGTCTGGGAATTAAACTAGCTATCAAATATCAGGTTTGAAACTGAACTAACTATCAGATCCAGTAACTTCCTATCAAAATCTGATATAGTCTAAGTAAGGGTCTCATATTTACTTAGGGTAGATAAACAATCCTCAAAAGTGAGCAATTCAGAGATTCAATAAATTGCTACTTGTATGCTTCAAATAAGGTGATAGCTAATCTTAATTCCAATTAACCAGATTACTCATTCTATCATATGCATCCAACATATCCTTGCTTCATTGTATCCTGCATTAACAGAGCATGGTTCACCTCTGATACTCTCGGATATTCAAAAAAATAGCATTACACACTCCTACCTATCACAAGCATGCCTATAAAGTTTTAATTAGAAAGGTTAGGAAATTACCTGAGGGTAGACGTGGGTTGATGTCTCAACGACACAACTCTCAGTGTTTGGACACGGCCCTTTTGTGTCCAAACCGATCTAAAACCTGAACCAACAACAAAAGAACAGAGAAATATATAACAACAGACACACCCCTCTCTGAACATTTAAAATCCACATTGAGGACACTCACCTGGTATCCGAACTAAACTTCATTAGATACAAACGTTAACGTGATCAATTCGAGCTCTGCAAATAGGTCACCAATCTACGACCTCAGATCTGATCGATACAACAAATGAATTGATTGAAATACTCAATTAACTCGACATCAAATCCAGAGTGGATTAAGGAAAAATGTTCACACTTACTAGGGTTCAATTGTTTGGAGAAAACGAGCGAACAATTGGAGTTCATGGATCTCCTCACCAACGAGAGCAGACAAAACTCAATCAAGAAAGAAATTGAATCAATAATTCCTCATCATTCACAAATTCTCAGATCTGAACAAAATTGTACTCGATTCCTCACCTTCTCTGCTACTGTGGATCTGTCGAAGGAAAAGAGGATCAACTTCGTTGTCGCCTAGCTCCCAGACGAGATCTTTGCTATAAGCACCATGGGTTTACTTCGAAATACAAATTTGGATCTGGCTTGATAAGGAAGGAGAGAACAGAGCGTTTGTTAATAATTTTCAGATGTTAGTAATGAGAGAGAGAAGAAGGACAGGCTTAAATAGGAGCTCGAGACGGTTAGGCCGTTAGAAAATGTTCGAGAGAGAAGAGAATTGGCGGGAAAGAAAGTGTTTCTAAATGAAGGATTAAAGTGAGCACATGGATTCAGCCCATTCTTATAAAGTCTTTAATATGGAAAGAGATTAGTGGGCTTTAGGAATAAGAGCCCAACACTACAAGGCTGAATTGAAAAGGCCTAAAAAAAGATTATTTTATTAAAATAATACTATATATAACTATCAACTAATATCAATTTAAAATATATACTGGTCTACTAACCAAAAGAGAAATGCTAAATTTTTTTAATGTTCCAAGAAGGGTGGGGTTACAAATCTCCCCCCCCCCAAAAAGTTTCGTCCCCGAAATTTCAAGAATTAACAATTATATTTAATAAAACAAAAAAAATATCAAAATGATTCTCACCAACAATAAGTATTTATTAAAATGGAGATTTCTGAAACACAACGATACAATCAAGCAAATAAAATGGGGTATCGCTCCCGCATCTCATCCTCGCGCTCCCATGTGGACTCTCCCGGAGAGTGGTGTCTCCATATGATTCGGATAAGTGGAATATGTCACGACCCGCACCCGTATTTCGGATACGAGACGTGTCCAAGTCCAGTCTACACCGCAGTATCGGTGGTAGAACGCTGTCTAGTACATAAACAAGACACAGAGGCAATCTAGATCTCATCCACAAGATATGATACAAGTCACTAAAACAAATGAAACTGAACAATGAATGATAATATAAATAGAGTATCCAGTTTATCAAGAATTTCCAGTTACATCCGGTGGACACAAATCCACTACAAATAGACGATAATAACATAGAAACAAGGAAAGGAAATAACTGAGTCCAAACTGTCAAAGTACACTCAGCTGTAGTGGTACCGTGGTCCAATGCTAGCTCTAATTGCTCGTGTGCACCTGGCTCAATACTCGGCTAAACCTGAAGACATCACCAAGTCCTCAGAGGACTAGCAAGATACATAATATACAAGCCAACAGGTAACAGTACAAATATACCAAGAAGTAAGGAACAATCAAGAATATCCAGCGAGACAAAATGAACTAAAACACAAGATCTAAACGCAAGGTTCCTAAGACACTGGCATGCCATACTAGAAATGGCTGGCTATAAACTGCAGTCAAGGCAAGTACTCACAATCTATAATGTCTCAATCGCAGTCAAGGCAAGTACTCACAACCAAGACAGTAGCCAATCCTAGTATAAATCCTATAGACCGTAGTCAAGGTAAGTACTCACAATCTATAGAATGTCAAAGTCAAGTCCTACTCAAGTCATGTCAAGTCAAGTCAAGTCGAGGGAATCGTAGTGTAGGACTAGACGACTCTATCAAGCAATACGTATGAGACTATCACAGTGTAGTAGGTAGAAAATATCATAACAGAAAAGGAACAAGAAACTAGAAACATATAAAGTAAAACCATGACAGGATGAGTGTACAAGACATAGAATAAAGCAATCACGAAAGTCAGGAAAAGAACAGCAGCGAGAAAGTGAACAAGCATATAAATTGTATTGTACGTGTTGGCAAGGTATACTTGCCTGTGGTCCTGCACTGCTGGTATGAATCGAGCACTGAATCAAAGTCCAAGTAACCTGTTATATGTATTAAGTCTAATCAACATATGAACTAACAAAGTAAAACTATTGTGGAATTATTGCTAATTACCCCATGCATTTCTAAGTGACCTTTAATTGGGCTTGTTGGTCTCTACCCTAGGCAACTTCCTATCTCTTAACATAACCTACAGGTGTGTCTACAAGTACCCATGTTAAGACTATTTCCTATATATGTAATATATCTATATGTATATATATATTTCCTATGAAACAGTGATGCCCCACTGTTTTGATAACAAGTAATACTCGAGCCCCATATCATCTCTTTTATGAGCCTGCGTCTCTTATTTTCAATGCTAGAGTTCAACAAGATATGAGAAACCTGAACCACTCAATGGTATTAGACTCTTGCATGTGTGTACCCATTGAGTTTCCCCCATTCCTTATGGTATGGACCCATACACACAACCCTTTGGCTGCACAAGGTGTAGCCCTGTTGTGGGCAAACTCTTACCCTGATTTCCTGTACACTAGAACTAAACAGGGACCTCGTTAAAGGGGGTATTAGCTGACTTAACCTGTAATTTGTTTGACAGTTCTTCTGATACACACTACCCCTGTCTTAAACTGTATCACAACTAATCCTCCTTCACCTGGGTTGAAATATTGCTGTCCCCATGAGGACTAGGACCACAGGACTAGGCTGGTGAGCAAATAAGAATATTTGACTGATACAGGGTCTTACAAGGTTTGCATATTTAAGATACGAAACTGTACAGTACTTGGAAGTAAGGACTGCACGAATAGGGTGTGAACCGTACAAAGATGGGGTTAAACACATACCAGTTTACTCGAGCCCCTCTCTTCATCTCCTAACTGTTTTACTATATGCAGGGTTAGGATTGATACCATATCCTCTATCTAACATCACACACAAGCATATAAAATAGTCTTCCCTTTTATATCTGATATATTAGGCCTCTCCTATTACCTGCACAGGGGTTAACTCCTTCCTAAAGTCTCCAAACCCAGTTCCAATTCAACTGATACTACTCCCCTTGTTTTACAGGACACTCTCTCTAACCCGCCTTACCACAACAAATAGCAGGACCCCATGTTCTCTTGCTGCTACTGTTGAATGCAGGGTGTGCACAAAACAACTGATTTGAGGCTTGTAGGAGCCAAGTGCAGGACCAACCTGCTTCTTCCCTGGGCTTGCCTTCTAGGGGACTAAGTCTCTGCACACTTACTCTAACACTGACTGATACAGGGATCTTTAGGAAAAATAATAGACTAGACACATAACTAGTATCTGAACTATTTGGATAGATGACTGAACCTTAGGGTATATTGGGATTGATTTACAAATTAAATATAAGGCAAGGTATGAACTAAATATGACTCAAAACTGAAAGCTGATGAATGTGGGACTAATACTAAGGTTTAAACCACCCAAGCCCCATACTGTTTATGTATTGGTACACACAATTGCAGGGGTACTGATGCAATATGGGTAAATGAACTCACATAAATAAAAGACTGAACCACAAACCCCTTATACAGAGCACAAATCCTTTACTACTAATCAGAGCAAGGTATGGCAGTCCAGGCATTGTCCTGTTTCGACTTGTCAAGGCTGAAAGCATGAATCCATTGTATTGCAAAGTCCACACAGGGCTGTGAAGGTAATGGTCTAATCATACCAATCCAATAGGTTGATAATAGGCAATCAAGGCCAAGTATGGGCAGCCATCTCATGAAACCTAATGAACTAGAGTTTACCTGTATCCTAGTACTCTAACTATGGTTGAAGGACTGATGTGAATCTATTGGTGAAGCCAGAACTATACCTGTAGAGCAGAGCTCTGATGTCATGCTGCATCATTAAGGGTGTAGGTAGGCCCTATGCCATGTAGTGGTGGACTACATCTCTGATGCATACTCTCATAGTCTCCTTCCCAGGCTTGTACATCCCATAGGTCCCCTAGTGGTCATTCAATCGAACACCTACCCTTCTACTCTTGCATTAATCTCTAACAGTTGCTAGCAAGGCTTAATAGCTCTAATGAATCGATTACAAATTCAAAACTGTGAAGGTCAAGACATTACCTGTCGAATGATTTGGTTGCTTCAAACTCCAACTTCGAGTATTCCCTCGAGGTAGAGCAGGTACAATCTTGCGACAGAGAAGACTAGGGTTCGGCCCCAAGTCTCGGATCCCCCTATTTATACTAGGGTTTTGATGATTGGGAGGATAGGATTGAATATCCCCCTGCCTATCTCGAGCTAGATTCAAACTCTTCTAATCCAGAGATTTGAATTGGAACTGGACGTTTGGATTTTAAACATGAAATTTTACATTCCAGTCCCTCTCTCTTTGACCTATTTGAAAACAATCCTTCCTGTATTGGAATTTCGGGAAAACCCCCTCTACTTTCCTTTATTACATATAAGGGTGATTTAGTGCTATTATACTAATCATATACTCCCATTATTAAATGTCTTAGGCTTTAGCTAATTATTTAGCAAAGAAAATAATAATAATAATAAAAATAGGAATTTTGGGTCAAGGGCTTACAAATCTACCCACCTTAAATTAATTTTGTCCTCGAAATTTGAATAAAGCTGTGAGATAATGAATAGTCAACACCAGCTGCTATTAAAATATTTTCAAGTTCTCACAAAACCTAATATAGGACTCTCAATGGTACTTATCACTATAATCTATTATGAACTTCCGTCAGCTCCTCCTTGTAGTGTTGGCTCATCCTCCAATGCTCATGGCAAAAGCTTGCCCTCCTGGTGCTACAAGTCGACGTCTGGGGCAATCTCGCAGCTGATGCTGATCCGAGCCACAGTTTAAACATTGGCCCAGTCTCCGGCGGCAGTCGCTCTCGCTGTGTCCCTTCTTTCTGCAATGCTGACATATTGGAAGTTCTCGATTTGAGGCATCTCTTGGCTGTTGATGATGCTGCTGTGCTGGAGTGTTGGAGTGTTTCACCGCTCCTGTTTGGCTGCTGCCTCCTCCATATGTGTTTCGGTCTCTCTTCCTCTTGCGCTTCAATTCTGTCTCTACCGCTTGTGCGACCTTCAAGATCTTCTCGTAAGTTGTGGCCTGACTGGTGGCAATGGCCATACGAATTTCATATGAGAGTCCTTTCCTGAACTTTTTGGGTTTGGTTGCAGGGGTCAAGGTGTCTGCAAAGTTGCTGAGGCGGGAGAACTCTGCGGTGTATTCGTCGATGGAGAGGTTGCCTTGTTTCAGGCTCTCGAACTCGTTCTCCAACTCTTCACGGGCTGCTTCAGGGAAGAACTTCGTCTTGAACAGCTCCTTGAACTCCTCCTAAGACACGTCTGGTGTAATGCTTGTGTTCGTATTACGTATTTGGAATACGTATACGAATTTTATCTTGTATTTGCATATCTCCTTAGTTTGGTTTGGCTTGGTCTCCTTGGGGTTGGTTTGGTTCGGCTAGGCTTGGTTGCCTTAGTTCATCAAGAACCAAGGGGTGAACCCCCTACCTACCACCACCATCTCCATTTATTAGCCCCTCTTTATTCTCTCTCTTCATTAACCTCTTCTTCTTCTTTCATTTACTCCTGTACCTACCAAGAGAGTGAGGTCTAGGCAAGTACAACTTGCTTCATGGAGGAACTCCAATTTTATTGCTCCATTCTCTTCTTTACAGCATTTTAACTTACTTTAGAACTTAGCATTTTCACTTTCTATGGCTAGATTCTTGTAGATCTATATTTACATTATTTTTGGAATACTTGTGTTTTGATCTACTTAATCTTGTTATTTCCAAGTTTTGATGGTTCTATATTGTAGAGCATTTCGTCCTACCCCATTTTGACCTATGGAAGTTCGGATTTGGGCTCCGGATGATAGAGTTATGCAACTTGGAAGCCATGGCTTATGATGTACTTCTTCTCAAAAATTTGGAGGAGAAGCACAGTCCCGAGCCGCATAGTAGCACTTGACCGCATGAACATTCATACGGCAAGTTAGTTCCAACCGCATGCACTATCGCCTTGACTTGACCGTATGACAAGTTCATACGGCAAGTATTCCTTCTAGCCGCATGAAGTCCTTCTTACTTAACCGCATGACTGAGGCCCAGTCCTTCCTAGCCGCATGGATTTCCAGCAACCCTGAGCCGCATGAACTCAACACTCGCGAGCCGCATAGACCGCAGTCTCCGTAGTCGCACAGGTTTGCTTTCTTTGACCGCATAGTCATTTCTCCCCGCAGCCGAATGATTTGCTCCTCCCCGGTCGCATGTACCTGATTAGTCAGCCATCCGCATAGACCCATCCCCGCCAGCCGTACGAGTTTCCTATCCTCTTGACCGTATATGTCTTGCCTTTCTCAGCCGCATGACTGACTGGATCTCCGAGCCGCATATGACTGATACCTCTTTGACCGCATATGCCTTAGCCGCATGGCTCTCCTATAGCCCTTTTTTTATGGACTTGATAATCACAAATTTACTTGATATGTTTGGACATGATAGTTGAGCCTGACATGATAGTGGCCCGTCGTGGCGCACTCCTGACTAGTACACTTGACATGATAACCTGACATGATATATCTTGAACAGCTGTTGCGATGGCTACCTGACATGACATGACCTGTATAAATAATATGGACACCGTGGGCAATTGTGCTTGTACAAATAAACCAGTCATATCTTGCATCATGTCTAGGATGGGACTCCTGAGTACCACGGTCAGGAGTACCTACTAAAATGGACTAAGGTTAATAACTAGAATTACACAGTAGTCATGAAGAGATTTCCTAGCTACAGGCAATCCCGTTACCTGGGCGTGCCTTAGGATCTGTAGCCTGCCGTCGAGTAGGGCACATTTCCAGCACACTGTCATGTGTTGCACCCTTCAAGCTACCTAAGGGTACATGCATTTCCTGGACGATGTACCCACCTGAATTCAACCTTAATCTTTCAACCTGGGTAACCTGGATGGTCTGCAGGGCTTGTGGCTGTGGAATAATCTCATTGCATCTTGCTAGTAACTAGGTCTGTGATAACCCTAGTTAGTTAAAGTATCAAGCCGTACTCATTGCGTGGCCGTGATTGATTGAATGGGAATAATCTGTCTAGTCTTGATCCTGTATAAATTGTTACATGTCCTGATTTTCTTACATTACCCTGCTGATAAATGGGAGAAACCAAGTTCGGTTCAGATGAAGGGTTATAATCCTGGTCCTTGTTTGGTTTAAGGATTGTAACCTGGTTATCTGAATGGTCCCATGGTTATCTTACCGTATATCCTCGTGATGTTATATTTTCTTCAGATTTACTATTTATTACTTTCTATTGTGTTAATTGCTGGTTTTAGTTCCTAAGTGAAGCCTCCTTTGTGGCACTTGCTCTTTCTGGGGTCTGACCCAGCTGGTTTTGTATGGCCAGATTTCGGAGTAACTTCAGAGGATCTACCGACCTTCCAGCCAGATGGTGGCCACTAGACGGAACCCTGGCAACGAGTGAGTTTATTTTTGATCTCCCACTTTATTGTAAAATATTCTTTTGAGGCGTTTAGCCGACGAGCACCTGTTTAGCTCGATTGCAATTACTTACTGTCTGCCTACGGGCTGTAACATGATTGACAGATCCTAGGGTTGATCATGTATGACAAACTCTTGCTAGTCCTGACATTTTGTAATGACTAGCTTCATGATCAGCTGAATATGTAATGTTTGGGACGCCTTACTATTGTATATTTAATGATAATACATCTTGTAACTCTTACTTACTTGCTTGTGATTGAGACAATAGGCTTGTTCATGACCTTAAGAGACTGTTGGCTTGTAGTTAAACCCTCATATATCTAGACAGCCGTGACCGTATAGCGAGGTGGGTTGCACTTCAATATACGTAGCTGGCTATGTCTGCCCCCGCTCTCCAGTATTCTGGTTCTGGGGCGTGACATCTGGCGCGGTGAACCGAGGCTCGTCTCTGTACCACGTGTGGGCGATGTCGTAAAGTTGCATGCTGGCATTCTCGACCTTCAGGTCTTCAGGAACTCGAGCCCTCCGAAGGTTGCGATCTACGTTCTCTAACCACTCATCCGCATAAAGAATCCCTTCTGTTCTTCTGAATTCTCTGGGCCTAAGGTCCGTAAAATTCTTAGAAGTTCCAGGACGCGGTCGTGGAGTGTCTCTAGTCTGGATAGCCTCTCTCAAGGTATCGTGGAAGACGTCAGTCTGTCGCGTCTGAGAAGTCAAGAGCTGCTAGAAGATCCCGAGGAGGGCAATGTTGTCCAGCGGAGGTGGCGGAGGCAGAACATGTGCTGGGTACATGGCAGGTGCTGGATACGTCGCTGGTACAGGGTGCAGGGTAGGTGCTGGATATGAACCATATGCTGGCTAAAGGGTGCAGGCTGATGGAAAGGTGCTGGTAGAAGAAAGTCATCTCTGCGGAATCTCGAGTGTTACGTTTGAGCCGGGTCGCCCTGATGAGTAAGCTGGCCTCCCTGCGTTGGCGGGGTCATGTAGATGAAAAATCCTCCTATAGCCGATGGGGTGTTCAGGATAGCGTCGTTCCTGTCTTGAGAATTCATTTACTGCAATAAAAGAAAACATTAGATGGCACGAAGATTTCAAGCAGGATGCAAGTCAAAGATTCAAATAGAAATCAAGGACAGCGGTCAATACAAGACACGTGGATAAGATCCCAAGTTTCTAATCCTATGTGCAGGCTCACGACGGCACAGTAATGTAACCGAAGTGATTAACGTAGACCTGCATGGGCCACCAAAAAAACTTGTCACGACCCGCACCCGTATTTCGGATACGAGACGTGTCCAAGTCCAGCCTACGCCGCAGTGTCGGCGGTAGAACGTTGTCTAGTACATAAACAAGACACAGAGGCAATCTAGATCTCATCCACAAGATATGATATAAGTCACTAATACAAATAAAATTGAACAATGAATGATAATATAAATAGAGTATCCAGTTTATCAAGAATTTCCAGTTACGTCCGGTGGACACAAATCCACTACAAATAGACGATAATAACATAGAAACAAGGAAAGAAAATAACCGAGTCCAAACTGTCAAAGTGCCCTCAGCTGTAGTGGCACCGTGGTCCAATGCTAGCTCCAACTGCTCGTGTGTACCTAGCTCAATACTCGGCTAAACTTGAAGAGATCATCAGATCCTCAGAGGACTAGCAAGATACATAATATACAAGCCAACAGGTAACAGTACAAATATACCAAGAAGTAAGGAACAATCAAGAATATCCAGCGAAACAAAATGAACTAAGACACAAAATCTGAACGCAAGGTTCCTAAGACACTAGCATGCCATACTAGAAATGGCTGGCTATAAACTGCAGTCAAGGCAAGTACTCACAATCTATAATGTCTCAATCGCAGTCAAGGCAAGTACTCACAACCAAGATAGTAGCCAATCCTAGTATAAAATCCTATAGACCGTAGTCAAGGTAAGTACTCACAATCTATAGAATGTCAAAGTCAAGTCCTACTCAAGTCATGTCAAGTCAAGTCAAGTCGAGGGAATCGTGGTGTAGGACTAGACGACTCTATCAAGCAATACGTATGAGACTATCACAGTGTAACAGGTAGAAAATATCATAACAAAAAAGGAACAAAAAACTAGAAACATGTAAAGTAAAACCATGACAGGATGAGTGTACAAGACATGGAATAAAGCAATCATGAAAGTAAGGAAAAAAACAGCAGCAAAAAAGTGAACATGCATATAAATTGTATTGTACGAGTTGGCAAGGTATACTTGCCTGTGGTCCTGCGCTGCTGGTATGAATCTAGCACTGAATCAAAGTCCAAGTAACCTGTTATGTGTATTAAGTCTAATCAACATATGAACTAACAAAGTAAAACTATTGTGGAACTATTGCTAATTACCCCATGCATTCTAAGTGACCTTTAATTGGGCTTGTTGGTCTCTACCCTAGGCAACTTCCTATCTCTTAACATAACCTACAGGTGTGTCTGTTTTCTATAAATAAATTCTGTTTATTTATTGTATTTCTGAGAAAAGTACAATTGTAGAAATCTGATCTAGAAGACGATCACTTTATCCCTTGGACGATGCGATGAAGAAGGCTCGGACCTCGAAGAACTTGGACAGCAACTGGGCAATCTCTCTGTTCTCTCTGAATTGAATCTGGTGTCTGTTGAAGGTGGAGAAACTCTTTTTTATAGAGTTCTGGATAACTGCTCTGGGCATACGCTCAATCAGTAACTTGACGTGTGCATAACTGCAGGGACGCGTGGCAAATTTTGGTGGAGACATGTTGGAGTGCGGTTGAGAGTAATGGGGTATATCCAGGAGAGATTGATGGCATGAATGCCACGTTGCATAACTTCTGAATGAGTGGGTAACCGAGTACAAGACACGTGAGAACGTGTGTTGACTGTACATTTGAAGTCATTCTGAATGTATTTGCTTTGATACGTTATCTTCTGGAGAAGTATGACTAGCATATGCTGTCTTGTTGAAGAGGAGTCGTATGGAGTCCATACGCTGCCTTTTGGAGACGTATGTCTTGCATACACTGACTTGGATAGCAAGGAGTCATATGGAGTCTATACGCTCACTTGGGTGACAAGGAGTCGTATGGACCTCATACGCTGTCTTGATGAAGAGTCGTATGTAGTACGTACGCTGCCTTGATGAGGAGTCGTATGGAGTACATACGCTGCCTTGATGAGGAGACGTATGGAGTACGTACGCTGCCTTGATGAGGAGTCGTATGGAGTACGTACGCTGCCTTGATGAGGAGTCGTATGGAGTACATACGCTGCCTTGATGAGGAGTCGTATGGAGTCCATACGCTGCCTTGATGAGGAGTCGTATAAAGTCCATACGCTGCCTTGATGAGGAATCGTATGAAGTCCATACGCTGCCTTGAAGGGGAGTCGTATGAAGTCCATACGCTGCCTTGATGAGGAGTCATATGACTGGGGAAGTAGATACGTGGCTGTCCTCAATCTTCTCGAATACGCCATATCTTCCAATAACTGACCAATATCTCTCGAGCGTCGTGTTGCGGATATGACGGCTGATAGACTGTCAGAAATGACAGTAATGATGGCTGTGCATTCATGATGGCTAATGAGCTGTCCTCGTAAAAGACAAAATCAACTCTCGAAAATCCATACGACGGTTAATTCTCCTAAGACAGCTGTTTTTGCACGAAAGACGAAGTGTCAGATTCATCCCCCACTGAGCGTATGCTGTGCTGTCAGTCGAGAAATAATAAATATTCACTGAGCGTATGACTTTTGCACTGAGTGTATGGCCTTTGGCTGAGCGTATGGCCTTTGGCTGACTTGGTCTTATGCCAGCGTTTCATAATTTTTCACACCCTACAAGACCCCCTTCAAAGTTTTCAAACTTTATGATTTTTGAAAGTTCGAAATTACTTTGAACTCAAAGTGGGAATAAGTCTTGACACGCTGGCACGAGTTTGTTATTTCCTCGATATCAGTGCATATCTCTAGGGATTCTGCTTTTGAAAATGGCTGCCGTTTGGGCTTCTCTTTCTTCTATAAATAGGCCTTTAAGAACTTAATTCCTTTCTTTACTTTTGCCTTCGTCTTCGAGAGAGAGAATCTAGAGCTCAAGCCTTCTTCTTCTCCAACCTAATCTTCGTCAATGGCACCCAAGCTCGACGCTGCCGCGAACGGGAAGGGCAAGGCTCCTGCAGAGCCGTATCGACCCGCCGCCGCCGTCGTAACCACTAGGAGAACCGCCGAGCAGCGTCTTCCACGGAGAAAACTTCCGTTGAAACCCCTATACAGTGAGGATGGGGACGATGAACAGTAACCATCCCTTTTTAGGGCTCTGGTTAGGACAAAATCAGAAAACGTATCCCCTTTTTAGGGTCAATACGTCAGAAAATACACTTCCCTATTTATGGTTTAGTCGTATTCCATGTTTTTCGTCTATACGAAAAATATGTTTTGAGCGTATTTCTGTAAGATATGCGTATCTTTGATAGAAATGTCAAAATATGCTGATCTGAAAGAATACGCTATGTCAAGTTGTCTCGTTGAGATACGCTGACTCTCTTGTTAGCGTATTTTTGATGATCATCTTGCTAACCATACGCTGCTCTTTGGAAAATTCCATACGACTGCTTGCTTCGGTTAGACATACGCTGATACGCTTTAGGAAAAAGACTTAGTCATACGCTAACCTTTGAATAAAAGCTGAGTGTAGGTTGAACTTAGAATCTGTCATACGCTTAGGATAGACCGAGCGTAGGTTAACCGCTGAGTCTGACATTCGCTTAGGATAGACTGAGCGTAAGTTGATCTTTGAATCTGACATACGCTTAGGATGGACTGAGCGTAAGTTGATCTTTGAATCTGACATACGCTTAGGATGGACTGAGCGTAAGTTGATCTTTGAACTTGTCATCCCTTTGTATTTTTTTCAGAGTTAAGGATTTTTAACCTCTTATTTTTTCTTTGCAGTGGATATTCTGGCCCAAGAAGCGCAGTTTGAAGGATATACAGAGAGCAATTGTAAGAGTGACCTATCCCATGTTCACTTTCCCCAGTTTGATGAACCTTCCACGAGAATAGCCATTCTGAAAAATCAAGAGAGCGAAACTCTGCTGAGTCTGATAAATGGTCAACCATTGCAGAGTGTGGATAGTGCTACCCACTCAAAACCGGCGTTTCTATTCGGGGACGCTATTGACAGAAACTTCCAGCCAGCCTCTGACAAAGTGACATACTCGTATTACCGAGATGGTGATGAGACTCAGTGTACTTTCTTTGAGCATCTCCTAGACAATTTGGAAGTAACCATCCACAAATACTGGGAAATCAAGAAAGAAGATATTAAATCCTTGACCGTGGCTGAGATTGCTCAACTGGAACGTGAAGCTCAAACCCAGCAGGCTGTTTTGAAAGAATTCCTCGCTTTGTCATCTGAGAAGTTAATGGCGAAGAATGAGGAAATAGTAACAACTCGTCAGAAGATAGAACGTCTGGAAACAGAGGAAATATCTAGAGCTGAAGAACTCCAAAAACTAAAGGAAGAATTAGCTCGTCTCCAGGAGCGCATTGCATCCGTAGAAAAAGAGCAATCTGATATTATTGCTACTCGTATAGCTGAAGCCACCTGCTATCAAGTTCTACAGCAAGAGCGGAAACAGATGCAAGCTGAGCAGATTGAAGAAACTAATCGTCGTAGTTCTGTTGTCATTAATTTTGACCAACAGATGGTTGCAATTGAAGCAACAGAGCGAATTCGTAAAGTTCATGAAGAGAAGATGAATAGTGTACTTGCTCGTATTCAGGAGATAATTACTCCTTCTATTCAATAGATTTTTTACTGAGGAAATGAGCACTTTGACCTGATTTCGTTTTTGTGTATGATGTTTTTGTAGAAAATATGTTCAGAGGTAAATAATACATGACATATTTCAATAGAATAAAATATACAAATGAATTTTGTAATTTCATCAGATGATATTAAACCAAAAATTTTTAGTTTAATACTGATTAGAGAAAACAGAATTCAGATATAAAGATATCTTTGAACTCAATTTTCCATGATCTTTGGACTCGGAAATCAAAAGACTAGATATCATTTTCATAGAATAGAAAATATGATACTGAGATAGAAAATTCAGAGGTAATATGGACGTTATTTTCTATATGAGATCTTTATTAAATCTACTGGGGATCTAATAAGACAGAATATTAAATTCTCTGGGAAGATGATATGTGGTAGAATATCAATTTCCGTTGGGGATAACGATATAGAGACAACTTTTTGTGGGGAAGAATAAACTCTGATTTTATATTTGCTGGAGAATAATCGCAGCAGATAAAAATATCATATATTAACGAGATTTATACATAATATTTCTTTAAGAATTTGCCGTTGATAGGCATCATCGTGACTTTACCATCCATAGAGGTAAGCTGACATGCTCCGTTAGAGAAGACTTTGTTTACGACGAATAGGCCTTCCCATTTCGCGTCGAACTTGCCTTTGCTCATATGTGTCATAGTCATCGGACGTCTGACGGTAAAAACAAGTTCTCCTTTCCGATATGCTCTGACTTTCACCTTCCGGTTAAAAGCTTTTGAAATTCGGGCCTGATACAGCTCGATATTTTGTTGAGCGTACAATCGCTTTTCGTCTAGAGCTTCTAGCTCTTGAAGTCGAAGATGATCATTGTTCTCCGTTGTAAGTTCATTAGAGAATGCGATTCTCAGAGAAGGAATCTGGATCTCGAGGGGAAGGACAGCTTCGCACCCGTATACCAAAGAAAAAGGCGTACACCCGGTCGCATTACGAACTGTGGTACGGTAGGCCCATAAACATTCACCAAGCTTCTCGCTCCAGTTGCGTTTGTTAGAAGAAACGAACTTTTTCAGGAGTTTGATGATGGTTTTATTGAAAGCTTCTGCCAATCCATTAGCTGCTGGATTATATGCTGTAGAAGCTAGGTTATTGATTCGATAGTCGTCGCAGAATCGAGTAAATTTCTGACTGACGAACTGTGGTCCATTATCATGGATAATACGCCGAGGAACACCAAATCGATAGATGACATGATGCTTGACGAAGTTGATGATGTTGGAAGTTTTGACTTCGGATAGCGGGATTGCTTCAGCCCATTTGGAAAAGTAGTCGGTTATTGCTAGAATAAACCGGTGTCCTTTTGATGACAGTGGGTTGATGGGACCAATGATGTCCATGCCCCAGGCCTCGAAGGGCCATGATGCCGCTGTCGGGTGTAAGAACTCTGACGGTTGATTGATAAAGTCTGCATAAATTTGACAGGCTTTACATTTTTGGGCAAATTGAATGGCGTCAGCCACCATCGTGGGCCAATAATAACCCATACGTCGGATGCGATCTTAAAGTTTAGGACCTGGTTGATGGGCTCCACAGACACCATCATATGCTTCACGGATAATCCGTTGTGCTTCCTTACCAGCGATGCATCGGAGGAGAAGACCGTCGTAGGCCCGACGATATAGTGTCTTTGTCATATGATTTTAATAGAATCTGAGAGATCGACGCCGGATAGACGCTGCTTCGTTCGGATTATCGAAAAGTATGTCATACAATACAAAGTCTAGAAATGGACGTCTCCAGTCTTCGGTCATGGCTTCTATTTTGATGGAAAAGACGTATTCCATAGTAGAATCGGAAGAAGACGAGGATGCTCTGTCAAACACTAATCCAGTGCTAAGGTTGGAGGAATCAAATTCATCAGGGTTGAGAGAATTTTCGTCTGGGTCATGGGGAAAACCCAAAGCCAAATTATTCTCGACGTAGAATAGCTTCCGGTTATAAACCACTATCAATTGTTGACGGCTGACCGGTATGGCTAGCACAGCGGCAAGATTAGCCAAAGCATCGGCTTCTGTATTACAGGCCAGCCGAACGTGTTCAATAAAAAAACCTTCAAAGAAAGAAGCCATAGAGAGTGCTGCTCGGTGATAAGGTATCAAATCCTGATGACGGACTTCATATGTACCTCTGATTTAATTGACGATAAGTTTGGAGTCTCCATAAACTTCTAAATACTGAATATCCAGATGTTTAGCAAGTTGAAGACCGATGAGCAACGCATTGTATTCGGCTACATTGTTTGAACATGATTGATCCAGAGAATAAGCCCTCTGAATAGTCAGCCCTTTCGGGGATACGAGAACAATCTCGACTCCGGCGACAATATCGCCATTGGGACCCATTCTAGACGCTCTATCAAAGAATAGACGCCAGATAGGAGTTTCTTCAGAAACCTGATTTGAATCCAGAACTTCATCTAGAATCTCATCGTATAATTTAGAATCCTCTGGAACAGCATAAGCTGCCAGAAAATCAGCAAGAGCCTGTCCTTTAACTGACTTTTGAGGAATGTAATGCATGTCATATTGAGCTAACAAGATTCCCCAATCAGCCAGTCTGGAGTTAAGAATACCGGGTTTCTTCATCATAACCCTGATGGGATTCACTCTGAAAATAACATGAATCGTTTGACCGATGATGTAATGTCGCATCTTCTGAACGGCAAACATTAATGCTAGGCATTCTTTCTCAATTGGAGAATAACGCGGTTCAGCACCTGTCATTGTGCGACTGAGGTAATAAATAGCCTGTTCATGGCCATCTTTGTTTTTCTGGGCGAGCAATGTACCGAAAGAATAATCCATGGCTCGAACATATAGAAGGAATGGTATTCCTGAGACGGAAGGTACCAAAACCGGAGGGTTCATGAGGTACTGTTTGATGTCGTCAAATGCTTTTTGACATTCTTCGTTCCAGACGAAGGATACACCTTTCTTCAGAAGTTTGTTGAACGGTCTGCAGCGTCCTGATAAATTAGAGACGAATCTCCTGATATAAGCAAATCTTCCTTGAAATCCTCGTAGCTCTTTTAAGGTACGTGGAGGACGCATCTCTTGGATGGCTTTGATCTTCTCGGTATCCACGTGTATACCTTTAGCGGTAATGACGAAGCCGAGAAATTTACCACTAGAGACGCCCAGGAAGGACTTAGTAGGGTTCATCTTAAGTTGATGTTGACGCATTAAATCAAAGATAGTCTTCAAATCTTGGATATGATCCTCCTTTTGTCGACTCTTGACTGCAATATCATCAACGTAGCATTCGACTATTTTCCGGAGATGTTCGCGGAATATAGTGCTCATTACTCGCTGATACGTTGCTCCTGCATTTTTGAGACCAAATGGCATCACTGTGTAACAATATGTACCGATCGGCGTTCTGAAGGAAGTATGTCTCTCGTCGTCTGGAAACATTTTGATTTGGTTGTACCCCGAATACCCATCCATAAATGACATTCGTTCGAAACTACACATGTTATCGATCATGACGTCGGTGATTGGAAGAGGGAACTCGTCCTTAGGACAAGCCACATTGAGATCACGAGAGTCTATACAGACTCGGATCTTGCCGGTCTTTTTGAGGACAGGAACAATGTTAGCCACCCACTCAGGATGTTGTTCCTCTCGGATAAATCTGGAAGCCATAAGCTTGTTGACTTCAGCTTCAATTGCATCCATAATGTCTGGACGAAATTGTCGCTGTTGTTGTTTGACTGGTTTAGCATTTGGCATGATATTAAGTTTGTGTGTTGCGATCTTCGGATCTAGTCCTGGCATATCCTCATAGCTCCAGGCGAAGACATCGATGTAATCATGAATAAGCTTGATCATGTCTTGCTTATCTGTTTCTGAAAGACTTTCGCTGATGAATATTAGCTTGGGGGATCCCTTCTCACCAACATCAATTTGGATCAATTTATCTTCAGTGGGAGGTTCTCTTTGCTCGAACCTGAATTCCCATTGGTTGTCTAATCTTTGAGCCCATTGTTCCGATTCGGGTGATATTTCAAAATCATCTTCATCTTTATCATTTTCTTGCGGACCGTTGGCGGAGACCATATTGGCGGATAGAGTAGAACGATGAAAATCGCCAATACTTGTGTCGGAATCCTAAGAGAAGGAATCGGAAGAATCAGATCGTTTATCTCCGTCAGATTTTGGATCCTCATGGACTGTGTTGATGAAGGGGGTAGGAGTAATGTAACCCAATCCGCATTTTGTCCTTCCGTATTTCAAGGGAGGAATTCGAACAGGCATTCTTCTTCTTTTTCCACTACTGAGGCCGGTTCTGAAGTCATAGCCCATATTCTTGATGATGTTTTTGGACTGCTGACTGTAGCGACGTAGTTGTAACCTTCCGGTATCATCGTTTTTGTCGTCGTCTTCCAGATTAGGAGGATTCTGGGGCCCCTTGCAGAAGAATATTGGAGCGTCTCCTGACTTTCTAATAGGAACAAAGAAGTATGAATTTTGTACAGACTCTAATGATACTTCTGTATGAAGAGTTTGAACAACTCCTATAGTTAATGGCTCTAAGCTATCTAGCAAATGTAAATAACTTTGTACATGATTACAAACATCAATATACTGTAAAGGAGATGCTTTATTAATATCAGATGCTGTATTCACAGAAGAAGGCTGAGCCTTAGTAGATTTAGTCAAATTAATGACTAAAGGGGGAGAAGAAGAGCGAGCAGAAGTTTTGTTTCGATTAAGGTCGATAACAAAAGGCTCAGAAAAGGTGAGCTCCCTTGAAGAGGATCGTGGATAGGTAGTGCGTCTACTGACTGGAATGACTAGAATATCTGGTCTAGCCTGAGAAGATGGTGGGAGAGTGGTGCGTCCACTGACAGGGATTATCAGCGAACTTTGTGGAGCTTGGGAAGGCAATGAAGTGGTACATCCACTGACAGAAATTATCAGTAGGCCTTCTTCAGATGATTTAGTAGACCGCGGATGAGTGATACGCCCTTTTACAGGAATAACAAAGGTGTCAACTTTTGATATCTCATCATCATCCATAGCTTGTAAGACTTTTGAATATTCATCTTTGTACATGCGAGAGTCACTATAGTAAGCTTCGACTCCTCTAAAAGGATTAATGTCCGCGACTTCCTTTTGAACTTCTCCCTTTTCATCAATGTATTTGAAGCACTGGTGAAGAGTGGAGGGGACGATATTGTGTTCATGGAGGAAAGGTCTTCCCAAGAGCAAGTTGTAAGATCCAACTAACTCGATCACGTAGAATGTGACACTCGTCTGGAAATTGCCTATTTGTATTTTTAGGCAAATTTTCCCCAGAGGTTTGCTCTTGCCTTGATTGAACCCTAAAATGGTAGTGACTGTCTTGACTAGACGATGAACTGGAATCCGTAAGGCATCCAAGAGACTCTTAGGCATAATACTTAGAGCTAATCCTGGATCAATTAGAATACGGTCGACCTTCATCGTGTCAATGTACCCAGTGAAGTAGAGAGGGCGATCATGACGATTGTCCTCTAGAAGCATATCGTCTTGGATAAAAGTGATGTTCTGAATGATTTCCAAGACACTGTTGCAATGTAGGCAAGTCACCGGCTCTGCTTCCGGCTTCTTCAGATGAGTCAGGCAAGAGTCTGCTTGCAGTAAAGCTTCACTTAATGTTTCCCGAGTTTCTTTGGATAAACGTAAAAGTTCGAAGATGGACAACCTGGCTGGAGTGTTAACAAGTTGAGCCAGAATGTCAAAATTATATGGCTTCTACAATCCGGAAGAAAGAGACTTCTTGATTAGTTTATCGAAGCGGGCAGGTTGCTTCCCTTTGTCGGCTGCTGTTGGTTTAGAGGGAACCGTCTCAGCAGGAACATTTGAAGGTCCTTCGTTAGAGATGGGTGCTGGAGCTACAACCGGAGGGACATCAGGACTTTCCTCAGGAGCTTCAGCGTAATCTTTCAGATATGTTTTTCCTGACCGGGTTCCGGCGAGAGCTTCGACTTCAGGCTCAGGTTCAGGGTCTACCGAAACCATGTTTCAATCCTTCATCTTGTTCTTGGTTTTTTGGTGCTTGATGAGAGCTTCAGTCCAGAAACCGAGGCCAACACGGGATTGATTATGTCTCAAAGTGAGGGCTAGAGGTGCTCGGAGTCCTTTGCCGGAGCTTAAACCCGGAGCAGTGGCTAGATCATAACCCATCTTCGCCATTAATTTACGAGATTGTGAACTATATAGATGAAACGCAGGTTTGTATCTGTCTTCGGATCGAGGTAAAGTTTTTACCTCCGTAGGGGGTGACTTTCCTGCTAAGATGAAAGTAGAGGTTAGTGAAAGATTGGGTGTGATGCTAGAAGTCATATGGCATGACTTAGTCTTCCCAGTTTTTTTTAGATAGAGGAGCCTTCCGAGGAGAAGAGGAAGACGTCTCGAACTCCGTCACTAAATCGGGGTGGATCCACATAATCTCTCCCTTTTTAGTGGTGACGGGAACAAGTCCTTCATTCCGGGCTGGTGGAATATTCACAACTTCAAGGGTTGCTTTGGGGATAGGGACAATCCCACTTTCCACCAATAACGGAGGGAAGTCACCGAACTGCATCGAAATCATATTTGCTGTGACTGTCTTGTCTTTAGGTGTTAGTGTCACAGCTCCTGATTTGATCATTTCTTGGATCTTTCCTTTTAATACGAAGCAAGACCGGATTGTATGACCCAGCATTCTGTGATATGGACAGTATTTTGGATGATCCGTCTTGTTGGCTTCTTTAAGCTTTTTGATATCTGGCAGTTGTATCTTGTTACCTTTAAGTAAACATTCGAAGATGCCCTGAACATCGTCGTCGTCGAAAGAGTATTCTTCCTTCGGCCGAGGAGGTCTCTGCTGTTGATTTGTTGGAGCTGGGGTAGCTTGGGCAGACACTACCTCTTGATTGTTGCTCTGGAGATTGACTTCGAGAGTCTCTTTTCCTTTGCGATTGTTGGGTCGCGCACTATTGCTAGTACTTTGACTTGATTCTTTGGGAGTCATGTGTACCCCCAGACCTTTGAAAGTCTCAGCACTGACTTCGGCAGCTTTGCCACTAACGATGAAGGAAGGCCAATCTTCGAACTAAGTGGATCCTGTCCACATGCTGATGATTGGTAAGAGGTTCGACTTGCAAGTGTCGATAGTGACGGCATCGGGAGTTCCGAGAGGCATTTTTAGAGCTTCTCTTCTGAATCTTTCAATGAAGCTCTCAGTGCTTTCATTATTTTTCTGTTTGATTCTTATAAGGGCTGACATGGTCATGTCGTTGATGCCTTCATAGAATCGTTCTAGAAACATCTGTTTGAACCCGACAAACAAAGTAATGCACCCATCAGGGAGACTTCGATACCATTCATAAGCGGTTCCTTTAAGACAACCAACGAATACCCGAGTGAGGAGGGCATCGCTCGGTTGCAGCTGATCAGTCATTACCTCAAAGTGATTGATAAACTGACTTGGAGAGGTGGTCCCATCAAAAAAAGAGATGGTCGGAGGCTTGTATTTTTGGAGGTACGATACATCCTTCCATTGTATGGGGTAAGGCTGCTTGATACCTAATTTTTGTAAGCCGTCCTTTTGCTTGAACGCTTCGAATTGAGACCAAAGATTCTTCAACTCTTCAGTTACCGCTCCGGAAGATTGCGGTGTCGTTGCTTGTTGGGCATAATTGGGAGGACTGCAGTATATGTACCACCCCCAGCTCCGAACTGACTTGGAGTGGGCTGTACATGAACATTAGACTGTACCCCCGGAATAGTAGAAGGTTCCAGGTTTGGGGCAACAGGAGTATTTAATACCACTAGTGGTACTGTTTGTTGAACTTGCTGAGTTTGTTGCTGAGCTTGTATAAGAGTATGCATAGCAGTCAATATATCCGCCATGGCTCCTAACTGTTGTTCCAAGGAAGAAATCCTTTGTTCATGAGCCTCAGTACTAGTCGAAGGTTCGTGATTGCCATCTACCATATAAGTGGTAATCATTCGAGGTATCGACGATGAAACAGTCTGTTTCGAATCGTCGCTATGAGAGTCAGCATCTTTCTCGGGGATATTCACGGGAGTTAATACTGGGAAGTTGGATTCTCCTAGGAAGTCCTTCGTGGTCTCAGGATTATCACCTGGATGAGAAGAAGAAGAGACCCTGGTCGAAGCTCTGGTTCTGGATCTGGTGCCGAGGTAAACACCGTCTTCAGAATCTAACATAGAATCAGATCGTATTCTACCCCCAGTATTTTTGGAGGTCATGTTGACGGAAGCATAAAGAGGTTCGTCCTCGTCCAGTATTGGTTCATGTTGAATCCGTTCGAAGACATATCGTCTTTTCGGTGAACAACAACACTGGATCACGACCCGAGGTTGGAAGTTCCAACAATGCTCTTCATGACGAATATGAGCAATGTCAGAGACAGATGGAGTGTTGATTCTCTGCTTGTTTTGCAGATATTCCCGGAGATCTGTGAAAACATACTGGGAAGTGTTTGAAGATAGTCTCTGTGTAGAAACTTGTCTTTTATTCTTCTGTCTTTTTGGTTCTTGAATGTATAAAGACCGATTGATCTGAGCGATATAGTTCTTAGCATATTGTGCATCAGGGTCCATTATACTTGTCCCAATTTGATAAGAATTCTTTATGCCGAAAGTAGAACCGAGATGATTCCGGTTAAGCTTGTTACGAAGGTCCATAGGAGGTACAACTTTGGTATCAGTCCTGGATACTTGCAATTTGCCTTTCTCGGATCGGGAAATTTTGAGAGAAGGAAGATGAACATTATTCTGACTGGGAGTTGGTAATAATCCATCTTTAGAGGAAGTAGCTAAAAGGCGTTTTCCTATGTTTGATCTAGTAAGAATACTAGTTAAATTAATCCCAGTGGTAAAAACCTTAGGAGCAGAGGAGTTGACTAAAGAGTCGTTCTCCTTGGTTGGCACAAGATGTGCAAGCTGTGGGGGAATCATTTGCATATTCTGTGGAAGAGAACCCCCAGCATGGCCTTGAGAAACAGTCAAAGGACTGTATTGGTTGGCATACGCTGACTTCAGAGAATTCTTGTCATACGCTGTCATCTGACTAGCATACGCTGGCTTTGGTTTATCATACGCTGTCTGCTGCTGGCCTTTGCTGTATGCTGCCTTTGCTGTACTCTGCCTTTTGACTGCCATACACACAGAGTTATTAATGGCTAAAGAGCCGACTGCTGTCGTAGGAGTAGAAGAAGAAGAGACTTTGACATGTCCAGAGATGGCTTTCCTTGAACACGCTGACTTGGCTAAAGAACCCATTTTGTCAGCGTGACTAGGAGAAGCCACTATTGTCGTATTCAGAGAAGCCGAGGCGTGCTTTGCTGAGGTTGGAGAAGTGTTCTTGTCAGCGAGGGAAGTGACAGAAGCATCTCGAGCCGCCGGAGAAGACTTAGGGACATAGACAGAACGTCCCTTCTTCTTGGCAGAGAGAAAAGCGGAGGAAGCAGTTCGGCCCTCCTTTGCCTTGAGCATTTCTTCGTAAGCAGATTGGTCGAATTGTACAACCATTATCTTCTTCATCGAGCCGATCGACGAAGTATCGCATTGAGTTGTTGCTGTCTCGTTATAGGAGACAGCTTTCTCCAGCAGAGTCGCCAATTTGTTTTCCATAAATAAATTCTGTTTATTTATTGTGTTTCTGAGAAAAGTACAACTGTAGGAATCTGATCTAGAAGACGATCACTTTATCCCTTGGACGATGCGATAAAGAAGGCTCGGACCTCGAAGAACTTGGACAGCAACTGGCAATCTATCTGTTCTCTCTGTTCAGTCTGAATTAAATCTGGTGTCTGTTGAAGGTGGAGAAACTCTTTTTTATAGAGTTCTGAATAACTGCTCTGGGCATACGCTCAGTCAGTTACTTGATGTGTGCATAACTGCAGGGACGCGTGGCGAATTTTGGTGGAGACACGTTGGAGTGCGGTTGAGTAACAGGGTATATCCAGAAGAGATTGATGGCATGAATGCCACGTTGCATAACTTCTGAATGAGTGGGTAACCGAGTACATGACACGTGAGAACGTGTGTTGACTGTACATTTGAAGTCATTCTGAATGTATTTGCTTTGATACGTTGTCTTCTGGAGAAGTATGACTAGCATACGCTGTCTTGTTGAAGAGGAGTCGTATGGAGTCCATACGCTGCCTTTTGGAGACGTATGTCTTGCATACACTGACTTGGATAGCAAGGAGTCATATGGAGTCTATACGCTCACTTGGGTGACAAGGAGTCGTATGGACCTCATACGCTGTCTTGATGAAGAGTCGTATGTAGTACGTACGCTGCCTTGATGAGGAGTCGTATGGAGTACATACGCTGCCTTGATGAGGAGACGTATGGAGTACGTACGCTGCCTTGATGAGGAGTCGTATGGAGTACATACGCTGCCTTGATGAGGAGTCGTATGGAGTACATACGCTGCCTTGATGAGGAGTCGTATGAAGTCCATACGCTGCCTTGATGAGGAGTCGTATAAAGTCCATACGCTGCCTTGATGAGGAATCGTATGAAGTCCATACGTTGCCTTGATGAGGAGTCATATGAAGTCCATACGCTGCCCTGATGAGGAGTCATATGACTGGGGAAGTAGACACGTGGCTGTCCTCAATCTTCTCGAATACGCCATATCTTCCAATAACTGACAAATATCTCTCGAGCGTCGTGTTGCGGATATGCCGGCTGATAGAATGTCAGAAATGACAGTAATGATGGCTGTGCATTCATGATGGCTAATGAGCTGTCCTCGTAAAAGACAAAATCAACTCTCGAAAATCCATACTACGGTTAATTCTCCTAAGACAGCTGTTTTTGCACGAAAGACGAAGTGTCAGATTTATCCCCCACTGAGCGTATACTGTGCTGTCAGTCGAGAAATAATAAAATATTCACTGAGCGTATGACTTTTTCACTGAGCGTATGGCCTTTGGCTGAGCGTATGGCCTTTGACTGACTTGGTCTTATGCCAGCGTGTCATAATTTTTCACACCCTACAGTGTCTACAAGTACCCATGTCAAGACTATTTCCTATATATGTAATATATCTATATGTATATATATATATTTCCTATCGAACAGTAATGCCCCACTGTTTTAATAACAAGTAATACCCGAGCCCCATATCATCTCTTTTATGAGCCTGCGTCTTTTATTCTCAATGCTCGAGTTCAACAAGATATGAGAAACCTGAACCACTCAATGGTATTAGACTCTTGCATGTGTGTACCTATTGAGTTTCCTCCATTCTTTATGGTATGGACCCATACACACAACCCTTTGGCTGCACAAGGTATAGCCCTGTTGTGGGCATACTCTTACCCTGATTTCCTATACACTAGAAATAAACAGGGACCTCGTTAAAGGGGGTATTAGCTGACTTAACCTGTAATTTGTTTGACAGTTCTTCTGATACACACTACCCTTGTCTTAAACTGTATCACATCTGATCCTTCTTCACCTGGGTTGAAATATTGCTGTCCCCATGAGGACTAGGACCACAGGACTAGGCTGGTGAGCAAATAAGAATATTTGACTGATACAGGGTCTTACAAGGTTTGCATATTTAGGATACGAAACTGTACAGTACTTGAAAGTAAGGACTGCACGAATAGGGTGTGAACCGTGCAAAGATGGGGTTAAACACATACCAGTTTACTCGAGCCCCTCTCTTCTTCTCCTAACTGTTTCACTATATGTAGGGTTAGGATTGATACCATATCCTCTATCTAACATCACACACAAGCATATAAAATAGTCTCCTCTTTTATATCTGATATATTAGGCCTCTCCTATTACCTGCACACGGGTTAACTCCTTCCTAAAGTCTCCAAACCCAGTTCCAATTCAACTGATACTACTCCCCTTGTTTTACAGGACACTCTCTCTAACCCTCCTTACCATAACAAACAGCAGGACCCCATGTTCTCTTGCTGCTACTGTTGAATGCAGGGTGTGCACAAAACAACTGATTTGAGGCCTGTAGAAGCCAAGTGCAGGACCAACCTGCTTCTTCCCTGGGCTTGCCTTCTAGGCGACTAAGTCTCTGCACACTTACTCTAACACTGACTGATACAGGGATCTTTGGGAAAAATAATAGACTAGACACATAACTAGTATCTGAACTATTTGGATAGATGACTGAACCTTAGGGTGTATTGGGACTGATTTACAAATTGAATATAAGGCAAGGTATGAACTAAATATGACTCAAAACTGAAAGCTGATGAATGTGGGACTAATACTAGGGTTTAAACCACCCAAGCCCCATACTGTTTGTGTATTGGTACATACAATTACAGTGGTACTGATGCAATATTGGTAAATAAACTCACATAAATAAAAGACTGAACCACAAACCCCTTATACAGAGCACAAATCCTTTGCTACTAATCAGAGCAAGGTATGGCAGTCCAGGCATTGTCCTGTTTCGACTTGTCAAGGCTGAAAGCATGAATCCATTGTATTGCAAAGTCCACACAGGGCTATGAAGGTAATGGTCTAATCATACCAATCCAATAGGTTGATAATAGGCAATCAAGGCCAAGTATGGGCAGCCATCTCATGAAACCTAATGAACTAGAGTTTACCTGCTTCCTAGTACTCCACCTATGGTTGAAGGACTGATGTGAATCTATTGGTGAAGCCAGAACTATACCTATAGAGCAGAGCTCTGATGTCGTGCTGCATCATTAAGGGTGTAGGCAGGCCCTATGCCATGTAGTGGTGGACTACATCTCTGATGCATACTCTCATAGTCTCCATCCCAGGCTTGTACATCCCATAGGTCCTCTAGTGGTCATTCAATCGAACACCTACCCTTCTACTCTTGCATTAATCCCTAACAGTTGCTAGCAAGGCTTAATAGCTCTAATGAATCGATTACAAATTCAAAACTGTGAAGGTCAAGACATTACCTGTTGAATGATTTGGTTGCTTCAAACTCCAACTTCGAGTATTCCCTCGAGGCAGAGCAGGTACAATCTTGCGGCAGAGAAGACTAGGGTTCGGCCCCAAGTCTCGGATTCCCCTATTTATACTAGGGTTTTGATGATTGGGAGGATAGGATTGAATATCCCCCTGTCTATCTCGAGCTAGATTCGAACTCTTCTAATCCAGAGATTTGAATTGGAACTGGCCGTTTGGATTTTAAACATAAAATTTTACATTCCAGTCCCTCTCTCTTTGACCTATTTGAAAACAATCCTTCCTGTATTGGAATTTCAGGAAAACCCCCTCTACTTTCTTTTATTATATATAAGGGTGATTTAGTGCTATTATACTAATCATATACTCCCATTATTAAATGTCTTAGGCTTTAGCTAATTATTTAGCAAAGAAAATAATAATAATAATAAAAATAGAAATTTTGGGTCAAGGGCTTACAGAATATTCTGGTTCCGCAGGTGCTTTTCCTCCGATCCAGGATCTCCACTGGCTGCTCCTCGTAGGTCAAGCTCGGACCCACCTCTAGCTCTGAATAGTCCACCACATGGTTTGGGTCTGGAATGTTGCGTCGAAGCTGGGACACGTGAAAGACGTCGTGCACTCCCTCCAAGCTAGCTGGAAGTTCTAGTTGATATGCCACCTCGCCAATCTGTGCCGTCACATCGAAAGGCCCGATGTACCTTGGACTGAGCTTCCCGCCTCTGCCGAAACGAGTGATGCCTCTAGTCGATGAGATCTTCAGGAACACTCTATCTCCAACTGCGAACTCCAGTGGCCGTCTTCTGCTGTCTGTCCAGTGCTTCTGCCGATCCTGCACAACTCTGAGATGCTTCCGGATCAATCTGATCTTCTCGATCGAATCTACCACCATCTCTGGCCCAAGCAAAGCCCTCTTGCCAACGTTGTCCCAAGATAAAGATGCGCGACATCTCCGTCCATACGCTGCCTCGAACGGGGTCATCTCGATGCTAGCCTGATAACTGTTGTTATAGGCAAACTCTACAAGATGCAAGTATTCCTCCTATGAACCACCGAAGTCGAGTACACAAACCCGCAGCATATCCTCCTGTGTCTGAATGGTCCTCTCGGACTGCCCGTCTGTCTATGGATGATAGGCGGTGCTGAACTTCAACTGTGAACCCAAGCTCAGTTGTAGACTCCTTCAGAAGTGTGATGTGAATTGGCTATCCCTATCTGAAACGATGCTCACCGGCACCCCGTAAATCCTCACGATCTGACGCATGTAGAGGTCTGCAAGCTTCTCGATTGACAGCCCTACCTTGAACGGAATAAAATAAGTAGACTTCATCAGCCTGTCCACGATAACCCAAATAGCATCCTTGCCACTGGGCGTACGCGGTAAACCAGAGACGTAGTCCATGGTGATGTGTTCCCACTTCCATTCTGGAATAGGTAAAGGCTGGAGTAATCCTGCTATTCTCTGGCACTCCGCCTTGACTTGCTGGCATATAAGGCATCTAGAAACAAATCTGGCAATCTCTCTTTTTATACCATACCACTAAACATACTCCCGCAGATCCTTATACATCTTGGTAGATCCAGGGTGAATAGAATACTGCGACTGGTGGGCCTCCTGCATCACATCCTTCCGTAAATCCTCGGGCACACATAACTGGTTCCCGTGCCTCAGGGATCCATCGTCTGCAATAGTGAAGTCGTCGAACAATCCTACCTCTGCCTGGCCTCTGAGACATCGGAGTCCCTCATCTAGAAACTGGGCCTCCTTGATCTTCTCTATCAGTCCTGACTGTATCTACATGTGCATCAGCTGCCCTCCAACTCCCGGAAGAACAATCTCGATCCCAAGGCTCTCAAGATCCTTCAAAAGATGCCGATCTATAGTGAGAAACATAGCAACAGGATATCGACTGAGAGCATCTGCTACCACATTCGCCTTCCTAGGGTGGTATTGCAGATTGATGTCGAAATCCTTCATAAGTTCCAGCCATCTGTGCTGCCTCATATTCAGCTCCTTTTGAGTGAAAATATACTTCAGGCTTTTGTGGTCATAAAGATGTCCACCCTCTCTCCATATAAGTAGTACTTCCACAGTTTCAAGGCAAAAATGACTGCTGCAAGCTCCAAGTCATGTATAGGGTAATTTTTTTCATGAGGCCTTAACTGTCTAGAAGCATAAGCAATGACCCTATTGTTCTGCTCAAGTACACATCCTAAGCCTTTCCCCGATGCATCACTGTAGATAACGAACCCTTCAGATCCAGATGGCAAAGCTAAAACTGGCGCTGTAGTGAGTCTTCTCTTCAATTTTTCAAATGCTGACTGGCAAGCGTCGCTCTAGATGAACTCCTCGTCCTTCCGTGTAAGCTTGGTCATTGGCTCTACTATCTTGGAAAAATCCTTTACGAACTTCCTGTAGTATCCTACTAGCCCCAGGAAACTACGAATCTCTGCTACTAACTTGGGAGGTGCCCATGCTTCCACAGCTTCAATCTTCTTGGGATCTACAGAAATCCCCTCTTCAGTCACTACTTGCCCTAAGAACTCCACTCTGTCCATGAAGAACTCGTACTTCGAGAGCTTCCCATACAACTTCTCCTTCCGCAGAATCTCCAACACGATCCGCAGGTGCTCCACATGCTCCTCTTCGGTCTTTGAATATATCAAGATGTCATCAATGAAGACTAGAACAAACTTGTCCAAATACTTGTAAAAAACTTTATTCATCAAGTTCATAAACACTGCTGGGACATTGGTGAGTCCGAACGGCATCACCAAGAACTCATACTGGCAGTAACGGGTATTGAAAGTTGTCTTCAGAATATCCTGCTCCCGAACCTTCATCTGATGATATCCCGACCGAAGATCAATCTTGGAAAAGACCTTCACCTCACTCAGCTGATCAAACAGCTCATCAATCTGCGACAACGGGTATTTATTCTTGATGGTAATGTTATTGAGTGCACGGTAATCGATGCACATCCTCACAGTCCCTTCCTTCTTGGGTACGAAGAGTACCGGTGCTCTCCAGGGTGGAGCACTGGACCGAATAAAACCTTTGCCTTCCAACTCATCAATCTGGGCCTTCAACTCTGCAGCTTCCTTCGGGTTGATCTTGTAGCAATGCTGGGACTTCGGCGCTAATCCGGGTATTAGGTCGATGCTGAACTCCACATCTTGATCTGGCGACAATCTTAGCAACTCTTCGGGAAAGACGTCGAGAAACTTTGTAATCAATGGATACGACAACTCCTGGGCTTCTACAACTGCTCTGAAATAGACTCCTGCTGGCCTCTCTACGATCCGTCTTCTGACCTCGAACGGCAGAACTCGAGACGGGCTGAAAGTGACCTTCCCCTCATGGCAGTCTATTACAGCAAACTGCTTACTCATTCAGTCGATGTCGAGGACTACATCGAATTCGGGCAATGGCATTACTAGAAGTCGAGCCCTACGCTCTCGTCCAGCTATAGTGATAGGGCAATCCACCATGTCACTAACTGGCACTACCCCTCCTCTTGTCATAATCTGACAGTTTCTCCTAGTGGGCTTGGGTGTGAAGCCATGTCTATGCAGAAACTTATATGATACAAAGCTATGTGTGGCTCCAGAATCAAACAATGCAATAGCAGGAAATGAATATATGATAATAGAACCTATGATAACATCTGGAACTGCATCCTCCTCCTCAACTGCGGCCATGACGTAAGCACCTCCCCGCTGTGGTCCTCCCCTCTGCTGCTGCTGGTGCTGTGCAAATCTCTGCTACTGAGGTGGTAGAGCTGGTCCTCCTCTCTGGGGTACAGCAGGCAGTGCTCTGGGTGGTGCAGGTGGTGGTCCTCCAGCTCCTCGGGGTCCTTCCGCTAGTCTGGCTGTGGCCTGCTGGCAGTCTCTCATCTGGTGTGTGTCTGACCTGCAGAATATTCAAAGTCTGAGCCTCTTGCGATAAACCTCCATGTGGTGTCCTGGCCGATGACAGTATGTGCAAGTGACTCCCTGCTATCTCTGATGCTGAACTGTTGGAACTCTAGCAGGACGGTGCTGAACTGCTGCCTGCTGATGTGGCCTTGTCTGAGTCTGCATCTATACCCTCTTCGCCGGTGCCTGGTAACTACTGCTGTCGATGTCCCTATCCCTCTTGGGCCTTGGGTCCATCTCATTCTCTACAGGCTCAGCAATCTAGAGGATGCTCGAGTAAGTCGTCGCCTGGCTGATCGCCACTGAGTGCCACAACTCTTTGATGAGGCCCTTCTTGAACCTCAAAGCCCTCTCCTCCGGCGTGTCGACTAGGTTCTCTGCGAACCTGCTGAGTCGGGTGAACTCTGAAGTATACTCTGCCACCGTTATAGCCCCTGCTGTAAGGCCTCGAACTGCATCCGAAGCTCGTCTCTCTCGATGTCGGGGAAAAATTTCTCCTTGAACAGAGTTTTGAAATCTGCCCAAAGAACCTGGGATGCTGCTAACTGGGGTTCCTCGCGGTACCAGGCTCTGGCAAGGTCGAACAGTCGCATGCTCGCAACCTCCACCTTCAAGTCATCAGGGATGCTCGCCACCTTCAGCATCCGCTCCATATTTTCCAGCCACTCATCTGCATAAACAATCCCCTCGTTGCCCCAAAGGTCCATCGTGCAGAGGTTCTGGTAGTCCCTGGCCGTCCCCGATCTCGATTCTGCTGGTGTTGGAGGTGCTACAGGTGCTGGTGCTGCCGTCTGTCGAGTCCTGAGTGCATCAACGATGGTTGCTCTGAACTGTGCTGTCTGGTAGTTCTGGGCCTCCATAAACTGCTAGAATATGGTCATCACCTGGGCGCCATCAAATATCATCGTCGAGGGCAACGGAGGAAAGATAGGAGGCGGTGGCAGAAGATGATCTACTGGAGCGTCTTACGCGGGCTGTTTTGAACTGCCTGTAACTCCAGGCTGATCTGCGGTCTTCCTCGTAGGGACCATCCTGCAATACAAAGAAAACTTTGTTGATTGACAAACCCTAAAACCCAAAAATAAACCATGTTTTTATAATAT
Organism: Iris pallida; assembly: GCA_029216955.1. Taxonomy (NCBI): domain Eukaryota; kingdom Viridiplantae; phylum Streptophyta; class Magnoliopsida; order Asparagales; family Iridaceae; genus Iris; species Iris pallida. Next base: position 17,142,066 of record JANAVB010024994.1, read on the forward strand.
CAATGCACCTGGTAAAGCTGATATACCCTTATTTTTTGTTTTACCTATATTGTGATCAAGTTTCCCTAGTGTAATCAAGTCCCCCAATAGTATGCTAAGACCTAGGTACCATTTGGATAGACCTGCATGGGCCACCACTAAAAACATGTCACGACCCACTCCCGAATAATCGGACACGAGTCGGACACGCCCAGCCTTCGTCGTTAGATACGATGAAGTAAGTTGTACCAATATCTAGGGAGAACTATGAATCCAGATAAGAATGAAAGTAAATCACAGCATCTAATATCGAAACCCAGAATCTGAGATACAAGTCTAAAAGTTATTACAATTCCAGCAAATAAAAGATATACGGATGTCTCTAGTACAAGTCTAGATAAAGCTAAAAAGGAAAATACTAGACTTCCTCAGCCTCTAAGTCCTGGAAAATGCTCATAGGTGCCTCCAGGTTCCTGTTCGTAATAAGTATCGCAGATAGCCTCCAACTCACCTGCAACATATCCTAGTCAGGAGCGGAGCTAAGTATATCCAAGGAAATGAACATGAACATCATGGTATGAAAAAGAATACAGAAAAATATACAGTACGAGAAATGAGATCAAGATATGAAACCTGAACATGAATACTGAAAGTAAATACAGGGAACATGAAATGAGTCCTGAACATGAAATACAACATGAACCTGAAGTGTGTAATATATCAAAATACATCCAGAGTGTGTGATCAGCTTGGGTAGATTCAATGAACATGAAATGGTACGACTTTGGTCCCGCGTGCATGATACGGGGCCTAAGCTATTCACATGAATAGTAACTCAGGTTTGTTCACACATCTGTAGTATTTTTTCTCCCAGACATAAGTAAACTCAAGAAACATGATACAAGACAATCTCGTGATATATCGTCTCAACCAGAAGACACAAGAATGAATATACAAGATATGAAGAAATGGACAAGTCCGAGGAGTATACTTGCCTTCGTCAGGGGGATCAAGTGTAGAAAGTATAGCTGGATATCCTCCTGTTTATTTGATACAAGTTGGTTAATAATCTACAAGTTCTAGTTTAATGATTTCATTTTAAAGCATGTTTAACTAAGCGTATCATATGGCTTAATTATATTCTACCCTAGCTAAAGAATCTATATATTAAAATAATATACATATTAAGTTATTACAGCCCTAAACATCAAACTAACAATAGGACTGTAAGAGTCATGACTGCAATGTAATAACCCAAAACTAAAACATTTACCCAGCTGAGATACTAAAACATTCATAAAAATACAACTTGAGATAATCCTAGATTAATGGTTTCAAGATAACAGCTACTCAAAAGGTAGGAAGAGTTCAGTTTCAATTTGCTATTAATACTTAGGTCTTAAATCAGTAGATATTCTCAAATTCTGTTCAATAGGAAATGGTTCAAATCAAAGTCAATATACATTTGCTAACTGGTATCCTAAATCAGTCAAGCCCATACCTATTTCAAAAATACTAATATCTGAATATTAAAACAGTCCCAAGAGTTCAGTCCTGAACATAACCGATATGTTTCAGGCTAAGTAACTTATACAAACAGTCCTGTTTTAGGCTAATACAACCAGCCCTTCTTACAAATGAGAACACATAAGCTCCCTAGTCTTGCATCTACATCCCAACATCAACATTCCTAAACATGGCTGCTTCTATAGGTTACAAAATTAACTATATTCTAGATTACATACATATATACATGCTGATATGCTTATAATTATTTAGCTAAAGAAACTGGCACTGTCAAGTATAAGGTTAGGCTCTAATATAGGACTATTGTAATTTCAGTCCTCAATTACTGAAACAATTCAGTCTAGGTAGGACTGATACAACAGTCCAGTCCATAGGTAGGACTGATACAACAGTCCAGCTACCACATATCCTAAACTAAGGAGTTGTAGTTTAAATCAAAACATCTATCCCCTCATCAGTTCGAAACTAAGCCTACACTACCCAGATTTCCTACAGGACGTTGGAGGTAATATCTCCACTACTATGTCACCTGGCAAGCTTAAAATGCTCCTCAGTGTCAGTCTTGTTTAAACACTGATATCCACTACCTGAACATGACAGTCTCCCATATTACACTGGACTATCCTACCTCTTGGTTCAGGAATGAAATTAGCCTTCCAAACCCTCCCTTCGAACAATAGTTCAACTTGACTGAACAATAGGCTACTCCTAATATGCCTTCACAGGAAATTTTAGAAGACAACTAATTTGCTAAATGATCAACCCAAAATAATAGGCAGTATAAGACATTCATAAAATTTGTGAGATGGGAACTTGACATAAAGTAGAGTAATCAGACTTTCTCCTTAGATTGTACAGTAGTACAGAAATTAATGGCCAACTCGGGTCATAAATTATTTGGTTAACTCCTTGCATTCCTTCCCTCTGAAATTAACTCAGACTTAAAATAATACTCACAGGCATCATTCAAAGCTTACCTCCCAATAATGTATAGGTACAAAACATTTGTCTTTAAGTTCAGAACAATAGGATAGGGAATATCATGAGGTTTTACAATAAGATAAACAGGTGGACTCATCCTTCAGAAATCAGTCTTGAGACTGAACTAAACTCAAGCATCAGGTCTGGGAATTAAATTAGCTATCAAATATCAGGTTTAAAACTGAACTAACTATCAGATCCAGTAACTTCCTATCAAAATCTGATATAGTCTAAGTAAGGGTCTCAGATTTACTTAGGGTAGATAAACAATCCTCAAAAGTGAGCAATTCAGAGATTCAATAAATTGCTACTTGTATGCTTCAAATAAGGTGATAGCTAATCTTAATTCCAATTAACCAGATTACTCATTCTATCATATGCATCCAACATATCCTTGCTTCATTGTATCCTGCATTAACAGAGCATGGTTCACCTCTGATACTCTCGGATATTCAAAAAAACTAGCATTACACACTCCTACCTTTCACAAGCATGCCTATAAAGTTTTAATTAGAAAGGTTAGAAAATTACCTGAGGGTAGACTTGGGTTGATGTCTCAACGAAACAACTCTCAGTGTTTGGATACTGCACTTGTGTGTCCAAACTGATCTAAAACCTGAACCAACAACAAAAGAAACAGAGAAATATATCACAACAGACACACCCCTCTCTGAACATTTAAAATCCATACTGAGGACACTCACTTGGTATCCGAACTAAACTTTATTAGATACAAACGTTAAAGTGATCAATTCGAGCTCTGCAAATAGGTTACCGATCTACGACCTCAGATCTGACCGATACAAGAAATGAATTGATTGAAATAGTCAATTAACTCGGTATCAAATCCAGAGAGAATTAAGGAAAAATGTTCACACTTATCAGGGTTCAATTGTTTGGAGAAAACGAGCAAACAATTGGACTTCATAGATCTCCTCACCAACGAGAGCAGACAAAACTCAATCAAGAAAGAAATTAAATCAATAATTCCTCATCATTCACAAATTCTCAGATCTGAACAAAATTGTGCTCGATTCCTCACCTGCTCTGCTACTGTGGATCTGTCGAAGGAAAAGAGGATCAACTTTATTGTCGCCTAGCACCCAGACGAGATCTTTGCTATAACCGCCATGGATTTGCTTCGAAATACAAATTTGGATCTGGCTTGATGAGGAAGGAGAGAACAGAGCGTTTGTCAAGAATTTTCAGATGTTAGTAATGAGAGAGAGAAGAAGGACAGGCTTACATAGGAGCTCGAGACGGTTAGGCCGTTAGAAAATGTTCGAGAGAGAAGAGAATTGGCAGGAAAGAAAGTATTTCTAAACGAAGGATTGAAGTGAGCACACAGATTCAGCCCCATCTCACAAAGTCTTTAATATGGAAAGAGATTAGTGGGCTTTAGGAATAAGAGCCCAACACTACAAGGCTGAATTGAAAAGGCCTAAAAAAAGAAAGATTATTTTATTAAAATAATACTATATATAACTATCAACTAATATCAATTTAAAATATATATTGGTCTACTAACCAAAAGGGAAATGCTAAATTTTTTTAATGTTCCAAGAAGGGTAGGGTCACATCTTTCTAGGCTTTTCTTTGTACAAGCGAGTTTGCAATCAATTTCAGTGTTTCTGTAATACCTGTCTTTAATTTTTAATGGCAAACACTCGTCTGAGCTGTCTCATTCGTGCTTACTGACATACTTGAAGCACTGGTGGAGTGTGGACGATACGATTATATTGTCATGTATCCATAGACGCCCCAAGAGGATATTGTAGGACGTATTTGCGTCTATGACGTAGCAGGTAACCTCCATCTTTAGGTCGCCGATCTGACATTTCAAGCGAATCTTTCCCAGGGGATAGCTTCTTCTCGAGTTAAAACTGCTAATGGCAGTATTGGTCGATGCTAGCCGGTATATGGGGATGACTAGGAGTTAAAGCAAACTTTTCGGGATGATGCTTATTGACGAGCCAGGATCGATGTGCATCCGATCCACCTTGATGTCGCCTATGTATCAAGTGTAGTACAAAGGGCGATCATGTAAGTTGGTTTTGATTAACATGTCCTGTGAGATAAATACGATGCTGGGCTTTACATCTGCGCAATTGCTGCCCTAGAGATCTGCTGACGAGTCTTCCCCTGTAGGCTTGACCTAAGCTAAGTAGGCGTCAATATTCTGGAGTGCTTCGTTCAATGCGACGTGAATATCCTTGGAGAGCCTTAGGAGCAGCTCGTATAAGGACAACTTTGCTGGCGTATTAGCAGTTGTGCTAGTATGTGAAAGTTGTAATGCCTCTCCAGCCCCTGAGGTACATCCTTACGGAGCGGCCTGTCGAACCAGGTTTCCTTCAGCTTGGATTTGTCTGTCGGTGGAGTCTGAGATGGTCCCGGAACATCAGTAGCAGACAGCGTTGTCGGCTGAGGGTCCTCGACTGAATTACCCAGAGTTGGCTGGAATTGTGAGCCAGACCAGGTAACAACGGCTGCCGCCTCCTCAGCTTCGGCCGAGATTGTGTGGCAGGATTTGGGCTACCTGCCCTTCTTTTTACTAGTTGAGGATGGCACCGCTTGGGTAACTTCGGGCACTAAGTCCGGGTGGACCGACATGACCTCTCCTCGTGACGTGGTGAGAGGCACCAATTCGGTCATTTGATCTCGGACATGTGGAAGTTTAGTAACCTCCATCGTTGTCCAGAGAACGGGTACTACCCCGTCCTGAGTTTTCGTTAAGGGGAAGTCGCCGAACTGAATGGATACCATGTTTGCAGCAACAGTAACCTCTTCGAAATCCAGGGACAAAGCATTGGAGTTGATAAGGTTCTGGATGTATCGCTTTAATGTGAAGCACTCCTGTATGGGGTGGTGGACATAGCGGTGTAAGTGACAATACTTCGGATCCTCAATGGCCCCATCTACAGCTAAGGGAGCAAATATTCCAGGAGGATTGCCGCCTAGAGGAATAGCAGTCGTGTTTGAGTCCGCATTGACTGCGGGGCCCAAACTTGTTTGTCCAGGTGTCCTTGCTGGTTGAGTAGGCAAGGCAGCCTTGATCTCGTCTACTGACTTGACCAAGGTTATGATCATGGCTTCAAGCACTTCTAGACGTTGTCGATCACTAGGCCCTTCATAATCATCTTCTACCATAAATAATGTCCGCATATGGGAAGAGACGGAGGGGACCGTAGAGGACGTGCTTTCCGTGTGGTACCCTTGTACAGAGAAATCGTTGGGGAACATCGGAATGTCCTTATCCTCGGACTTAGAAGGGGTGCTACCCCCTGCGCAGGAAGCTGCGTAGACTTGGCAAAGGCGGTCACCCTCGGGGACGTCCAAGTCTGTTGCATAATTCCAGTGGATCGCTACACCCTACGCATCCTCTTGAAATACCAAATTGTTGCATACATTCAGGAGACTACCACCCCCGGCTTCGTTCACCCCCAGGGACATCGAGGATGAACCCCCGCGTGTTGGAAGATTCTTTCTTGAACGGGTGCCTAGGTAGACACCCCACGTAATCGTAGGCGACAATCCTCCATATGAGAAATTCCTTGTCGTGCTGGCTTAGGTTGTCGAGCTAGAGGAGCATGTCTTCTTTCCTCCCTTGTCGTCAGAAACCTTTCGAGTCGAATTACATAAGGCAAAAGAAAATTCCTCGTCTTCCGAAATTTGTACTTCTTTTTCGAGTTGTTGTCGGACAGGTGCTGGCTGGTGAAGTCGCTAGAAGACGAACTGTCGATCTTTAGGTGTTGTTGACTTGTTACAGCAGCAGTTGATGGCGACTTGGATACATTGATGTCCTAGAGAGGGTTCACCGCATACCAAGGTGACCTCTCTCTTCTTGCGTTTGTGGATGAGCACCTCTCGCAAGTCGAGAGCAGATTGATCTACCTTTGCATCCGTTCTGTGGGCCGGGGTATCCCAGGCACACGGGTGCATAGCTGTCATATTTGCTTCCTGATTTGAGGCTAGTACAAGCACTTACTCTAGATCATTATGTGGAGACTCTTGGGATCTGCCATGTCCGTTTGCCGTCGAGGGCTGGATGTAGGAAGTTCTGTACAACTTTCTATCAGGGGCCCATGTAACAACTAACGGTACCCGCTGACGGTCAGCAGATTGGACAGTTGGCTGGGCTTGTTGAGCCCGTACTGCCCTAGACTTCTTCGACTTAGTGCCCAAAGGTGCATAGTAGGAAGAGACCAACTTGGAATCTTCAATGTTCTCTGTGAGCCGCATGGGGTCTGGCACGCATGAGATGCGATCGAAGACGGAGCTTCTGTTGGCCGTATGGGGCACCATGTCTGCGGCCAGGATTGTCTGCCGTATAGGCCGCCTGCCTACGACCGCCACTCTTATGCAGTCTCTTCTTTGACCGCATGGATTTCCCCTGTGCCCAGCATCGTAGTGTTTTCCTCTGCCAGATTCGGGGACAGTGGGGTCCTTTGTGGTTCAAAATGAGACTGTATGGGAGCTTTGGTTGCCCTCTTAAGTGGCGAAACGAGTTCCTTCCAGAGCCTGGCGAGGGAAAGTGGTCTTAGGCTTCCGTGTCCTGTGGGCTCTTTTTGGGTTGGCTCGCTTCTGTGCTGGACTGGTTGTCACAACCCGCACCCAATATTTGGGCATGAGCCGTAGGTACGTCCAGCCTACGCCGTAGTATCGGCGGTAGAACGCTGTCTAGTCATCTCCATATTTTATCAAATACAACCATACAATTTATAGATTTCCATAATACAACCAATTACGCAGATCATTCCACAGCAATAAGATATATGTACAATAACCACGGTGAGAGAAAACTAATAACTGATCTGAATAGTCTCTAAGGTAGAGACCAAAATATGATAGATAAAATAATTTCAAGAGAACAAAATGTTCCAAGATGGATGTCCACTACTCAACTCTTATAATCCACAAAATAAAATGAAGTACAATAAATAAAAGATTTTCTGGAGGCAACTCCTGCTCTATAGAATAATATCAAGCTAAATGTCTCCTGCAGAGGGCAGCCCCGCATCCAGGTCCTGCATGCTCAGATCAGGGTCCACAGTCTGCTCATAATAAGTGGTATAGAACTTCTCTAACTCATCACCTAAAATGTTGGTTTTCCAGTCAGAAATGGAACAAGTACACATATGACAGCTATCCGAGACACAATAGAGTCACTGAACATGTATATAGCATATGAGAATGAAACTAGAAAGTAACTAGCGTCATGGTGTAAAGGAAAAGGACATGTAACTCGAGAAATAGCTACCAGAAAGCAATATGTAAACTATGGTAACATGGCAGGTATGAAGAACAAGATGAAATAACTTGGAATATTAACGATCTATGTGCATTAAAATATCAGTTTCGATGTGTGAACGGCTAAGAGGTAAATTCGGTACCTTGCACGTATCGTGTGCAGCTGCTATTATTCAAGAATAGACATATAGGATGGAATGGGTTGTTCACACGTCTACTAAGATATTTTCCCGCCTAGCTAGTACTCATAGAATCAATCGCAAGTAGGGTAAACATAAAAGATAATCAAGATGTACAATAAAATCCATGATATTAATCCTCGTGTGACGAGCGTGTCAACAAGTAACAAGACATATGTATAACAGGTAGAGAAAACTATCAGAAACGGTAACGATCAGTATATGCACTTGTCTGTGGTCCTGAGCTGCGGGTATGAGTCGAGCACTGAGTCAAAGTCAAGAGAACCTATATTATGAATTGATATTAATCAATACATGAGTTTAAATTAAAATAAGTCTATCCTTTAAATATTGTAAGCTTCCCTACATGTTTAGTGGTTTTAAGGGTTTGGACTGTCTTTCGAGTTCAATTATACTCTTTGAAACCTTGCCTTCATCTATCCAAGTTTTATAGGTATCTATGAAGCACTATCCTTGATACAATATGGCCATGGCACTCTACCCTACCCTGACACTACCCCTCACTACAGCAAGCATGGTCACATATTCTATTAGTTACCTACCCATGACTTAAGATTGAAATTAAGGATAGGATAATGCTGATACAAGGGACTATGGGATGAGCTATGAGTATGAGGCTCGAAACATCAAATTGATCAGTAGAAATGACCAATAGGAAGACTAACCCCTTTTTGTAAAGCATGATACACAGAGGGAAGAATCAATAATTGGGACACAATAGTATAAAACCACTCCACTCATGGAGTCCAACCTTTGTTCTGTTTGCCATCAGAGGTTGAAGTGTACATGTGTAACCTGGCTTTAGTGATCTGCACTACTCAATCCACATAGCCTATTTTCCTTATGGTGTCACCTAGGCATCTATACTCAGTTTAGCAAAAGGCAGGGTCACCCACAATCACTCTTTCTTCCATCGATACTCCTCTGTTCGGTTAGTAGTCGATTAAATAAGTCCCTCTACTGTCACTTCATTCTCCCAAAATTCATATAGATGTGTATACCATATCAGTCCACACCAAGACTTCGTATTGCTGATACAGATTATCTAGTATCACTACATGACTGTCTCAGCTTGCATGACCAATACCCCCAAAGTCACACAGGTGCACAAATCTCCTATGAAACTGACCTGATGCTACTTGATGTTGATACTGGTCTATTGACTGATACATTAGAGATCATCCTCATTGCTTCTTTTTGCAAATGTGAGATGATAAGATAAGCCAATTGAAAGGATAACATCAGCAGAGGACATAAACAGATACGAGCCCTCATTGTATATACCCGAGCACATCATATAGGCTTGTTAAATCAACTCCCAAACTCTGATACTTACTTACGTCTGGTGCCCTGCTTTCTATCCCCTTGTTTCTCGCTACTGCTGCATCCTAAAAACCTGAACACATCCTACATGTACCTACTCTGCTGTACCCGTATGCAACTTGCTAATACTAACTAATACCAACCTACCTTTCCTCAAAGGATCCACCTTCATATACTGAGATAAAGGGGTAGGGGATAAGACACACATCCCTATTCATGATTCTACTAATCTAACATCCTATAAATATTTGGTACTCGGTATCCTATACATATCTGCTATAGGATCTTTGAGAGAGGTAAGCACTACTGCTACTAATGTAGGCAGCAAGTCTTGGGTCATGAGTAGTAAGAGCTGCTGTTAAGAACTCATTCTCGAGCTAAGTCACCTTGCCCTGATACCAAAACATGAATACTTAATGCCCAGAACCTAAATAAATAATAACAATTTGGAATTGTCAAAAGAGTAGAGAAGTAAAATAGTGTATGAATTCTCGAGCTATTACCTCCCCCATTCATCTAAATGGATTAAACCAGTAGAAAAATATGATTGAACATAAGATTAATGTAGATTGAAAAATTTGATACAATGGGACTTGATATATAGGTACAAAGCTGTACAGTACTAAAGGGGAACTGATCTAAGGGTAGGGCCCTTCACTCCTATTCTGCTATTGCAACTGTTTATACTCGATTCCCCTTCTTTGTGGTCATAATATGGTGCACGGTTATGGACACCTGTTACTCGTGTGTACCCAGGATACCAGCCCTGATACTCTATACAGTTCTCATTTGCAACTAATACTTGGTTTACAACTAATATATCATGGGGAAGTTGATACATGGTATACATTTAGCCTACCTCAGGGTTGTCTGATTCCTTCTCTCTCTAATACGGATCATTCCAACCTGACTGACCTCTCTACTCACTAATCTGACACCTGTTTGTTCTTTGCATCTTAACTAACATACAGGCAATCTGGCTTATGCCAACATAGATATGCTGTACCTCTATAATATATACGAGCCTACATACCAGATAAACACCCCTTCTTTACATCTATTTGATACTTTCCCCTAATGTATCCTGCACAAGTGTTTAGATCTTTGTCCATGCTAAGTCAATTTGTGATACCAGAGATACCATAACCTAGTCAATCATGCACCAGTATTCAAAACCGTGTCCCTAACATACCTTATGGCCAATAGAGTTTTATGCTGCACTTACTTGTGCGCTCAACTCGATTCTTGAGGACACACCCTATGTTGTTTTCTCAATATCTGTTTGTGAACGAATTTCACCTTTCACAACAACATGACAGCTGCACATAGGTGCACTCATATCTGCAAATGTGTCTAACACAAGTATCTGATATAGGGAAATTGATTCCCTCTGACAACTGAATAGTCCCTCCCTCATATATGTTCTCATACTCTTGGTTCTTTTTAGAGGTTGCTACAATTATCAGTGATTCTAATCATGGTGAACTAACTATATTGAAAGATTCTCATGTTAAAGACATACAAGGATGAGAGTTACCTGTTTCTTACGATAGGAAACTCTGTACTGGGACCTTCTCGACTGTGGACTGCAAGAACTGGAAGGTGGCGTCGGGGATTAGGGTTGTAAATAATCAAACTCGGCTGCTTCCTTCTATATATACAGAGTTGAGGATAATTAGGAGAAGATTTGAATTCCTATAGGGTTTTATCCTAGTAGAGATTCGATCTAGGGTTTGAACAATCTCCCTAGTATTCGATCAGATGGGTATTTGAACTGGATTTTGATGAAGCTGAAGATTTGAAATTGGGTCCTGCTCTATCCATTCCTATTCAAACAGAGTTTAACAGGGTCGGCCAAGCCATTTGATTTGAATTGTAACCTTTGCAAATAGGCCCCTATATGAATGAGACTTACAAAAGTTCCCAATCTAAAGTAAAACTTAAAAGTGAGATTTAGTCTAATTTTTCTAGGGTTTTGCTTAGAAACTTTCCCACAAGTATAATCAGTCTTAATTTAACAGTAATAGTAAATTATAGAATTGATACCAAAATTTTAGTTCAAGGGCTTACAAATCTATCCTCCTTAAAATAATTTTGTCCTCAAAATTAAAGGATAGGCAGAAGGGTAGAAAATATCTCATGCCTCGAAAAGGTAAGGATAGCGCTCCCGCATCTCGTCTTCCCTCTTCCAAGTGGATTCGCCCGGAGAATGGTGCCTCCATGCGACACGTACCAATGGAATAGTCTGGTTGTGCAGCACTTTCTTTCGGCGATCCAAGATCTCCACGGGCTGCTCCTGGTAGCTAAGGCTCGGTCCCACCTCAATCTCTGAGTGGTCTAGCACGTGACTGGGGTCCACCACATACCGTCTCAACTAGGACACATGGAAAACGTTGTGCACTCCCTCCAATGCAGGTGGTAATGCCAAGCGGTATGCCACTTCTTCGATCTTCTCAAGGATATCAAACGGCCCGATGTACCTCGGACTGAGCTTTTTGCCTCCTCTAAAATGTATCGTGCCATGTGTCAGAGATATCTTCAAGAACACCATATCGCTAACCTAAATTTAAGTAAGAGTTACAACCTATTCTTATCATTATTAACTGTTACAACTACTGAGAACTATACCTTAAACTCTAACGGCCTTCGGTGATTGTCAGCCCAGTGCTTCTGCCTGTCCTGAGCTACATGCAGTCGCTCTCTAATCAGCTTCACCTTTTCCGCAGCATCTACGACCATCTTGGGTCCCAACAATGCTCTCTCGCCTACATCGTCCCAAGATAGTGGGGTGCGACATCTCCGTCCATACAAAGCCTCGAAAGGAGACATACCGGTACTAGCTTGGTAGCTATTATTGTAGGAGAACTCCACAAGGTGAAGGTGATCCTTCCACGAGCCACCAAAATCTAGTATGTATGTCCGCAGCATATCCTCGAGCGTCTGAATGGTCCCCTCTGACTGCCCATCTGTCTGTGGATGATAGGCTGTGCTGAACTTGAGCAATGTGCCCAAGCTAGCCTGAAGACTCCTCCAAAAGTGAGATGTGAACCTACTGTCATGGTCGAAGTCGATACTCACTGGAACGCCATGCAACCTAACGATCTGCTTCATATGCAACTCCGCCAACTTCTTCGTGGACAGTCCCACTTTGAATGGTAAAAAGTAGGCCGATTGGGTCAACCTATCAACGATGACCCAAATCGTATCCTTCCCTCCTAGCGAACGTGGAAGACTGGAAACAAAATCTACAGTGATATGTTCCCACTTCCACTCGGGAACCGGTATCGGCTGAAGTAAACCTCCTGGTCTCTGCCTCTCGGCTTTGACCTGCTAACACATAAGGCATCTAGACACGAAGCGCGACACCTCTCGCTTCATGCCATACGACCATACGTGGGCTCTCATATCCTTGTACATCTTGTTGGCTCCAGGATGCAATGAATACTGAGAACGGTGTGCCTCCTACATGACCTTCTTTCATAGCTCTCCACTAGGTACACATAATCTTGTCCCGTGCCTCAACGAGCCATCCTCTACAATGGTGAAATCCCGCAACAAACTGGCCTGCGCTTGTGCTATGATACCCCTCAACTACTCGTCCTGATGTTGTGCCTCTCATATCCTGTCCATCTGTCCAGACTGAATCTGCATGCCCAGCATCTGCATCTCAACTCCGGGAATGACAACCTCAATGCCTAAGCTATCCAACTCTGCTAACAAGTATCAGTCTCTCGTCAAGAACATAGCCACTGTGTACTGACTCAAGGCATCCATAACTACGTTCGCCTTCCCCGGATGAAACTGCAACGAGATGTCGAAATCCTTCATCAATTCCATCTATCTACGTTGCCTCATATTCAGCTCCTTCTGTGTGAAAACGTACTTCAATCTTTTGTGGTCAGTGAATATTTCCATACGCCCTCCGTACAAGTAGTGTTTCCACAACTTCAGGGCGAATATAACTACTGCCAGCTCTAGGACGCGGGTGGGGTAATTCTTCTCATGTGGTCACATATGTCTGGATGCATATGCTATCACCTTCTTGTTATGCTCTAGAGCACACCCCAAGCCCTTTCCTGAAGCATTGCTATAGATAGAAAAACCGTCGAAACCGGATGACAACATCAATATGGGAGCTGTCGTCAGCCTCTTCTTTAGCTCATCGAACGTAGCCTGGTAGTCCTCTGTCCACAAGAACTCTACGTCCTTCCGAGTGAGCCTAGTCATCGGCTTTACAATCCGAGCAAAGTCCTGCACGAACTTCCTATAGTACCCTACCAATCCCAAGAAGCTCCGAATCTCTGCCACAGAAGTCGGAGTAGTCCGTTACTCAACAGTAGCAATCTTCTTCCGGTCAACGGATATACCGTCTCCTGTTACCACATGCCCAAAGAATTCCACCTTGTTTAGGAAAAACTCGCACTTCGAAAGCTTCCCGTAGAGTTTCTCCTTCCTGAAGGTCTCCAGTACGATCCTCAAATGCTCCTTGTATTCTTCCGACGACTTTGAATAAATGAGAATGTCGTCGATGAAGACCACTACGAACGTATCAAGGTATGGATGGAATACCTTGTTTATCAAATTCATGAAGACTGCCGGAGCATTGGTCAACCCAAACGGCATTACCATAAATTTGTACTACCCGAACTTGGTCTGGAAAGTTTTCTACAGGATATCCTCCTTCTTTACTTTCACTTGGTGGTACCTCGACCTCAACTCAATCTTCAAAAATACCCGTACGTCGCTCAACTGATCGAAAAGATCATCAATTCTTGGTAGTGGGTATTTGTTCTTGATCGTCTTGTTATTCAAGGTCCGGTAGTCGATACACATTCGTACCGTCCCGTCCTTCTTTGGCACGAACAGAACTGGTGCACCCAAGGCGACAAACTCGATCTAATAAACCCTTTCTCCAGTAGCTCGTCGATCTGCTTCTTCAATTCTACGGCTTCCTTGTTGTTGATCCTGTGTACTCGCTATGACTCTGGCTCCATGCCTGTCACTAGATCAATAGAAAACTCAATGTCCCTGTCTGGCAGTAGTCCAGGCAGCTCCTCGGGAAAAACGTCGAGAAACTCCGTGATGATAGTATGAGGTAGTTCCTTCTCTGCTACCAGGGCTCCACAGATAGCGTCGCTAGGCTGCTCTACTGCTCCACTCGCGAACTCGAACACGGTCTCTCCAGGCGGACTAAACACAACACATCTGCAGCGATAATCAATGCTAGCAAAATGTTTGCTCAACTAATCTATGTCGAGCACTATATCAATGCTCGGGAGTGGCATTATGAGTAAACTAGCGCGCATTTCTCGGCCTCCTATGGTAATGCGGCGACCGATGCAAACATCCTTTACTAAGATGATGCCTCCACCAGTCGAGATTTTATAGGTACAGTCTAAAGGCTCAGATACAATACTATGTCTAAAAATAAAAGCTACAGATATGAAGCTATGACTGGCGCCAGAATCGAATAAAATAATAGCTGAAAAAGACTCAAGGAGAACAGAACCTGCTATCACGTCAGGAGATGTTAGTGTCTCATCGACCGCCATGGCATAAGCTCTGCCCTGCTGCTGGTGCTGGACAAAGCACTGCTGCTATATGGGCAGGGGCCCTCTCTGCTGCTGGGGTATCGCGGGCCTCATCGGTGCTCCTGGGGCAGGTGCTGTCCAATGTGTTGCATGAATCTGTGCCGCTGGACACTCTCTCATCTGATATGCACTCGAATCGCAGAATAAGCACACTCCAAGTCGTTTCCTGTATACCTGCCATGAATGTCCCGACTTCTTGCAGTAGTTGCAAGGTCTAGGTGGCTGTCTCCGCTGGTTCTGCTAAAAAGTAGGGGCTCTATCAGGAATGGAACATACACATATGACAGCTATCCGAGACACAATAAAGTCACTGAACATGTATATAGCATATGAGAATGAAACTAGAAAGTAACTAGCATCATGGTGTAAAGGAAAAGGACATGTAACTCGAGAAATAGCTACCAGAAAGCAATATGTAAACTATGGTAACATGGCAGGTATAAAGAACAAGATAAAATAACTTGGAATATTAACTATATATGTGCATTAACATATCAGTTTCGATGTGTGAACGGCTAAGGGGTAAATCCGGCACCGTGTATGTGTCGTGTACAGCTTCTATTATTCAAGAATAGACATATGGGATGGAACGGGTTGTTCACACGTCTACTAAGATATTTTTCCGCCCAGCTAGTACTCATGTAATCAATTGTAAGTAGGGTAAACATAAAAGATAATCAAGATGTACAATAAAATCCATGAAAATAATCTTCGTGTGACGAGCGTGTCAACAAGCAACAAGACATATGTATAACAGGTAGAGAAAACTATCAGAAACGGTAACAATCAGTATATGTACTTGCCCGTGGCCCTGAGCTGCGGGTATGAGTCGAGCACTGAGTCAGAGTCCACATAACCTATATTATGAATTGATATTAATCAATACATGAGTTTAAATTAAAATAAGTATATCCTTTAAATATTGTAAGCTTCCCTTCATGTTTAGTGGTTTTAAGGTTTTGGACTATCTTTTGAGTTTAATTATACTCTTTGAAACATTGCCTTCATCTATCAAAGTTTTATAGGTATCTATGAAGCACTATTTTTGATATAGATGGCCATAGCACTCTACCCAACCCTGACACTACCCCTCACTACACCATGCATGGTCACATATCCCATTAGTTACCTACCCATGACTTAAGATTGAAATTAAGGATAGGATAAAGCTGATACAAGGTACTATGGGCTGAGCTATGAGTATAAGGCTCGAAACATCAAATTAAACCGAAGAAATTACTAATAGGAAGACTAACCCCTATTTGTAAAGGTTGATACATAGAGGGAAGAATCAATAATTGGGACACAATAGTATAAAACTACTCCACTCATGGAGTCTTACCTCTGTTCTGTTTACCATCAGAGGTTGAAGTGTACATGTGTAACCTGGCTTTAGTGATCTGCACTACTCAATCCTTATAGCCTCTTTTCCTTATGGTTCCACCTAGGCATCTATACTCAGTTTAACAAAAGGCAGGGTCACCCACAATCACTCTTTCTCCTATCGATACTCCTCTGTTCGGTTAGTAGTCGATTTAATAAGTCCCTCTACTGACACTTCATTCTCCCAAAATTCATATAGATGTGCATACCATATCCGTTCACACCAAGACTTTGTATTGCTAATATAGATTATCTAGTATCACTACATGGCTGTCTCATCTTCCATGACCAATACCCCCAAAGTCACACAGGTGCACAAACTCTCCTATGAACCCGACCTCATGCTACTTGATGTTGATACTGGTTTATTGACTGATACATTAGAGATCATCCTCATTGCTTCTTTTTGCAAATGTGAGATGATAAGATAAGCCAATTGAAAGGATAACATCAGCAGAGGACATAAACAGATACGAGCCCTCATTTTATATACCCGAGCATATCATATAGGCTTGTTAAATCAACTTCCAAACTCTGATAATTACTTACGTCTGGTGCCCTGCTTCCTATCCCCTTGTTTCTCGCTACTGCTGCATCCTAAAAACCTGAACACATGCTACATGTACCTACTCTGCTATACCCATATGCAACTTGCTGATACTAACTAAGACCAACCTACCTTTACTCAAAGGATCCACCTTCATACACTGAGATAAAAGGGTAGGGGATAACACACACATCCCTATTCATGATTCTACTAATCTAACATCCTATAAATATTTGGTACTCGGTATCCTATACATATCTGCTACAGGATCTTTGAGAGAGGTAAGCACTGCTGCTACTAATGTAGGCAGCAAGTCGTGGGTCATGAGCAGCATGAGCTGCTGTTAAGAACTCATTCTCGAGCTAAATCACCTTGCCCTGATACCAAAACATGAATATGTAAAACCCCCTATTTTTATTATTATTTTTATTATTTTATTAGACTTAAAAATTAATTTATGCAAATTATGATTTTTTATTTCATTAGAAATGACCTTAGCCATTATTGAATTTTGGGACACAAGACTACCATGAATTTTGGCACGGAAGATGTAGCAGTGTGCCTTGACTAGTACATTAGCCATGCCGGGGGAAGCATAGCCATGGTCATGTCCAAACTAGGAAAACCAGACCAAATTGTGAATTGACTTATTTAAAGTATTTTAATTAAATATTATTTTATATATTGATTTTTAGATGACTCGGTTTGTCCAATTCAGCCCGAATTGGGCCCGAACCAAATTTAAGTCTAGGTAGGCATGTGGTGGGACCAAATTGGCCATGTAGACATATTTTATGTATGTAAAAATAATTTCTAAATTATTATAGAATTTCATGTACAATTTAAAATTATTTAATTATTTGTGCAATTATTGGTATTTTATTATTTAAATAATATTTTACAAAATAGTACATTTTGTAGACCCGGAAAAGGGTGTGCAGTGTAAGTGCACTCATTGGGACGATCTTATTAATTTATTATTATTAAAGTTATTTTGTGGAGATTTAATAAACATGTTTCCCTATTTAAATATTATTACTATTTTGAGTTGATTTATTAAGGATTGAATTTATATATATATATGTAGATATGCTCAAATATATTAAATAATTGGATAGTTGACTTTAAATGGTATTTGAATTTTAAATAGATTTTTTGGTGTATTTATGGATATATATATATATATATATATATATATATATATATATATATATATATATATATATATATATATATATATATATATATATATATTGAAGTTTTAGATAAGAAAAGAAAAGAATTAAGATAAAGTAGAATCAGAAAAAAATGGAGTGGCCGGCCCAATGGGGTGGGACCGACCACCCCAAGCAAAGAAATAGCAAGGAGCAGCAGCTCCTAGCTGGCCCAAGAAGTGGCCCTCCCTTTACACAAGTAGCAGCAACATAGCATGGGGCCGAAACACTCCCTCCTTTTAACACACACACACACACATACACACACACACACACACACACACACACACATATATATATTATATATATATATAAAATATATTATATATATATATATACAAACCCTAATCTCCTCCTTCCTCCTCTTTCCTCCTTCCTTCCTCCTCCCCCACTTCTCGGCGTGTGTGCCCAGCCTCGCCGGAGGGATGGCAGTCCCGCCACACGGTCGCCACGGCGACAACAACAAACACCACAACAGTTTTCCACTTTAAGGTACTCAACTTTCCCGATCGATATCTCTCTCATTTTAACTTCGTTTTTAGATCCATAAATTCTTGTAGAAAGCCCACATGACCCTCTTCGAGATCCCCTAGGTGGATTTCGACATGGCCATCCCACTTGCTCGAAAAATCGAGCCGAAGTTGGAAAAAAACCACTTTTCTGGAATATTAAAAACTGTTTAAAATACCAACTTATCGGCCACTTTTCTTTCTGTACAATTGGATTTTGTAGAAACTTATAAAAGACAGTCAAAGACAACATAACCGAGATTGTAACTCACCTTCTGGATTCACTTTTCATTTAGTATGTAGAAGGTTACACGTTGTTAAAGTTTCATGAAAAATTGTAAATTCAGTTTTCAAAAAGTAGAAAAAAACACTCGATACGGCGTGCGCCCCGACAAACCGGGCGACGTGGTCGCACACTATACGCATCAAAAGGCGCGTATGGATGTTGTCGACGTGTGGGAACTGACGGAACATAATTTCGTTGCATGTGCGCGACGAAATCAGTGCATATCCGTCGAGATACCCCCGTATCGACCCTTTGCAAATTAAGTCACAACTTTTTGTACACTCATCAAATCATGACGAAACTTGTGCCATTGGACTCGAAATATTTTTTGGTCCTGTGAGCCAAGTTTGGTTCAATTCTGAGAAGGTTGATCGGGACGCCATTTTAGCGGGCCCATAATCTCACTCAACGGGCGATTTTGTGCACAGCCCACCGGAATCCAAATTTTGACATACCGTTGGGTTCGTCTCATCAAAACAAATCCGTAGACATGTAGTTTGACAATTTTAAAGAACGTAGGTTCTGGCGCACATTTCGGTGCAAAATAGATCCAACGGCGGACATCGTTTTGACCCGAAATTACGATTTTGCCCCTATTCCAGAATTTTACTTTTGGATAGGAGTTTCCTAGGCATATCCTATATTCCAAACACGTTCGTGATGTTTGTTGCAGCATCCGGAGTCATCTGCAGGATTTGGCTTTTCTTGCTTCGTTTATTTGTCTGTTCAAGCTACTGGATTATTCTCTTTTACACATAACCTCAGGCAAGATACCTTGCCATTATACTGTTTATATTTAGTTTGCATTTTATTACATATTACTGTTCATTTATTTTCAGTTCTTACCGTTCTTGATTTACTGTCTGCTCATTGATATTAGATATACTTTGTTATTATCCTTTGATTGCATGTGGACTTAGAGTTAAGAGACCACAGTTTTTAGTGTATTGCATATACCTTGACATAGTTGTACCATGAGGATGTGTGAGATGAGTAGCATGTAGAGGTTCTTGCGTGTGGCTGATCTCCCATGCGCATGCGTTAGGGATAACTGCTAATAGAGGCATGTTAGGAGACTTAGCAGTTAGTAGAGGTATATGAGTCATGGATGTGACTCTGTTAGGCATTGGGTAGGAAGAATAGTTCCTTAACGTATGGTCCAAGTATGCACTTCCCTATTGCCGATTATCTCTACGGGAGGTACGATCTGGATCCTGATACCTGATTTACTGCTGGACTCTAACATTCGATGAATGTTATGCTTTGAGGTCCCTGGTATCCTGATGGGAACATAACTGAGATTACTGCTACTGAGCCAGAGTGCCCATGCGTTGAAGGTTTGTTCTTATTGTATAAACACATTAGAATGGTCAGGTAACCCTCGTCAAATGTCATATCACCCCGTCCCATTAGTAGCTTGGGACAATGTCTTATCGTGGCATAGTGTGCTATCCCTTGTCCTTGTTTGGTTGTAGGTGTAGTCCACTATTTCGATGTTGAGGTATTAGATCTTGTTACGAGTGGGACTATTTACTTTACTTGTGATTTATGACATAGTATATATATTCAGTTATGTGGCATGTTCTTTATGTATCTTGTTACGTCCCTCTGAGGACCTGGTTATCTCTCCAGGTGTGTGTGTGCTTCTGTGATATTGCAAGTGTTCTAGCCGAGGTTGCGATCTTCTCTATTCATTCAGAGATGACGTGTCTTGGGTCTTCCTTTGCTACTCCTGCCAATTCATTTCAGTTTCATGAATATTTTTCCTTACTTGTTGGTAGTGGATTTGTCTCCGCCCAACGTATTGTACAAAGACTTATTACAGTTGATTATATGATATCTTTATTATTCATTTGTGGATGAGATTAGGTTACTCTTGGTTTACTGCATTTTACAGCTTATGTATTCATGCGAGATTTCCATACATTGGAGTATACTTCGTATGTATATAGCTGGCATGGATACGAACATAGTCCTAAGTATATTGGGACTGGGGCGTTACAGAATACTTAATGCCCAGAACCTAAACAAGTAATAACAATATAGAATAGTCAAAAGAGTAGAGAAGTAAAGTAGTATATGAATTCTTGAGCTATTACCTCCCCCATTCATCTAAATGGATTGAACCAGTAGCAAAATATGACTGAACAGAAGATTAATATAGATTGAAAAATTTGATACAATAGGACTTGATATATAGATACAAAGCTGTACAGTACTAAAGGGGAACTGATCTAAGGGTAGGGCCCTTTACTCCCATTCTGCTATTGCAACTGTTTATACTCGAGTCCCCTTCTTTTTGGTCATAATATGGTGCACGGTTATAGACACCTGTTACTCGTGTATACCCAGGATACTAGTCCTGATACTCTAAATAGTTCTCGTTTGCAACTAATACTTGGTTTACAACTAATATATCATGGGGAAGTTGATACATAGTATACATTTAACCTACCTTAGGGTTGTCTGATTCCTTAATCTCTCTAATACGGATCATTCCAACCTGACTGACCTCTCTACTCACTAATCTGACACCTGTTTGTTCTTTGCATCTTAACTAACATACAAGCAATCTGGCTTATGCCTACAGGGATATGATGTTCCTCTATAATGTATATGATCCTACATACCAGATAAACACTCCTTCTTTACATCTATCTGATACTTTCCCCTAATGTATCCTGCACAAGTGTTCAGATCTTTGTCCATGCTAAGTCAATTTATGATATCAGAGATACCCTAACCTATCAATCCTGCACCAGTGTTGAAAATTGTGTCCCTAACATACCTTATGGCTAATAGAGTTTTATGTTGCACTTACTTGTGCGCTCAACTCGATTCTTGAGGATACATCCTATGTTATTTTCTCAATCTCTGTTTGTGAACCAATTTCACCTTTCACAACAACTTGACAGTTACTACCAAAATATGTATATAGGTGCACGCATATCTGCAAATGTGTCTAACACAAGTATCTGATGTAGGGAAATTGATTCCCTCTGACAACTGAATAGTCCCCCCCTCATATATGTTCTCATACTCTTGGTTCTTTTTAAAGGTTGCTACAATTATCAGTGATTCTAATCATGGTGAACTAACTATATTGAAAGATTCTCATGTTAAAGACATATAAGGATGAGAGTTACCTATTTCTAACAATCGAAAACTCTGTACTGGGACCTTCTCGACTGCGGACTACATGAACTGGGAGGTGGCACGGGGATTAGGGTTGTAAATAATCAAAGTCGGCTGCTTCCTTTTATATATACAGAGTTGAGGATAATTAGGAGAAGATTTGAATTCCTATAGGGTTTTATCCTTGTAGAGATTCTATCTAGGGTTTGAACAATCTCCCTAGTATTCGATCAGATGGGTATTTGAACTGTATTTTGATGAAGCTGAGGATTTGAAATTGGGTTATGCTCTATCCGTTCCTATTCAAACAGAGTTTAACAGGGTCGGCCAAGCCATTTGATTTAAATTGTAACCTTTGCAAATAGGCCCCTGTATGAATGGGACTTACAAAAGTTCCCAATCTAAAGTAAAACTTAAATGTAAGATTTAGTCTAATTTTTCTAGGGTTTTGCTTAGAAACTTTCCCACAAGTATAATCAGTCTTAATTGGACAATAATAGTAAATTATAGAATTGATACCAAAATTTTAGTTCAAGGTCTTACACTGGTGCTCCCATCGAAGAGCATTTCCTCGAATGCTTGTTGGTCAAAACGAACAACAAGCATCTGCTGCGTAGAGCCGAGCTTGGATGTGTCAGATTGTGTCACCAATTTCTCATCATTGGAGAAATAAGTCCTCAGCAGAGTCGCCATCATGTTTGCCATTAATTTATCAAAAACAAGAACTACAGTGGAACTGGATTTGATTGCAAACTTCGCAGGTACAAAGGGCAGCCTAGTAAGAAATCCTAGGAAACAATCTAAGTACAATTATTTAGTTTAGATTCTGGGGGTGACGGTGGAGGCTCGGGAGATGTATAGAAACTCTGACTTACTCTTTGGACTTTCGGACAGTCTTTGCTCTTGAGAAAATGCTCTTAATTTTGGGGTCCAGCCTTTTGCATGGGTGTGATACCCTACTATTTATAGAGGCTTCTGAATGAGAGATATTTTGGGCTGCATAAGTGGTTAAGTAGCCACGTTGCCGTAACAGCGCACCAAGACCTAGTCTTCAGTGGCCAGCTGGTTGTCTATTAAGATTTTTTTGTTGCAGCATATCTTGGTGGTTCAAGACTTTGTCAATTCACCACGTGTCCTACCAAGAAATCTGTTGAGGGAGTTTGGAGAATTTTGGACCGCATAAGGCTCATGCGGCTCGAAAGTAGGTCGCAGTCTCCCTTGGCCGCAGGACATCCCTGCTTCTTCTTGGCCGTATATTGGTCTTAGGAGCCTTCTTTCTGCGACTCGAATTAACTTGGCCGCAGAGTTGTCATAGGAGCCTTCCTTCTGCGGCCCGGATCAGGTAGTCCGCAGAGTTCACATAGGAGCCTTCCTTCTGCGGCCCGAATCAACTTGACCGCAGAGTTGTCATAGGAGCCTTTCTTCTGCGGCCCGGATCAGCTATTCCGCAGGGTTGACATAGGAGCCTTCCTTCTGCGGCCCGAATCAATTTGACCGTAGAGTTGTCATAGGAGCATTCCTTCTGCGGCCCGAATCAGCTAGTCCGCAGTGTTGATATAGGAGCCTTCCTTCTGCGGCCCGAATTGACTTGACCACAGAGTTGTCATAGGAGCCTTCCTTCTGCGGCCTGAATCAACTAGGCCGTATGCCGCCTATGCGGTCGGTATTTTCATGCTTCTACAGAGTACATGGCCAATTCCAGCCTAGACTGCATTATCAATGATAGTATGTTGTTTATTCATTTGTTATCTCAGTTCCACATAAACTAATATCACAACTTTACCATTTTCTACCTCATTCATAATATCTATGACAAGATACAAGATAACAAGATGATATATTAACTAAACATCTGTAAAAATAATTAATGAAATCATATGATTCCAAAAGGAAAATCATAAGAACCAAATGTACTAATAATATCCAACATCTAAAGTTATTGGGAACAAACACACAAAATTAATAAAAAGAATGAAAGAGAAGTCTGAAGAAACCTAGCTAAACTAACAACTAAAAACTCATATTCTATGATTAATATATGAAATCAGATTTGTTCTCATGGGAACTATAGTATGTAGTATATCTATCATTTAAATCTAAAAAGTACTTATACCATCAGGATTGAAGCAAGTACACAAATCTAATTAATATCACATAAAAAATAACTATATAAGCAAGCAATAATTTAGTAAGAATAGTGTAACTATATGTTAGGTAGCTATATATGTAACGCCCAGTCCCAAAATATATAGGACTAGGACACATATATGCCAGCTAGAACTCTAGTCCTGCTCGAATACGTTTAAGCTGTCTTGGTATTCTAGTTCTATCTATCAATCAACTATAAATATATATATCTCAATCCACAGGATAAGTAACATCAAGAATGAACACTATATGCCATGGTCTGTAGCCTAATAACATTTATATTCGATTAGACCTGAAGAATGATATGGGTCTACAAAATAAGACTAAATAGTAGAATAGAAATAATGAATAAATATAAAAGCACGATAAAATACATGAGCCAGATACAATAATACCTACATGATCAACGGACTATCTCTGTATGACCAACTACCTGGAAAGATCACCAGGTCCTCAGGGGACATAGCAAGGTACAAAAAAATGCCAAAGTAATAGTAAAGAAAGGATATAAATACTGAAGGGTATCTACCATAGCCATCTAAGTAAAATGCATATGAGAACACCTTCCGGATATCAGGCTTCGATTACTGATCCTCAGAAACACCTCAGCACTCACACCAAAGGCACTATGTCATAGTATCTTACATAAACGTGTCAATATAATACCAAAGCTCGGGCATAAAGACAGTAGCAAATGAGTCAGGTAATAAATAAGTCATGTCTATAGAGACGAGGCCAAACATGTCAAGGTAGCCTGATACACTGGTAAGGTTCTTTCCATCCCATGTTCTAGTACTATCAAGTTGAGTCATGTCAAGTTAAGTAGATCCTGTAGCCTATCACAAAGTCCATAACTACGAATATCTCATGTAGACTCTGTATCATGATCGTGTCAGTGTCCTACGGTCTATCGTGTCAATAAAAATGAATAAAATGCTTCGCCATGCCTGTTGTTGATACTTGATGACTACAAGATATCATCGACACCCGAATATAATACGGGCATAAAGTATCGACTATTCCTATGTCCTAAATGATAATAAAAAAGAAATAAAAGAACAATAAAGGAAAGAAACATGAACTGCAATATTGGCAACGTACACTTGCTTTCAACTTCCAGCTGTGAGTATGACGGTCTGGCTCCAAGGTCCTTGCTACCTCCGTCACGTACGTCTATAATAAATATTCTATTATTAATAATACACTAATAACTTACTATATATGGACTTACCATATAGACTTTAATAATATATTTATATCAAAACTAGTCATATTGACTACTCTTCTTAATATAACATATATAGTATTAAATCTACCTATAAAAGTAATATATTATCAACATAAAATATCACTTTTAATTTAGGAAAAATATTTGTAAATATTCTATAATAATAACTAAAATATTTTATTTAAAGAAAATATGTATACAAGCCTTATATTGATTCTACATCAATATGCATAGACTTGTTCCATGATTTGGCTCCCAAAATGACAAATTTTTAATAAATATTAATTGTAGAAAAATACTATTAATTATGTAAAAGTAGGTTTTTCTTATCAAAATATGCACAACAATTATTTTGGAGATGTCTCATGAAGTTCCGTAGCATATGGACACAGAACTCATGAATTTCAATGTTTCGATATTACGGCAAAATGTCCAGATTTTTAATAAATAGTAACTAAACCAAAAATACTACAAAAATATATGTGTTGGAAATATTAGAAAGTCTAGTTTCTAAACAAAAATATACGAAATATTGGAGTGGCTCGAAAGTGGATGAAATTAGCTCGCAACATAACTGGTCTATTCTACACACCTTTTTGTAGAACGGACGCTCCTGCCAAATCGTACGGAAATATGTGGCTAGATAATTGGACATAAAAATAGACATATAGATATTTCTATTAGTTTTGGTTTTATGAAAATATGAGGTCAGGAAGTACACGAAACCCTAGATGCAAAATATTATACCTGCTAGAACGAATTCAAACATGGATCCTAAACTTCAGTTGACTTGTAGGACTATTTTGGTGTACTATAAGGGATTATAAACATATGGAGAGTTAATAGAATTGTAATGGGTCACGTTAGCTTCATAATGAATATTCTTGGAGCATCACGGAAGGTCGGAAAGGGGTCAAAACTGTCGTTACCCCACAAGGTACTGTCGACTAAATAGGCTGGGAGGGGATTTTAGTTTTTACATTGTATGGGAAGAGAGGCTATAATTTTTTAAGGTTAAAACATAAAACTTTTGAGCTTTATAGGTTAGGGTTCGGTGGTAGTTAGTTTGGGTTGATTTGGTTGAGGTTTGGGCCTCCAATCTTCAATTATGGCAAGGTAGGTCTAGTAGGTTTCCATATTTTGATGGGTTGATTGGTTGAGTCAAACATACAAGGATTTGTGGCATATGACTGCACTTAATTTGAGTCACCTCAATCTAATATGGTTCATGATGGATTGGCAACCTAGGATGGTCTCCACTAAGTTAGGTTGACTAGGGTTAAGTCCCAAAAATAATTCTAATTGATTCTAACACCAAAATTATACTATATGGGCCTTATGTGCCATTTAAAAATAATTAGCACATGCGAACTCAATTGAGTGGCACACCATTGGCATGTACTTAGTAGGCTCGAAGTGGATCAAAATTATATATTCGATCAAATGATTTGTGTCAGAGTTTGGCCTTAATTGCTATTTGGAAAAGTACTCAAATTTTACGGTAGAGAATAAAATAACTATTCTGCCCCTAATATTGTACATAAAAATATAGCACAAAGGAACATGTTTGGATGGGACATGATATATCAAACTGAAGCTGGACTTGTCTAGAATTTAAATATGGAATTAGATTGAGAAATTGATAATTATTGTGTTCTTAAATCAAAGCTACGGTGAATTACTACTATAGTCATTATTCACTTTAAAATATAGTTTAATATTAAATATCTGTATAACAATAATTAAATAAGAGGCTTACAACCTACCCACTGTAGAAATTGATAATTATTGTGATTCTTAAATCAAAGCTACGGTGAATTACTACTATAGTCATTATTGACTTTAAAATATAGTTTAATATTAAATATCCGTATAACAATAATTAAATAAGAGTCATTATTAAAATATTATCAAAAAATAAGAGGCTTACAACCTACCCACTTTAGAAAAAAATTTCCCCGAAATAAAATAATACTAATCTGAAAAAATCTATAACGCAAGATTAAATAAGCTGAAGCTTAGCATAATCCACAAATAGATGGGGATATTGCCCTGCATGGAATCTTCTCGCTTCCAAGTAGATTCTCCTAGAGAATGATGCTTCCATGCAACCTGAACTTATCTTATCGTTTGCCCTCTAAGTGTCTTCTCAGTAGTATCTAAGATACCAACTGGCTTATTCCCGTATGATAGACTGGGTCCAACGGTGATATCGAAATTGTTGACCACATGGCTGGGATCAGTCACATCCATCCTCAACTACGAGAAATTGAATACATCTTGCAATCCCTCTAAGGATGGGGCAATACAAGACGATATAATACTTCTCCAACATACTCTATATTACCAAAGGGTTACAAATCTAGAGGTAAGGCTTCTAACTTAGCTCTTACACTTTTATTTATGACTAACCATAGAAAAATCACAATCCCTCCGTAACTTTATCAATCCTTAAACTTAATACTATATTCCTATAATTTACCACACCAACTTCTATAGTAGTTCATTCAGCGATCCACTCTTTCTACCTATAAGCAATCTATACAATCCTTACAAGTAAGCCTAACCATTGATACCTATCTGCGGGATAAAGGTCGATGGTGAACTAGACGGCTACATAAACCTATTCGCCATCCTTCTAGTCCTATCTCTTTATAGGTAATTTCAATACTAGTCTTACCATGTATAGAGATGATCATCCATTCTACTTAGATTTTCTTACTCTATCTAACACTCTTAGATTACTAACCATCTTGACACTATCGTTTGATAATAATTCCTCTAGTACTTCTAATCTAAGCCCTATCTTAGTCAAAAGATAGCAAAATTTAGTCTATTAATCCTAAGGTTGCTGGTTATGGTCATGCCTTATACTGTACTATATATACCCTAACTTATTTTTTGGGGAAGTATTTATAAAATTCTATCCACCTTAGCTATTCACCTAGCCTTGTAAAGCATGGATTCTTATCTTCTTCAAATAAAAATTTAGACAATAATGGTTTTACATAGTATATTTATTTGAGATGTCTATCCAAAACCTTACTACCTTAGATAACTAATTCCTTTTTAAAACACTTCTATGAACTACGTTCTATCAAATGTTGGGTTATAATCCAAATGGTTCGTCAAGCACGGGTATTCGTCCTTCCGAAATAGAAAAATATGAGAATCCAAGACATGGAGTTCAAGAAGGATGATCAACATCAATTATGAGTTCTAATACGATGGATAAAAAAATTCAAAGCAATTGTGAATTGATATCCTAATACAATATCATATTGCAGGCTCGTTCGACACAGTAACGTAACCGAAACGATATGCTCTGACCTGCATGGGCCACCACAAAAATATGTAATATCCTAATTCCTAAATACGTAGGACTATGACACGTATACATGCCAGCTACGTATCAAATGGACTCTAATCCTGCTCGAATATGTATAAGGTGTCTTGGTGTTCTAGTTCTATTATCAACCAATTATAAATATATCTATCTCAATCCATAGGATAAGTAACATAAAAAATAAACATTATATGCCAAGGTCTCCAGCCCAATAACATATATGTTCAATTAAACCTGTAGAACGATATTAGTCCAAAAAATAAGACTAAATAATAGAATAAAAATAAGAATAAATGTAAAAGCACAAAAAAATACATGAGCTAGATACAAAAATACCTCCATAATCATAGAACTATCAATGCATGACCAATTACCTGGAGAGGTCACCAGGTCCTCAGGGGACATAGCAAGGTATAAAAAACATGGCAAAGTAACAGTAAAGAAAGAATACAAATACTGAAGGATATCTACCATAGACATCTAAGTGAAATGCACATAAGAATACCTTCCGGATATCATGCTTCAATTACTGAGGCTCACAAGCACCTCAGCACTCACACCCAACGCACCGTGGCGTGGTACCTTGCGTAAATATATCAAATAACACCAAACCTCGTGTATAGAAATAGTGGCAAACGAGTTAGGTAACAATCAAGTTCTGGCTACAGAGACAAGGCAAAACGTGTCAAGGTAGTCTGATATGACGATAATGTTCTTCCACTCCATGTTCTAGTACTATCAAGTTGAGTCATGTCAAGTCAAGTAGATCTTAAGTAAACGCAATAAATCTTGTAGCCTACCACAAAGTCCATAGCTACGAATATCTCATGTAGACTCTATTTCGTGTAAGTGTCCTTCGGTCTGTCAATAAGATACGAATTAAATACATCGCCATGCCTATTGTTGATACTTGATGACTACAAGATATCGTCGGCACCCGAATATAATATGGACGTAAAGTATCGACTATTCTTACATCCTAACTGATAATAAACAAGAAATAAAACAACAATAAAGGAAAGAAACATGAACTGTAATATTGGTAAGGTACACTTGCCTGTAACTTCAACTATGAGTATGATAGTCCGGCTCCAAGGTCCTCGCTACCTCTGTCATGTACTCCTACAATAAATATTCTATTATTAATTGTACACCAACAACTTACTATATGGACTTACCATATATAGACCTTAATAATAGATTTATATCAAAACTAGTCATATTGAATACTCTACTTAATATAACATATATAGTATTAAATCTACTTATAAAAGTAATACAGTATCGACATAAAATATCACTTCGATTTCTGGAAAATATTTGTAAATATTCTATAATAATAACTAGTATATTTATTTATAGAAAAATATGTACACAAGCCTTATATTGATTCTACATCAAAATGCATAGACTTGTTCCATGATTTGGCTCTCGAAGCGACAAATTTTTAATAAATATTAATTCTAAAAAATATTATTAACTATTTAAAAATAGGTTTTTCTTATCAAAACATGCACAATAACTATTTTGGAGATGTCTCATAAAGTTTCATAGCATATGGACACATAGAACTCATAAATTTTGGTATTTTGATATTATCATAAAATGTCTAGATTTTTAATAAATAGTAAAAGAAACCAGAACACTACAAAATATATGTGTTGGAAACATTAGGAAGTCTAGTTTCTTACAAAAATATTGAAAGGATGGAGTGTCCCAAAAGTGGATAAAAATTGGCTCACAACAAAACTGGTCTCTTCTGGACACCTTTCCATAGAACGAACGCTCCAGCCAAACCGTAAGAAGCTGTGAGTGGCCAATTGGACATGAAAATAGACACATAGATATTTCTATTAGTTTTGATTTCATGAAAAAATAAGGTCAAAAAGTACACGAAACCTTAGATGCAAAATAGCGTAGCTGCTGGAATAAATTCAGACTTGGATTCCAAACTTTAGTTGACTTGTAGGGCTATTTTGGTGTACACGAAGAGATTGACAACATATGGGAGGGTTGATAGGATTGTATAGGGTTGTGTTAGCTTCACAATGATTATTTATGGAGCATCACAGGAGGTCAGGAAGGGGTCGAAACTGTCATTACACCACAAGGTGCTGTCGGCCAAAAGATTAGGAGGGAATTTCAATTTTTGTAATGTATTGGGGAAGGGTTGCGGTTTTTTAAGGTTAAAATATAAAACTTTTGAGCTTTATATATTTGGGTTTGGTAGGAATTGATTTGGATTGATTTGGTTGAGGTTTGGGCCTCTAATCATTAAATATGGAAATATGGGTCTAGTGGGTTTCCATATTTGGATGGTTTGATTGGTTGAATTAAAGATGCAAGAATTTGTGGCACATGGCTGCACTTAATTTGAATTAAGTCAATCTAATATGTTTCCACTATGGGTTGGCAACCTAGGATGATCTCTACTAAGTAGGGTTGTCTAGGGTTAAGTCCCAAAAATAATTCTAATTGATTCTAATACAAAAATTGTACTATATTGGCCTTATGTGCATTTTAAAAAATTATCACATGGGACCTCAATTGGGTGGCATACCATTGGGGTCTGCATAGTAGGCTCGAAATGGGTCAAAATCATATATTAGGTCAAATAATTTGGGTTGGAGTTGGGCCTTCATTACTATTTGGAAAAGTACTCAAATTTTGCGGTAGACTAAATTGACTATTTTACCCCTAAAGTTGTACATGAAAAATATTGCAAAAGGGAACATGTTTGGATGGGACACGATATATAAGACTAAAGATTGACTTGTCTAGAATTCAAATATGGAATTAGATTTAAGAAATTGATAATTATTGTGCTTCAAAAATCAAAGATATGGTAAAATACTACTATAGTCATGATTGACTTTAAAATATAGTTAATATTAAATATCCATATACAAATAATTAAAAAATTTATCAAAAATTAGGGGGCTTGTACTATAAAATGATATAAAAAAGATTAATAATATAAATAATTGAACAATGATATAACTAGATAGAAACTAAACAAAAAATACAAGATATCAAACTAATACTAAGGTGAACCATGAAAGAGCAAATTTGGACGGTCTCCACTTTGTGTGTTTAAGAAAACTAGTTTCGCTATATAAATGGATTTGGATAACTCATTGGTAGTACTAATGCGCAACTGGACTAGAATGGTATAACTACCCCATCCAATGTCAAAACTGGATCGTAGTCCACGTACCTACTAGGTATATCCTCCATTGTCACGACCCGCACCCTAGAGTAAGGGCACGAGAAGTGGGTACGTCCAGCCTACGTCGCAGTGTCGGTGGTAGAACGCTGTCCTAGGTCACAACATCTAACAATATAATGCTAAGCAGTTTATACTCCCCAAATGGGGGTGACATAGCAGAAAGTAAACTCAATCACAACTAAGGAAGAAGAAGCACGATATGATATAGAACTCAAATGAAACACAGATGATCAGAAAGTCTAAGTGTCTAAGATAACAACTCAGCAAACATCCAGAAATACAAAGTCTCAACTACAGAGTATGAAAGAATATATACAATCCAGATCTCAAATGACAGAATAGTAAAACCTAGACTAGGGTGGCCTCAGTCTCTACAGCTAGTGGATCCGGCAGGCAGTCCGGGTCACAAGTGTCCTCTAGGGCTGTCCCATAGAAAGTATCCACACAGGCCTCCTCCTCGTCCTCTGTAATATTTTCAACAGGTCCAGTCAGGACAAAGCGAGCACAATACATCTCAACAGTTCATAGCAGGTTAGAAAATATAATCATGCAGTAAAGTAAGATACAGGAAACTGAAGAAAGTACAGAATGTAAACAGAGAGAGAACTGTAATAGAAATATCTACTATAAATAGAGAATTAACAGTGGCTAGTGAGTCAGAGTACAATATAAACATGTGAATGGCATAGGAGATTCTGATGAGACACTACGGAGGTGATCAGATGAGATACTACTTGGATATTATTCACATGTCTACTTCTACTCCCCCGTACCCCCAATCAATACACAAGGATCCAGCCAGGTTATGTTATGATCCATGCAACGGCCCACAAGGGGTGATACATGGTAGGCCCAAAATGGGTGATTCTAGAAATGCCCATAAATGGGTGATTCAAGGAAGACTCAGTGATCATGAGAGTACAAGTCACAAGTGATCAATGAACCATGAAGTATAGTGATACACAATGTAAGTGAAACGCACAGAACATGTAGTATCCGATGCTCCCTGAGGGGACAACATCTCAAGAAGGGATCCATATAGTACTAATCTGTGTGACCAACGTGACAGTATCAAGTAAAGTAATTTAAAGCAGGAGAATAATTCTAACAGGATATGAAATGATCAGAGAATGCACTCGCCTGATGTCTGAATATCCAAAGTAAATATACTGTCCGAGGAGAGGTGTCTGGCTCCTAATCAGAACAGCACAAGTCACGACAAGTCCAAAATGGCAATATGAAGTTCTACTATGCATTCTACATGATTCTATGTCAATCTAGACCAAAGTCAACTCTTGGTCAACTTGGTCAACCCTAAAAGTCAAACCTAGGTCAACTTTGGTCAAACTAGGTCTAAATTAGGTCAAACAAGTTATTCTAGGTCTAAACAAGTTCACAAGACCATACAAGCCTAAACCAGGCCTATCAAGTCTATATTGGTCAATACACTACTATACTAGACTATACTAACATCACACATTGCATCCATTGGCTATAGTCCTAGGCTAATATACACACATTAGGAATACCATATTATATCTATATACCTATACTTATACATCATATTATAGGTACATACATATATATATATATATATATATATATATATATATATATATATATATATATATATATATACACATAGAGATAGGAAATGTGGAGAGGTGTCAAGTGTGTGTGAACAAAGTTTGTCAAGATAGAGTGTATACAATATGAAAGTGAATGCGAGGACAAGTGGCAATATGAGCATAGGGTGTGTGTGTGAGTGTCATGAACAAGAGGGTGTCAAGTGAAGTGTACAAGTGAGAGTGTGCAAGAGTGTCAAGGTATCACTTGTGTGTGTGGCTTGTGAATGCGAGAGGGTTAGCAAGAGTGTGTTCTCAGTTAATCTCAGGAAGTGTACAACAAGTAGGAAAGGAAAAATCAACATCAAACTCAGGTTTCTGAATCTCATTTTGGAATTTAACAAACACCCAACATAACCAAGTTTCAGTCCACTGATTTCGAAATCCTATTTTGAATCCAACTCCCAACCAAAATCACCCAAAATTCACACATAAGTAGATTTCATATAGGAGGACTATATTAGGGACTTAAACAGTGATTAACAACAATCAATGGGCTAAAATAATCAATTCAAATTCGATTTCAAAATCTGGAAATTTCTGAAACTAATACACAGTTTTTCGAAATAGGGTATTTTGGAAATGAAGCTCAAAAACGAATCAAAAAGCAAATATTATGGTTGGTAAATACAAACAAGCATGTGCACGTGTCACAAAGTGTGATTGTGTCCAATCAAACAGGACACAGCCGTGTCCAGAGTGTCCGAGCCCCAAACAGGTAAAACTGGACACTGAACCAGTGCTGCCTCGTGCGTGTGTGCACGCGTGTCGTGCACCCGACACAGGCCAAACCAGACCTCGTGTTCACAACCCTAGGTTCGCCTAGGACCCAGCTACGTGTCCAACATCCTGTATCGTGTCCTGGTGTGTCGTGTCCGAAGCTACAGAGCCGTATCAGTGGCCAAAAACCCACTGTAGGCGTGCAGTACAAAACCCGTGTCCGACCTCGTGCTCCCTCGACACTACACGAGAGGTCGTGCCACTTGGGGAGTGTCGTGTCAGACACTGCCCTAATGTGTCTTCAAAGAATCACGTGTCCACGTGCTGTGTCCAAAGTGCAATCGCCCCCGAGTAGCAAGATACTGCTCACGGGCTGAACTTGTGTGTTCGTGTCCAGATCCCGACATGACATAATACTAAATTAAGCTCAGTCGAATGGAAAACATCAAACCACATCTAGATCTAGTTTTCTATTCAAACACTTTTTGAAAACAGCACAGAAAAGTTCTTTGAGACATTTAATCAAACACCTATTGTAATGGACTAATACGTGTCTATCTAGGACACGAAATGGACACGAAATGCCACGAAATTCTAGGGTTAGCTAGGGGACACCTAGATCTAGGTTAATATGCAAAAATAACAGCATCTATAATAGAGTTTTAGGGATTTACCTATAGGTGTCAAAACTCCTCAAAAACTCTAAAGAGGGGGGGTGTCTCCTTGCTTCCCAAACTTCACTAAATTGTTAACAAACTGAAAATAAATTACACACACAGCAAGAATACCTAAATTAGAACCTATTGCAATTTGTTTGGATTAAAAAGGAATTAAAATGAATTTTCTAGGAATTTCTAAAGTTGGGAATTTACCTCCTTTTCCATATGTGAACTTTCTAAAAGAGGCTAACCTAATGGAAGAGAGTACTTATAGAGTGGGGTTCCCTAGGTGGGTTGGCCGGCCATGCTAGGGTTAGGGTCAGGTTTATATGGTGTTGGGCTTGGGCCTCTATGGGCTTAAGTCATTAATCATGACTTGTAAAGTCATAAGCCATTAATCCATTCTCTATTCAATATTCCTATTCCCAAATTGATTTTAATGACTAGGATATGGTTAACTTAATCAAACTTGGGTTTCATAATCTAACCTAGTAGTCATTGCTAGGGTTAGCTTCTAGGTTAGGCTCCAAAGTCAACACTAGTCAAAGTCTAGAATAATCCCTAATTAAATTATACCAAAAATCATATAAATTCTAATAAATCTCAATAATTCACAATAATTCCAAATAAATCCCAAAAATTCAAAATAACTAAAATACCCCCATACTAGAAATGTGGTAGTGACATCCATACCCACACTCACCATACTAGCTATGAACATTAATTAAAACTAAATTGGAGTTAAAAATCAAGTTGCTAACAAGCTAGAATACAATATAGGTGCAAGATCAAAGAATATATATATGATATAGTGGAATACATGTTATATGTGTACAAAAGTTCTAACTAAAACATGTACAAGACAAATATAGAAACAAGAATGAAGCACTGGTAGTGCAACTTGTCTTTAACCTTCAAACAAATTTGATTGAACAAATAAACGGTATCCATAGCACAATCTCAAAACTACCCAAAGCAACCATGAAAATCACATATACATGCATACAATTAGTTACTTATAAAAGCCTAGTTACTAGTTCTTAGGGTTCGATTTCTTTGGCACAATTGATACCCTAAAAGTGGGTCAAAATTTAATGTCCGTAAAAACTAAATTTCAAGTGTTATTACTATGTGTTTTGATGATACAAACACGTCAGTATCCTCGTATTTTTAGATTTATGTCGCTTGCATGAGATATAGCCATTTTGGTCGAAAATGACCTTATTGACACTAATTAATTTTATTTACTTTTAGCAATTTCTTACACTAACAAACAAACTCCAAAAGTTCTAAAAAATTAAAGTTGATATATACCTAACTGATGGAACTGGGGATTCTTAGGACCCTTACTTTGGTGTGTGTATTGATCGATAGGAAGTTAAACAGATTTAATACGTGTTCTAACCCTTCATAGGCGGAAACTAGGGTTCACGAATTATACCTGCGGCAGAAAGAAGATAAGTAATTCCTGGCAATCTCGAGCGGACGACTCCAAGATCTTCTGCACGTATTCCTTCTTCGAGTTCGACGTTGTGTGGGCGACGATCTCCCAACCTTTTCTTCTCCTTGGCAGCCCTCTCTTTCTCTTCTTACGTGAATAATAGATTTAGATAAAGCTTCAGATTTCTGATTAGTAATATGGTGGCCAGAGAATAGAGAATATATATAGGCTACGACAGGGACCATGAGGAGAAATTAGGGTTAGGCCTCCTAATGAATCTGGATATCCCGTGTTCAGCCCGAACACACAATCCAGGCCCATTAACAATATCTCGGTCCACTAATGAGCTATTGTTGTACTACCTCCCTAATCCCAAATTATGTTTGTGGGATTCTTTTATTATATGCTCGTTTGGCTCCCCATGTTAAGATATTGTATGTCCGTCGATCAAATTAAGTTACTGACAACTATATTGATTCGACATCTTTTATCCTTAAGTAGTACCGCTCAACTTTATTTGTCATGTCGGATATAATCCACCTGCAGGGTTTACATGACAATCCTTATGAGCTTCTTAAAGGGACATCATCAACCCGATGTATCGGGACATGGATTCCATTTATAATCAACCACCCATCATACATACAATGTTATTACCTAATTCATAGAGGTTGTTGATCCATAATGAATCGCACTCTTTCATGAGTCAAAGTAATGCACACTACATATACATGTCTGTTATTATATCCGGATTAAGAGTACAAGCATCCATAATAACAGAGGTGTTTGTTCTCTTATGTTGTCAGTACAAAGAGAACAACCTCAAGTGGTCCTGTTTAATACACACAAAGCGTACTAGTATAAACCTATAGTCAAGATAGACTAATACCAGATTACACTACAACCTTTCTAATAGATTGTCCAAGTCCATCTAGGTTGTGAACTATTTATATACTCCATAGGGAACTGATAATATGATCTTCTGTGTGACACCACACACCATATTATCTACAATATAGAATATCAGACATTTGTATTAACACTTGCAACAAATACATTATGCAAACATTTGTCCATATGATTCTCATTCAAAATTTAAGGAAATAAGGTTACTACAAAAGTGATGATTTTAGTATATAACCCTAACAATCTCCCACTTATACTCAAAGCAATGCTTTTCAGTATACTGTTATAAATCTCCCACTTATACTTAAAGCCATGCTGCTACACATCTGACTCCCATTCCCTCAACATGACTAGAAAAAGCCTTAGCTGGTAAGCTCTTTGTAAAGGGATCAGCTAGGTTGTCGGCTGATGCTATCTTGATCACAGCAACTTTTCCTTTTTTTACGAAATCTCATATCAGGTGATACTTGCGCTCAATGTGTTTACCTATCTTATGGGCTCATGGTTCCTTCGAGTTTGCAACTGCACCACTATTATCACAATAAAGTGTAATAGACTTAGGCAAACTAGGTACCACATCCAAGTCCGACAGAAAGTTTCTGAGCCAAACCGCTTCTTTGGCTGCCTCAGAGGTTGCCACATACTCGACTTCCATGGTGGAATTAGCAATACATTTTTTCTTGATCCTCCTCCACACAATGGCTCCACCTCCCAAAGTAAACACATAACCTGAGGTAGATTTCCCAGAATCCCTATATGACTGAAAATCTGAGTCTGTATACCCCAAGGGAACTAAACTATCTGCCTGGTAAACTAGCATATACTTTTTAGTCCTTTTCAGGTACTTCAAAATATGCTTTACGGCAGTCCAGTGCTCTTGTCCTGGGTTAGACTGATATCTGCTGACCATGCCTACGGCAAAGCAGATGTCTGGTGTCGTACATAGCATTGTATACATTAATCTTCCTACTGCTGAAGCATAAGGAGCTGCCTTCATGTTCTCTATCTCTTTAGGTGTCCTCGGACACTGCTCCTTTGATAGAGCAATTCTATGTCTAAAAGGTAAGAAACCTTTCTTAGAATTTTGCATACTAAAACGAGTTAGTACAGTATCGATATAGGAAGCTTGGGATAAGCCCAACATCCTTTTCTTGCGATCTCGTAGAACTTTGACCCCAAGGATGTGACCTACTTCTCCCAAGTCTTTCATATCAAACTCTTTGGATAACCATACCCTTACATCAGATAACACCTTCACATTGTTTCCAATGAGCAAGATGTCATCCATATAAAGTACTAGGAACACCACCACGTTTCTGTCACACTTTCTGTATACACATGATTCATCCTGACATTGATCAAATCCATAGGATTTTATCACCTGATCAAATCATATGTTCCAAGATCTGGAAGCTTGCTTAAGTCCATATATGGACTTCTGGAGCTTACAAACAAAATGCTCTTGGCCCTTTTCAATAACCCTGTCTGGTTGCTTCATATAGATGTCTTCCTCAAGTCTTCCATTAAGGAAAGCTGTCTTGACATCCATTTGCCAAATCTCATAATCGAGATGAGCTGCAATAGATAAAAGAATCTGGATAGACTTAAGCATGGCTACTGGAGAAAAGGTTTCCTCATAATCGATACCCACTCTTTGAGTAAAATCTTTTAGTACAAGCCGAGCTTTAAAAGTTTCAACCTTATCGTCTGATCCTCTTTTTCTCTTATAGAGCCACTTGCATCCAATGGCTTTTACACCAACGGGTGGTTCTACAAGCTCCCAGACCTGATTAGAATCCATAGATTCTATTTTAGATATCATTGCTTTTTGCCAAGACTCTGCATCTTTATCTTGGAGTGCTTTATTATAAGTACAGGGATCATAATCTTGTTCCTCAGGGACGACGTCTGACTACTCTCCCAAGAACATATATCTATCAGGTTGTATCACAACCCTCCCACTACGACAAGGCACTATCGGTTGTGGTGTAACATTTGTGACACGTTGTGCAGTTATTTGTGGGTCATCCTCTTGTACAGTTGGAACTGAAGTACTTGGTGTCTCACCTCTCAGTTTTTCTAGAACAACTATACTTGTGGGTTTATGGTTCATCACATAGTCTTCCTCTAAGAATCGGGCATTGGTGTTAACAATGACCTTCTGATCTTTAGGACTATAAAAGAAACCTCATTTCATTCCTCTTGGATAGCCTACAAACAAGCGTACTTCTGTACGAGATTCTAACTTATCTGCTTTCCCATTCAGCACATGTGCTGGACTACCACAAATGCGAACATGTTTTCGACTAGGCTTACGCCTAATCCACAGCTCTGTAGGAGTAAGAGGTACTGACTTAGACGGAACCAAGTTCAAAAGGTAAGCTGCAGTCTCTAAGGCATATCCCCAAAACGAATCTGGTAAATCCGAATAACTCATCATTGATCTAACCATCTTCATAATTATTCTATTCCTTCTTTCGGCTACACCATTTTGCTGGGGCGTTCCAGGTGCAGTCAATTGGGATGCAATCCCAGCCTCTGATAAATAATCCCTAAACTCTCCAAAGAGGTACTTGCTTCCATGATATGATCGTAATGACTTGATACATTTTCTATGACGTTTCTCCGTTTCAGCCTTGTACTCTTTGAATTTCTCAAAGCACTCAGACTTACGACACATCAAATAAATGTATCCATACCTTGAATAATCGTCAATAAATGTGACAAAATATTCAAAGCCACCTCTAGCTTGGATAGTCATGGGTCCATACAAATCAGAATGAACCAATTCCAACACATCTTTGGCCTTATACCCCTTTGCCGTAAAAGAACTTTTGGTCATTTTACCTTCAAAGCAGGATTCACAGACTGGTAGTGCCTCCACTTCCAATGAACTCAAAGGTCCATCTTTAACAAGTCTTTGAATCCTTCTTAGGTTAATATGCCCCAATCGCAAGTGCCAAAGATATGTTTGGTTCATACAAGAAGGTTCTTTTCTCTTATTTAAGTTAGATGACATATTATTCATTTCCATAAGTTGCATTATGGGTGAAATAGGATAAATAACATACAAATTATCAACCAATTCACCAGAATAGATAAAATGTTTATTCTTTCTAATAACAATATTGTCATTAAAATAAACTGAATATCCATCCTTAACTAACATAGAAACAGAAACTAAATTCCTTCTAAGTGAAGGTGTATAAAGACAATCTCTCAATGTCAAAGAGTTATTTCTACCAAAAGATAAAATAATATCTCCTAATGCAACGACCGCTACTTTTGTAGCATCACCCATGAACAAGCATATCTCTCCATCACTGAGCCGTCTGGTTTCCTGGAACCCCTGTAATGTATTGCAGACATGATTAGTGGCTCCTGTATCTACACACCAGGTGCCGGTAGATAACACCGCTAAACATGTTTCAACTACTAGTAAATGAGATATACCTTCTTTGTTCCCTTGTTTGAGAAGTGGACAATCAGTCTTCCAATGTCCTGACCCTTTGCACTTGAAACATTTGTCTTTCGGCTTTTTCACCGCGCCTTGAGGTCCCATGCCCTTCTTTGTTGAGTTTGCATGTTTCTGAATGTTATTCTTCTTCTTACCGCCCTTTGGCTTAGAAGTAGAAGTCTTTTCAGAAAAAAAACATGACCACTCGGCCTAACGAGAGATTCAGCATCCTATAGCTCTTTTGCAAGTTCTGCCAAACTATATAACCTTTTGTTCATGTTGTAATTAAGGCAGAAATTGTTAAAACTTTTCGGTAAAGTCCCGATAATGATATCGACCTGGGATTCCCCATCGATTTCTGCTCCAAGGATCTCCATCTCATTTAGATGACCCATCATCTTGAGAACATGATCCCTTACTGGTGTACCCTCAGCCATTTTTGTATTCATCAAACATTTCATAGCAAACTGCCTAGCTGTTCTACTTTGATGTTCGAAGAGTTCCTTGAGGTTATACATCATGTCATAAGCTGTGGCCATGGCCTGATGCTGATGTTGTAGTACATTTGACATAAATGCCAAAATATAACACCGCACAATCTCATCTACCTTTTTCCACTTCTTATAAGCCTCTTTGACCTCTTTATCAGAGTTAGCATCAGGCTTAGGTGGACATTCCTCAACAAGTACATGTTTGTACTCTTCAGCAGTCAAAATAATATCCAAATTATGTTTCCAGTCAATATAATTAGGTCTAGTAAGTTTGTTTTCTTTAAGAATCACCATAAGTGGACTGAAAGAACCCATTTTGAAATCCTGAGAATCACATAAATAAAATTATGTAGGGCAAAAAAACTTTTTGAATTAATTAAATATTGATTCCCTCAAAACAATATTAACAATTTCACCAACACCTTGAACACCATGAATTTAGCATGCCACGATAGTGTGGACGTATACAAATTCAACTTTGTTCAAGTAGATTTTACTTATTAATTTTACTATCATGTCAACATAACTTTATGACAATAAAATTAATATGTTGGTCTTGCTCTGGTCATACAAATAATAGCAGTGACTCCGATGGGGAGGATACCATTATTTGTATCTAAGTGTATACCATTACTTAATACTAAGTCGATTACCTTGTAATGAGTTCTTTCATATGGAGAAGTGAACACATACTAGGTAACTTTCTACAATTATCCCTAAGGAAGTTTGTACTGATGATCCATAATTATACTCATCCAATCTGGAGGAAGGCACTAAAGCCAACGCTCAGGTATAATTACATCACCTACAAACCAGTAATGGAGACCACAGGATTTATACTAAATAAATATCCTCTCCTACTTAGTTATTTCATAATGAGGGTTTTTCTACTAGTTGATAATATGTCCATGTTGTCCATTATTAATGTAGACCTAGTTTTTCAAAAAATCCACACAATAATAAACATGCATAAATAGAAAAAGCAAAATGACAACAAATAAGAGAAAAATATCGAACTATTATGGTCATCTTTCCTGCTCCGTCCTTAACTATCAGAAACAGCCACCACCGCCATCACGATTGATCAAAAATAATTAAAATTACATCAATCATATGCCTCCTGAAAGAGTTCACACATAATCTAGATTGAAAAATTCAAATAATAAGCACGATCAACCCCCGTGATTTTAATTACATCCACAGCAACAAAATCTACGACATGTCCGTGGTTTAAACAACACAATCAAAAATATGTATTGGACAATAATAGTTGGATCTAAGATGCCTACAAAACCGAGTTAGAACAGATCTACATCTACCGACTATTACACAGCACAGGTTTTATTGGACAACATGGACGTATCAATCAATACGCAGATCTAAAGTAGCTCTGATACCAATTGATAGAACTAGGGATTCCCAGAACCCTTACTTTGGTGTGCGTACTGATCGATAGAAAGTTAAACAGATTTAATACGTGTTCTAACCCTTCATAGGTGAAAACTAGGGTTCACGAATTATACCTGCGGCAGAAAGAAGACAAGTAATTCCTGGCAATCTCGAGCAGACGACCCCAAGATCTTCTGCACGTATTCCTTCTTCGAGTTGGATGTCGAGTGGACAACGATCTCCCAACCTTTTCTTCTCCTTAGCGGCCCTCTTTTTCTCTCCTTACGTGAATCACGAATTTAGTGAAAGCTTCAGATTTTTTATCAGTAATATGGCGGCCAGAGAATAGAGGATATATATAGGCTACGGCAGTGACCATGAGAAAAAATTAGGGTTAGGCCTCCTAACGGATCTGGATATCCCATGTTCAGTCCGAACACACAATTCAGGCCCATTAATAATATCTCGGTCCACTAATAAGCTATTGTTGCACTACCTCCCTAATCACAAATTATGTTTGTGGGCTCCTTTTATTATATGCTCGTTTGGCTCTCCATGTTAAGATATCGTATGTCCGTCGATCAAATTAAGTTACTGACAACTATATTGATTCAACATCTTTTATCCTTAAGTAGTATCGCTCAACTTTATTTGTCATGTCGGATATAATCTACCTGCAGGATTTACATGACAATCCTTATGAGCTCCTTAAGGGGACATCATCAACCCGATGTATCGGGACATGGATTCCATTT
This sequence comes from Iris pallida, assembly GCA_029216955.1. Taxonomy (NCBI): domain Eukaryota; kingdom Viridiplantae; phylum Streptophyta; class Magnoliopsida; order Asparagales; family Iridaceae; genus Iris; species Iris pallida. The sequence continues at coordinate 17,185,382 of JANAVB010024994.1, forward strand.
ATAATCAACAGCCCATCATACATACAATATTATTACCCAATTCATAGAGGTTGTTGATCCATAATGAATCTCACTCTTTCATGAGTCAAAGTAATACACACTGCATATACATGTCTGTTATTATATCCGGATTAAGAGTACAAGCATCCATAATAATAGAGGTGTTTGTTCTCTTATGTAGTCAGTACAAAGAGAACAACCTCAAGTGGTCATGCTCAATACACACAAAGTGTACTAGTGTAAACCTATAGTCAAGATAGACTAAGACCAGATTACACTACAACCTTTTCAATAGATTGTCCAAGTCCGTCTAGGTTGTGAACTATTTATATACTCCATAGGGAACTGATAATATGATCTTCTGTGTGACACCACACACCATATTATCTATAATATAGAATATCAGACATTTGCATTAACACTTGCAACAAATACAATATGCAAACATTTGCCCATATGATTCTCATTCAAAATTTAAGGAAATAAAGTTACTACAAATAAGGTTACTACAATAAAATTTCTAACAAAAAATCATAATAAAAGCAAAAAATTCTTTTAATTCCCTACCTCCAGTATATAATATCCATGTACGTTAGGGTTCATTCAAAATTGGTAGTGGTCAAAAGACTTGTGGTATCTATAATTTATTTATGTTTTGGTACAGGTGGTTCCTACTAAAATTGCAGTTCAACATATAATTTTTCTGGATAGTTAATTTTATTTAAGTCCTCTCAAACTATCTTTAAGCAAATAGATAGGAAGAGGAATATGCATATTAATTTTGAGCACGAAACAAAATTATAGGTCCTCTAAATCCTAGATTAAGCAATTTTTTTCTTGAAATGTGCCAAGTCTAGTAAAGTATGACAACAAGTTGTACTACTATCAAGTAAAAATATGCTAAGTCTGGGATTTATCTATCACCTAAAGTAAGGTATTCTAGAATAACCTGCGAACTATGTTTGCCATATCAACACTAATCCGAAGGAAAGTGAGTAAACTAAAAGGGTTGTCCATACAACTACCTAATCAATAGATTAATTATCCATTCAATTTAAGCTAAATTTATGCAAAGTTTAAGTACGATTATATGAGTTTAATATACTATTACGAGCTGTGAGTGACTATTCGCTTGAGGGTTTAGAGCACAATCATGTCTTCAGTCGTGAGGCTCTTATCCGTTCCACGCTCAACGCTTCACACGTTTAATGGTGTATCCACTTGCCCTTGGGATAAGCAAACTATGAATGAGTTTCACTCAAAGCTTACAGAAAATGAAGGGAACTACAGGTACAAGGAAGGAAACTTACCAAGTCGATGATCTCGAAAGTTAACGGTTGCCTTGCTAGCGACATGTAGGCCTCTAACTGTATCCCAACTAATCAGAGGAAGTCAGAGTACTTACGAGGAAGCTTCAACAATGGTGGTTCACCTACGTCATCTTCCTGATTGGAGGAAACAAAGGAGGATGGTAAAATAGGGGCGACGAAAGCTGGAACATTTTCAAACACTTGGGATGCAACAATGACCACACGGACTCCGAGAGACATGTATTGGGGCCGCCAACAGTAGCACGACGATGTCAAGACTGACGCCGATGGTGTTCTGATGCTTTAGTTACTTATGCTCTCTTCTTGGTTGCTGGCTCCAACTGAGGGAACGGTCTTGAAAGGGTCGATGAGTAAGTGGTAGAGAAGAGGGACTGGTCTTTGAGAGCTCGACGAAAGAGGCAGTATGTAGTCAGTAGACGAGGATGAGGGGTAGGCGGCAATGATGGCTGGTCAGTTGCTCGCAATGGTGGAAGCCAAGAACAAAGAGGGGACAGTCATGGCAAGACCGTTGACTGTAGGCACGGTGGCATCAAAGCCAACGATGTTGTTGGAACACTTGTTCTCGATTTTTTTTTCAAAATTTTATTTATTTATTTGAAATATTTTTTGTTGGAAAAGTTATTTGAATTTATATAAAAGAAATCATGAATATTTTCAAATAATAAAAAATATTTTGCCTAATTATATTTTTAAAAATTATATTTTAAAATTTATGAAAATATTGATTAAATTATTTTTATATTAATTTAAATTATTATTGTTGTAAAATATTTGAATTAGATTTGATTAATTTTGTTTTAAAATTATTGATTATTATCTCTGACCAATAAAAATCTATTGCTAAACTATTTTAAATAAGATTTTGGATTATGAAAATACGTTTTGAATTATTCTTTGATAAATATATAAATTTAATTTACGTATCGTAACTAAATGTTGGATTAGATTTGATTAATTATGTTTTAAATTTTTATTTGATTTAAATTTATGGAAAAAATAATCATTGGATTCTTAATCCCTATCTATTTAGGAAATTTCCATCTATTTAAGGAAAAGAATTTTTCCCCTCCAAATCTAATCCTAATTAAGTGATTGCTACTCTTTATATATACATATTGAACTTATGAAAATATATCATATTTTCCTTCCCCAAAGTTTCTCTCTTTTTCGTTCAGAATAGCCCAAAATTCTTCATAAATTCAGCTCCGTTTCTTTATAAGATGTATGGACATTAGATTTCCAAATATATAAATCATTTTCTGTAATTATGAACATGAATTTTTTTTTAAAAATTAGAGTGTCAGTTGTCCGAAAATCAACTTGTCGAACAGTTTTTGAGATTCTGGAAGATCCTGAACTCCGTTTTGTGAACCGTTTGATGTTTGGAAAGTTAATACATAGATCTATAACATACTAATTTGTCAAAAATTAATAAAATTATTTATTACTTTGTTTAATTTTTAGAACCCATAGATGGCTGGTGATTCACCGAATTAGTAATTGTTAGTTTTAAAGTTGGATTTTTAGATCTAACTTGTGGATTATTCATGTGACAGAATACATTGGGATTACGACGTCTTGGGTTTGTGATTACATCCTCTATTGGAGCATGCAAGTTTTACTATGACCTATGTTACCTTTATTTTGTACTACATGTATCTTTATATCATCTTTTCACTGTTACTTCCATATAATTCCTATTCTCATAGTTCTTGATTAATCTTGATTACTATTTGAACACGAGAGTTAGAAACGTTAGAGTATTGTACATGTTTATTCTTAATTTTCGTTTATCATGTTTACTATTTATCATAGTTAATATTTACCGTGTTGGACATGTACTTATGAGTTAGTGACACTTTGACACAGCGACAACTATAGGAACGATACGTTAAGCAATATATACTCTAGAGGGGGGGTGAATTGAGTGTGTAGCAAAATATAACTAATTAAAACACAAACAATACTATATCACTATCATGTCGTAGTGGCTATATCACAGTTATATAAAAGCAGTAAATAAGAGGGTCAGGGAGCAAACGAAAACACAATAATATATCCTAGTTTCCCTTTTGGGAGGACTAGTCTAGGCCGGAGGACTCTTGCTTCGAGTTAAAATCCACTATTGGAAACACAAGATTTAACCGAGTGCTTGTAGCTTTTTTCAACACCGAGCTTAGATCCAAAGTGCTCGACCGACTTCAATTGTGAAGTGTTAACTTTTTGATCAAGCCTCTGATTACAACTCTCTGAAACTTCTAGATCATACTGTATTGGTAAGTAGATTAAAGGTTGTAAAACAGGCTTGAAATTTGAAAATGAAAGCTTTGAATAGCTGAGAATGCTAGAAGAAGAGAAGATAGAAAGTGAACGAGTAATTTAGAATGAAAAACTCTTCTCTATTTATAAAATATCTGAAAATTGAGTTCTGGTCGAATTCGGATGCCAAACATTCAAAAATTTGACCTGCAACCGAATATGTAGGAAGAACAGGTTTATAGGTTTTTCCAAATCTTGTACCCAAGTTCAGACCGAGTTCGGGCCAAATTCTGTCTGAACTCTGGTATGACTGTTTAGGTTAGAATCTACGTTCTAAAACTATTTTTGGGCTTTTTGGGCTATTTTTATAATATAATTTTTTTGATGTTTTAAAATAAGTTTATTTGTAACTAAAATTAGTTATTTTTGTTGGCCCATTGCCTAAATGGTCATACTTGATCTTGATAATCAACGACAACTTAAGTCGATACAAAATATACGATTGCTACTAAAGTTACAGGTTGCTGAAAACAATATCAAAGAACGTACTACGTCTACATCCTGTGTCTACAAAAAACATTTGAGTCATCATCCAAAAGCAATTGTATCAGAACCCAGATTGAGTCTTTTTTATACTTCTTCTGTATTTTACTTATATTGAATCTAGGAAATATAAATGTAAGCTCGATTGGATATTACTAGCTTATGTTATTTCCAGTCCACCTATCCAAAAAGCCTACCTATTTATCTCAAAACTATATATCCAAACAGCCCAAAAATCTTATACAATTTGAACCCAAAAATCCCATTCTACTTAGACAAAATTTGGATAGAACTCTGGCCGAGTTTGGTCTGAGTTCGATCCGAGTTCGGTCTGAGAAATTTTTAAATATCTCTTGCCTCCAAATCTGCATCCGACGTTCATTTGCAAGATCTTAGCATCTGAACTCAGCCCGAATTCTGCCCGAGTTCGGTCAGGAAAAATACTATAAATAGAGAAGAATTTTCACATTTATAATCACTCAATGACTCTTCACACTATCTACTTCTAAGTATTTTTCAGAGATCTAAAGCTTTCACATTTCACCTATACTACTCTTCGCCAAAGCCAGTAAACATTCTGTTCAATTTAGAGTCTTTGGTTTATAGAGTTGTAAAAGAGGTTACAAGTCAGAAAACTTCTCAGTTTTCGGAGTCGGTCGTGCGCTCATTAACAAACACGGTGTTGTGAATTCGATTGTGCACTTGTCCTCAAGCACAGTGTTGTAAAGTCAGTCGTGCACTTATCGCCAAGTACGGTGTTGTAAGGAGATGACAAGCTCTTATTTAGCTTACAAATAGTGGATTAACAGCGGGCAAGGGTACTCGCGACTAGATTAGTTCTCTCAAAGGAAAACCAATATATATCGGGGTGTTCACCGAGTTTGATTTTCTATCTCTTACTGCTACTTAATTTGCTGGCTCTTACTCCAGTCATACCTTATAATTTGTTAATTTTTAGTAGTAATTATTTTTCGCTGCATACGTACATACTCTATTTACCCCCTCTGGAGGTGCTCAACGGTCTTACAATTGGTATCATAGCAGGTTATATTCTTATATAACACTCTATAAAGTATAGATGGCAACCATAAAATCAATATTCAATGGTGAAGGACAATCCACAAATAGACCCCCCCCCACTATTTGATGGAACAAACTACACTTGTTGGAAAACACGAATGAGTTTCTTTCTAAAGTCTCTTGACTTTGATCTTTGGCCTATAGTAATTGACGGTTATAAGAAATCAGCAATAGTAGTGATTGAAGGTGTAGTTGTAGACAAGCCACACGACAAATACACAGACAAAGGAGAGACAAAGGCTAGTCTAGATGCACGTGCCATCAATGTACTATTTTATACAATTGATAAGATGAAGTTTAATCATATTTCTACCTATACTACGTCTCATGATATTTGGAGACTTCTTGAGGTAGCTTATGAAGGTACTTCCCAAGTGAAGGAATCCAAAATCAGTAGACTAACACAGGAATATGAATCATTTAAGATGAAACCCGACGAGTTAATTAAACAGATGTTTACTTATTTCCTAGATATTACTAATGCTTTTCAATCTCTTGGTAATGATTACAGTAACCATGAGAAGACCAGAAAGGTGCTACAGACTCTAACCAATAATTGGAACCCAAAGGCAGCGGCGATCATTGAAGGAAACAATCTCACCACAATGACTCTAGAGACACTTATGGGCAAGCTAATGACCTATGAGTTACACTTGCAAGAATTTGAAGAAGCAACCCCCAAGGAAAAATCTATCACCTTCAAAGTGCAATCCAAAAGAGTTACAAACAATGATTCTGACGAAGAATCATCAAGTGGTAATGAGAAAGCCCTGCTAGTAAGGAGCTTCGGAAAATTTTTAAAGTTTGAGAGATTAAATCGAAAGAAGAAAGATGTCCATAAAAGTAATAAAGAAGAAACAATATATTTTGGATGTAAGAAGTCAGGGAATATAAAGAAGGATTATCCACTCTCAAAGAAAAGCAGTCCATATGATAAATCAAGATCAATCAAGAAACCTACAACACGTCAAAAGTATGCAAACACAAGCATTTGGCACGGAAGTGGTGCCAGTGAATCAGAGGAAGAGGACAGACCCTACAGCACTACTAATGCCTGCCTTATGGCATTTGATAACGTATCATCTAGCCCTCTGTATGATGACTTTAATTTCGATGAATTAGAGAATGGCTTTAGCGAACTACTTAAAGAACACAGAAATATGTTAGACAAGTACAAGCAATCTCGTAAAGTGGTTAAGGCATGCACAACCGAAGTAGCAATACTGTCTAATCTTCTTGAAGACATTAAAGAGACATCTACTATCGGTAACACGGATGAGATAGCCAAGCTCAAAGTAGACTATCATGAGGCTATCCTCACCATCGAAAAGAAAGAAAGAGACTATGTCAAAATATAAGAGCTTTATGACATAAAGAAGAAGACACACTTAGTCACAGAGCAAAGACTCGTTGATATGACTACCAAATATAAGGAACCTTGTGCGGTTTCTAAAAAGTTATAGATCAAGTTAGGCAAACAGGACATTCCTGTAAAATAGCCTAAGGTTAGTCCTAATGCTAAGCATACAACTAAGATGACTAAACCACAGAAAGCACGCAAGCAACATGTTAATCATAATTATGCTTTCACATATAAGTTTTCAAAGAAGACACAAATACATGTCAACATAGAAACAAAGAGCACTTTTTCAAAACTTGCACGTACTGTGGTACTCACGGGCACATATCACAATATTGTCCAGCAAGAGAACTTGTTGGCAATCAGACACTTGTTTGGATACCTAGAACTAATCAAAATGAACCCTTCAAGAAATGGGTACCAAAGGATTCATTTAATCATTCTGTAGGTGGACCCTCAACCCTCTCATACTAGAAGCAAGTGGATCCTCGATAGCAGATGTTCGCGGCACATGACTGGTGATGCAACTTTGTTCGTTACGCTATCGATGAAGAAAGAAGGACACATTTTCTTCGAAAATAACTTGAGAGGTGATATAATTAGAAATAACGTTGTTGATATGTCTCCTTACCCAGTAATAAATGACATTTGTCTAGTTATAAAGTTGAAACATAACTTACTTAGCATAAGTCACTTGTCAAATAATGGTTATGGTATCAACTTTGTAAAAGATAATGCTCTATATATGAAATATCATCTGGTAATCCCGTATATGAAGGGATTAGGGAAGACAACATTTATGTTTTCTTTTTTAAAAGTACTAACAATGCAGGAAGGTGCCTAATAGCAAATCAAGGTAAAAGTTGGCTATGTCAAATGAGATGCCAATATGGATACTTTCTCACGGCTATGCACCAAAAAGTTAGTAAAAGGACTCTCCGAAATCATATTTAGAAGTGACATGATCTAGCGACAGTGATGATGAAAATGCACAGATTAAATCCAGATCATCTAAAGATACTGCTACCAAGGAGAGCCCTATGGAAGATCTAACAAAAATGTTCAAATCCTGGAAATTCTTGCTAGATCATCCAAAGACGCTCATCATAGGTAATGTATCAAAAGGTGTAAGTACATATTTTTCTATTAAAGACACTAATATAGCTTTTATGTCTCAAGTAGAACATAAGACATTAGCAGATGCTTTTAACGATGAATTTTGGATTAATGCCATCTAAGAGAAACTTATTCAATATGAGAGAAACCAAGTTTGGGAACTTGTTCCTGAACCTCTTGGTCAATCGATAATTGGTACCAAATGGGTGTTTCGAAATGAAATAGGTGAGGATAGGCAAGTTCTACGCAACAAAGCATGTCTAGTGGCATAAGGTTATAATCAAGAGAAAGATATTGATTATGACAGAAATATGCTCCTGTTGCTAGACTAGAAGCTATCCACATGTTTTGTGCATTTTCATGTTTTTACAATTTCAAACTATTTCAAATGGACGTGAAAAGTGCATTTTTAATAGATTTTTGAAAGAAGAAATTTTTGTGAAACAACCCTCTAGTTTTGAAGATTTTTAAAAATTCGATCGCGTCTTCAAACTTAGGAAAGCACTCTACGGACTCAAACAAGCACCTCATTCTTGGTATGAACGCCTAAGTTCCTTTCTACTTGAAAATGGTTTTTAAAAGGAAGAGTTGATACTACTTTATTTATCAAGTCTTCAGATGATGCTATTCTTCTTGTACAAATTTATGTATATGACATAATATTCGGTTATACTAATGAAACACTTTGTCAAGAATTTAGTAAGTATATGCAGAGTGAGTTTAAAATGAGTATGATAGGAGAGATAAACTACTTTCTAGGACTCTAGATCAAACAACACTCATAGGGAACATTCATTAACCAAGCCAAGTATACGAAGGATTTACTGAAGAAGTATGACTTCGACAACATAAAGCCTATCAGAACTCCAATGGCTACATCAACGCGGCTTCACATTGATGAAAGTGGCAAACCAGTCGACCAACATAACTATCGAGGTATGATTGATAGTTTATTATATGTAACTGCTAGTCGCCCTGCTATCATGTTAGCATTTGTATTTGTGCTAGATATCAAGCTAATCCTAAGGAATCACACTTATGTGCTGTTAAGCGTTATTTCGACACCTTAAGGGAACTTCTACAGTCGACTTGTGGTATCCTAAAACCATATCTTTTGACCTAATCAGTTATTAAGAAGTGGATTTTGCACGATGCAAAGTAGTCCATAAAAGTACCAGTAGTACATGTTATTTCCTAAGAAAAGCTTTAGTCTTCTGGTTTAGCAAGAAGCAAAATTCTGTAGCGCTATCAACGACTAAGGCTGAGTATATCACCGCAAGACGCAGTTATGCTCAAATTTTATGGATGAAGCAAATCCTAGAAGACTATAATCTGCACTATTCTAAGATTCCCATCTATTATGATAAAACTAGCATGATTAATTTGACTAAAAACCTTATTTGTCACTCACGCACAAAGCATATAAAGATACGTCATCACTTTTTACGTGATCACCAATAACACGGGGATATTTGCTTAGAATTTATTGACAGAGATCGTCAACTAGCAGATATTTTCACAGAATCGCTGGCTGAAGACCGTTTCAATTATCTAGGACGTGAACTGGGCATACATGAATTTTCAGATTCATAATGCATTATGTTTAAAAAATATTTTCATAACTTCATATTTTGATGTTTATTAATTGAAGCTATTTTGGGTATAAGACGAAAGTGTCTTCGAAAGTAATTAATATTATTAAATTGACAAATTAAAAGTTGTTAAGTCTATTTATTATTTATTATGCATAAAATGAAGTAGGAATACAAGTGACCAAACTCTGTCAAAACTCGGACTGAGTTCGTATTTCCAGAACAGTACAGCCGGCCCTAACCCCTTTAAAAAACCCTCATTCTTCCTCCTTCTTCCTCCATCCAAGCACCAAAAACTCTCCAAAAACCCTAGTTTTTATCTCCTCCAAGCTTCCTTCCTCCTTCCTCCTTAGGTTTATGAAGCTGATGAAGGTGACATTCTCTATCTTTTCTTCATTCTCTTTAAGGTATATATCCTTTCTTCTCTTTTTTTAATTTTATGGCTCCTAAAATCCATAAAAGGAAGAAAATAGATTCCGCAGTAGGTTCATCTTCGACCTCTGAATACGAACCCGTCAACATGTTCAGTCCTGCTCGCCCTACTAGCGAAGAGAAATTTGACTCGTCTTTATTTCCATTTTTTGAAATAGAGGACTCTTGGTTTAATACTTTTCGCTATCGAGAAATTTGCCCCGGGCGATACATCAACTTTATTATTTTTTTTGGAGTACACCTGCACTTTTGATATACTTAGTCTCTGGGATTTCTTTGAAACCTCTAGTAAAATCTATGATAATATTGTACGTATATTTTACTGTAACATGCAAGTCAAACCTGACAGTAGTATCTTTTCTTGTGTCGCCGGACATGAAATTGAATTCAACTCGACTGACCCAGTGCGTATTTCCATATGTTAGATATTGGTGAGGCGTTAGTTGACATTCATAAAGTCCAATTTTCAAAATACATGACCCTTGACTCCTTTAAGGTTGTGATGTGTCATCTTACCCTGTTCCTCGCAGTGGTAGGTTACACACAAAGCACCATAATCAGAATTTTGATGAATTGCATCGTTTTATCTATTTTTCCTTGCTTTCTAAAAAAGGATCTACCGTTAAGATTACCTTTCTTGAGATATCTTCCATGTACCACATTCACTTCGGTATTCCTTCCTCTGTCCCCAAGACCTTCATAGCTTGGATGATTGGTTGTAGGCGAGTGGGGCATAAGCTTATGTACCCTATGCATCTAGCAGCCATCTTTAGGAGATGTGAGATCAACCTTACCTTGTGTCATATTTCCTCGTCATATCCTCTACCTTCACTTCCTCCCGGTGCTTCTCCTGCCGAGGCTCAGGCTAACCCAGACGCTTCTACTCCTGCTGCTCCTACTCTAGGATTTGATCTGCAGTTTTATCAGTGCTTTGATGATTTTTTCACTCTCTCTAGACAACGTCATCAAAGTTATGTCGATGCTGAGTTTTATCATACCTGACAGGCTCAGGTACTGCAGTGCAGCATTGGTAATTTGTACTGGAGTCTGGCACATCACCCTACTGCTCCTGTTCCGATGACCCATCATCTTGGATTCGATGGACCGAGGTTCGATGATCCGACTACCTACGGATACTTTAATTTGACTACTGCTTACTTCGATCCTCAGCCACCTGCTCCAGCCGATGATGATGATGCTCAGATGTGATACGAGCTTTCAGTTTAGAGTTTTTGTGATTTATTTTGCGAATAATGATCTATGTAGTTGCACTTTGTAGCATTCCAAACTTTCACAGTTGGACTTTTTATTAGTAGTTTTCAGAAGTCATAAACTCTTTCAGTTATGACTTTTATGCTGTACTTCCTTTTAGTTTTATTACATGCTATGTGAGTTTTTCAGTTTATTCTATTGCTGCTACGATTTCTACTATATTGTGACTTGTGTATTATGGATATTACTCTTTTTTCTTTTCTTGTCTGTGTTAAATTGTTGGCTTCACACATTATGGGGGAGCTACTCATTTTACGTACATGACAAAGGGGGCGAAGAGCAATACCAAAATTTCAATAATTTTTTTACTCAATGAACAAGTCAGGTATTTTATTTTAAAGTTATATTTTTATATTTTGGTATAGACTCAAGTTTGTCAATTATCAAAATGGAGAAGATTGTTGGCCCATTGCTTAAATAGTCACACCTGATTTTAATAATCAATGAAAACTTAAGTCGATACACAAAATATATGATTGCTACTAAAGTTACAGGTTGTTGAAATCAATATCAAGGAACGTACTATGTCTACATCCTGCGTCTACAAAGAACGTTCGAGTCATCATCCAAAAGCAATTGTATCAGAATCCAGATCAAGTCTTTTAATACATCTCCTGTATTTACTTTTATTGAGTCTAGGAAATATAAATGTAAGATCGCTTGGGATATTACCGACTTAGGTTATTTCTAGTCTACCTATCCAAAAAGCCTACCTAGTTATCTCAAAACCACATATCCGAACAGCCAAAATCCTATGAAATTTGAACCCAAAAATCCTATTATGCTTTGACAGAAATCAGATAGAACTCTGGCCGAGTTCGGTCTGAGAAATTTATGAATATCTGTTGCTTCAAAATCTGTATCCAACGTTCTTTTGCGAGATCTTAGTATCCGAACACATCCCGAATTCTACCAGAGTTCGGTCAGAAAAAACACTATAAATAGAGAAAAATTTTCACATTTTTAATCACTCATTCACTCTTCTCTCTATCTATTTGTAAGTGTTTTTCAGAGATCTAAAGCTTTCACATTTCACCTATACTACTCTTAGCCAAAGCCAATAAACAATCTGTTCTATTTAGAGTCCTTGGATTACAGAGTTGTAAAAGAGGTTGCAAGTCAAAAAACTTCTCACTTTTCAGAGTCGGACGTATGCTCGTCACCAAGCACGATGTTGTAAAGTCGGTCGTGCACTTGTCGCCAAGCACGGTGTTATAAAGAGATGGTAAGCTCTCATTTAGCTTGCAAATAGTGGACTAATAGCGGACAAGAGTACTCACGATTGGACTAGTCCTCTCAGAAGGAAACCAGTATATATCGCGATGTTCATTGAGTTTTATTTTCTATCTCTTATTGCTACTTAATTTACTATCTTTTACTCCTGCCAAAGCAAAATAATTTGTTAATTTTTAGTGGTGATTATTTTCTGCTGTACACACACACACTCTATTCACCCCCTCTAGAGGTGTTCAACGGTCCTACAGTTTGAAAAATGTTTTTGGGTCAAGTCTATTTGCTAGTACGACGTGGTTTACATTTTTCTAGACTCGATAAACTTGTATAAAATACATTTGTGAATGGAAAATAAATATAGATGCAATGATTATTCAAATCTCGAACAGTAGTAGTACTGATTGTCGTATTAAGGTGTGAATAGCTCTTATATCGAGTATGAGTTTAGACGATTATCAAAATCGGTTCGACTATGTCTAATGGGCCAATAATCTCTCCCATTTTGATAATTAACAAACATTGACCGATATAACACCTTGATCAAAAGAAATCCTTCGAAGTTGTAGTATTAGTTCCCTCTCTTCGTAACAAGTTTTGTATTTTCTTCCCCATTATCATTTATCAAAATGCTCCCCAACAATTTATGCGTACAAAAAGAGAAACGTGAAGAAAGAGATAATAATAATAATAAAGCAGATATTTCACAGAACAGTTATATGTAAGAAGCTGTATCGAAGCTAAACTACTAAGTCTGAGATATGTGCATATTGTCAAAAGAGAGAATACGAATAAAACTACTAGCTTTCATAAAAAAATAGCCACTTAGTACAGATTAAACTGAAAGAATTTTAATTCATACAAGTAACTAGTAAATAAAAAAATGGCGAATGTAAGACATTTCTAAGACATGATGACAATAAATAGAAATCTACTAAACATAATATCTAGGATAAATACAATGACAGCTAGATATCATCAATCCTTACCTACGTCCTAATCGAAAGCATCATCATCACCACTAGAAGTGTGAGCAGGCTCACTAAAAGATCTGAACCAGTCAAATGTGCCAGTAGGATTGAAGTACTAGCATAATTCTTGATCCTTGGTACGGTAGCTAAAAAAAGTAGAATCTCTGTGAAAGAAGGCAGGGCCGCCAGACTGATGGGACTGAGCAGCGAAGATCAGCTAGCTTGTTAGAGATCACCTAAGTACGAATGACATCACGGTATTCATAATCTCTCAACCGTTCAGTCCAGTAATTCTCTAAAGCGCTAACTCGATCAAGAGTAGCCTGATGCTGAGCTTGCGTCAGCTGTAAGTGATCTCTCATCATATGGTGGAGACCTTCAATATTCTGTTGATAATCAGTAGATGGAGCAGCAGTGGCTGGGGTGGTCGGTGCTGGAGCAGGAGGTAGAGAAACACGAGGAGGAGTAGCAGAAATCTCAGAATGCTTGGCTGTACTATGATGTGTAGGTTCAGCAAGGACGTTGCACTCATCTAAGTCAATATTAAAGTACCAAAAGACAAGTGGCAAGTACATCGTGTAAACAAGATTTCTCTTGTTCATGCACGCACATACAATCATATTGATCATAATCTTTGGAAAGAAAAAGGTAATCCCAAAGTGAATATGGTAGATGGCAGACAGCTCAAGAGGAGTGATATCATCAGTTGAAGTATGCTTTGGAACGATAGCAGAGAAGATAATTCTGTAGAGGTTATAGAAATACAAACTCAAGTGTTTAGCCTTAAGTTTAACGATAGGACAAGGTCAGGGATGGCAAATAGAGGCTTTGAACATGTTCAAAGACTGTTTCGCTTAACAAAATGCCTGGGAGGAATTGACTTTTGAAAAAAAAACAAGAAGAAAAGTACAAGAAGTACAAATTTGATTCTGGGAAAGTATTGCTATGGAAGTCTGATTCGTAAATGATCACTTTGTTCCTTGGACCATATGATGATGATGAAGATCACTGCTTGAAGTAGAACAATTTGGAAGAACTAATGCACCAGAAAGGTATCGACGCACTTGGGCACTGATGGCGAGGCCGAATGCTTTCCTGCTTTGCTTCACTCTATTCTGAAAGAAAAATTGAAGAAGGATGCTCTAGAGAATCAAAATCTCGAAGCTCTGATCTCTGTATTCTCTCCTGTCTCTCTGTGTGTGTTGTATGAGAAAAATGAGTCTATTTATAGACTGGGGCTTCCGTGCGTAAAAGGGCATCAAAATCTGTCTTTACGCTAACAACTGCCATCCACGATCAGAGTCATCCTCTGTATATGCTGACACATGTCCCATCATTTCAGTAAGAATAGGATACATGTACACACGTTCTTCGAAATATGTGGCATGAAGACCACGTACGCACACCACGTTCCAAACTGGGCAGAACGAATAGGGCGTAAAAAGATGAGCGTAAACTAGCTCTGTCATAGGTTTCCAGCGTAAAGTGCTTATTAAATAACCTTGAGCGTAAAATGGCTCAAATAGACTTCACGCACACATTATTTTTTATGAGCGTAAGGACTCATGTAAAACTCCGTTGCGTAAAAGAAACCATTCAGTGAGCGTAAAGTAACTCGATCTCTATAAATGACAACAATGGTCTTTGTATGAGACAAATTCTATTGAATTCTGTGGTAAATGCCATCATTGATATCTTCATGTCAAAGTCTGCATTAAATGCGAGATTTGATAGCTTTTGTCTAGCGTGAAAGAGGCTGCTCAGTCCTTGGCGTAAAATCACCGGTGTAGACCCAAGCGTAAAATGATCAATCTGCTTAGGTGTAATACAATTAGCCTTATCTTGGGCGTAAAAAAATTACCCGTTCTGTTAGGCATAAAGCAGGCCACTTACGAATGAGATGACTCTTTCTTTGAAACACTTTTTACGCTCCTACAAGACCCCCTTCAAAGTTTTTAAATGTCTCCAAAATTTGAAACACTTTGAATAGAAGCATAAAAGTTGAGATTTGATGAGCGCAAAATTCGGGATAAGTAACAGTCATCCGCGTAAGAGCGGGGATATCCAACAGTCAGCGTAAAGTTCAAGAGAGAGAAAATAATGTCGGTCAACACTTAACCGTCACAATAAATTTTCTTCTTTGTAACTTTTAAATGTATCTTCATCTTCCCGAGTGAGCGGTTTCCAATGAGGAATGCGAAGAGTTATATTAATTTGTATAAATAAGGACAAACTCTATACTCTTAACATTCATCCTCATAGTTGATATGGCACCAAAGAAAGAACCAATTGTGGAAGGGGCTTCGATCGCCAGGCTTAACCTCGAGGTAGAGAACAAGCGAGCACAAAATCTTCTAGAGTGCTTTGGGCTGACCCCAGCGGTCTTCAGTCGTATTGATGGTGGTCCTTCAACTGCATACGAGGGACCGGGTGACGCAGAAGCATTCCTTCGTCTGATGCGTCGCTCTGGGATTCGTAATATGCGTGAGTTGGGTGCATCCCTTCGTCAACCCAACGAAAAAGAATAATAATATTCTGTGTATTGCGACTTTTATATGTAGGGATCCGTTCCCCTCCTTTATAAATAAAATATTTGATGTTTTAACCCCATCTATGAACGCGCATTTGTTTATGCACTTCTGTTGACTGCTTTCGTGATTGTTGATTCCCGAGAAACAAACCAACACGTGGCGTTTATCTTATGGTTACAAGATCCTTTAAACAAGATCTTCTCCCGAAATAGACTTATCTTAATAATTTCTTCAGTTTTTATAAATAGTCGAGAATGTTTTATATATTCTCGTACTCATCCTCCTGAAGATAGCTTTCTGCAATGTTGTTCTTCAAATAAGAAATGGCGGAGCTTTCCAAAGGTGTTCCTTTGCATGTCCAATCATTAGACGCAGATTCAACCATCATTAGAGCCAAACCTTTCGACTCAAGTGGCAAGTTCGATCGTAAGTAAATATCTGTCTTCGAATTTCTTGTTTTGAAAATAGCTATTTTACGAGCGTAAAGCCTTGCTGAAGCACTGGCGTAAAAGCCTTGTTGAAGTATTGGCGAAAAAGCCTTGCTGAAGCACTGGCGTAAAAAGCCTTGCTGAAGCACTGGCGTAAAAAGTCTTGTGAAGTGCTGGCGTAAAATGTCTTGTGAAGTGCTGGCGTAAAAAACCTTGCTATCTGTCTTTTAGTTAGCGTTCAATACGCATTTGATGACACTTCTTCTTCTTTGTTTTCTGCAAACGCTTGGCTGAAGAGCTTTTTCAGAACTGGCATTGGCGATTTTGACGCTGTGAAGAGCGTTCTTCTGACACCCACATCAGGGAGCTCATGCGCTTTTGATGCGCAAATCAGACAACTCAGAACTCTTCGTGAGATAGAAGGGTCTTCCTCTGTCGGTAGGAAGAGCCTTTATGCACGGAGAGTTGGATGGTGGAGTCAACTCTACCCCGAGAAATCGGGTAGTAGAGTTCCTTTCATGGCAGAACTAGGAATCGTATCCCAATGCTGGATACGTTCCTATCTCCTTTGAAGTGCCGCCACTAATCCACCAATTGTGTTGGCAGCAACACGCCTTCGGGCTGCCCTACTCTGGGGTTCTCCTCTCGTCTGAGAGATAAGACCAGAGTTTGATTCCTACTGTTCTGATTGCCACGGGGGCTCAGACAGTAAGGAACTGCCACCAACAACGAACCCGACGGAGAAGATCCAGAGAAGAAAATAGATCTCTATTAGGTTATTGTTTGGTGTATAGAATGAAAATCCAAGGTGTAATAGATTTCCATTGTAAAGAAAAGTCTAAGAAATATAATAGACTTTTATGATGATATGAGAGTGGAAATGATAATTCTTCTTTGCTCAATGATTTGTATCTATCTGGATGTAATATGGACATGATAGATAATAAAATCTTCTTTTCTAATTTAGAGTTCATAATACTATCAGAGGTAATATGGACATGATAGTGTGTGGGAACTCAAAAGAAAATTAGATTGATTTCTATGCAGAGGTCAAATGGAAAATGATAGATAAGAAAAGTAGGTAGATTTAGCATTTATCCAGAGGTTATGAAAACATGATAAATAACTAATCCCATTTTTTAATCAATCGATAAAGAATAGAAGATTTAAAAATTTTCTTCCAGGAGACGAGAAGTCAGCTTAACCAAACCTTGGTAGCTGGGGCATAAAACGATAGATGTTGTGTAATATTCCTATTTTGGAGTACGTATTTGACCGTATTATTTTATTTGGAGGATTTTAATTTTTGGGGTATTTTTGAAATTTTTATTATTTTCTTGGAGGCAAATTTATCCTCATTATTATTATTACTATTTATTTTCTTGTTCCTAAACTACCCTCCAAAAATATCTACTCCCCCTCACATCTCCCCTCTCTCTCTTCCCTGGACCAGCCCCCTCCCCTTTTCTTTTCCCTCAGCTCTCTCTCTCTAGCTCACTCCCTTCCCTCTCCCTCTCGATCTCCCCCTCCTCTCCCACTCTTCTCCGGCCAGCTCCGGCCACCTCCACCACCATCATCGTCGTCTCCGCCATCCACCGCCACCACCACGACTTCCAGCCACCGTCACCACCACCACTGCCCCCTACTCCTGCGGCCGCCCTCGGCGCCACCTATGGCCGCCACCGCCATCTCCTCCACCACCATCACTTCCAGCGCCGCCACCACCATCACTTCAGTCGCCGCCACCACTTCAGCCACCACCGCCATGGCGACCACCCCCATCGTCGCCGTCGCCTCCCTCGCTACCACCGCCTCCATCTCTGGCCTCCACCGCCGCTGCCGGCTCCACCATCTCCCCCTCGTCCTTCTCCTCCCCGGCCCGATCTCCGGCGAACAGCCCCCGTGGCCGCCATCCACAGCCACCGACGCCACCACCGTCTCCTTCTCCATCCTCCCTCTGCCGCGAGCCCCCTGCCGCCGCCGTCGACCCCAGCTCCGACGCCGGTGAGCCTCTCCTCCGCCCCTCTCCTTTCCTTTCTCCGGTGGTTAGCTCCTCCGTCACGAGCGCTGTGCCGGCCTCGAGCGGCGGGACGCCCTTGGGCCCCGCGCTACTCGAGCAGCGTGCAGCCTCGGGTTTCACGCTGTCCTTGGGTCGTGTGCCTTGGGTTGCGTGCAGCCTTGAATGGTGCGCTGCCCCGTGCACTGTGCTGCCTCGAGCAGCGCAGCCTTGATTCGTGTGTTTCCTTGTTCCTCGTGCTTCTCGGGATGTGTGCGTCTCGATTTATGTGCCGCCTCGATTTTCGTGCCTCGGCCTTTGTGCCTATCTTGTGACCCGTGTCGTCTCGGTTTGCGTGCACGCATCGATTTGCGTGTCGCATTGGTATGTGTGCCACCTTGGACTTTGTGCTATCTCGGTTTGCGTGCACGTACGGATTTACGTGCCGCCTTGGTTTGTGTATCACTTTGGACTCCGTACCGCATCGATTTGCGTGCACACATCGATTTGTATGCCGTATCGATTTACGTGCTCCTTGGACTTTGGGTCGTCTCGATTTACGTGCTCGCCTCGATTTGCGTGTCGCGTAATTCGTGCGCCGTTTCGATATTCGCGATTTCTCGATCTACGTGCATGTCTCTATTTACGTACACGTTCTCCCCTGTTCGTCTTGATATTCGTGTTCTCTCGATTCTCGTACGCGTCTCGATATACGTGTGCGTCTCGATTTGCGTGCCCGTATCGATCCGCGTACCTCGGTTTCCGTGCCAGATCCCTGCACTGCTTGTGGGACCCACACGGTATAGCCTCCTGCCATCACCTGTGATTTCTCCTATTATTTTATTGTTTTGTGCTAATGATTGTTTATTGTATGTTCTGAGGATCTCGATTGGCGTGCCACCTTGGATCGCGACTGCCGAAGACTTGCTTACCTAGCCGAGCCCTCTAGGCAAGTATCCCTTGCTCATTGACGGCTCTTGCCATCTCTCCTGTATTTTATTGCATTTAATTTATTGTAAATATATAATCATGATTAGTGTAGCTTAGCAGTAGAACTGCCATGGTAACTTAGGATAGTTTGGCCCGATACCGGGATGGACCGTATCGGACAACTCGGATGGGTCATCCACACCTCCGAGGACACGAGCACGACTCACATGTATGGATTGTCCCCATATGCCCCGTGTCCGACTCGCGGTCGGGTAGCGGCTTTGGCTGACCTTACTTGAGGCTGTGATTGATTGTGCGTGGATTAGATTTATGGACATGTGTTGTAGTGCGCCCTGCGAGGCGGTTGTTTTATATTACGCATGTTGGCTTGGCGCCCAGTACGCATTGTAGCGCTGCTGGAAGCCGGGACTTAGTGGTCTCGGGTTCGATTGGTTTCCAGTACGCATCGTAGTGCTGCTGGAGGCCGAGACCTAGTGTTCTCGGCTATCGACTTGTTTCCAGTACGCATCGTAGTGCTACTGGTAGCTGCGACTTAGTGTTCTCAGCCTGCGAGCCTGCGACTGTGATTCTGCGGCGGGTTGCGCCGAGTGGTTTTAGCCCCAATTTGCTGGGAGCTCCCGTCCAGGATACAGAGAAGACTCTGCCGGATTTTTCCAGAATTCCCGATCGGGAATTTGGTTCGAAGGATTGGGCAGAACCCTTCCTTTGGTTTGCTGGACTGGGCTCGTACATGTCTTGGTATAGTATACTTGATCCCATTGCCTGCCAGGTAGACTCCCGACTAGATTAGTCGCCTAGCGTCTTGACATGTCTTGTCCGTCGGATAGCGTAAGGAGAACGGTTCCACTCGGGAGACGGTCTGCAACCCTGGTCCTTGTTTGGTTTAAGGGTTGTGGATTTTCTCCAGAGCGGTCCATGTAATCCTTGCCACTTTCGGCGGCATTTATTACCGGACTCTTGTCCCCTGACCCTTCATCCTAGGGGTTGTCCTCGTCTGTCAGATAGAGCTGACAGTTGTCCTATGTATTGGGAATTGTGACTCGTGGATATGACTGAGGATTGAGTATTATGGAGAGTACGATCTTGGGATATTGACTGGGTGGATCTATGTGGATTCTTGGATTTTGGTGATTTCGAATATTTCGTGGAACGAGGAGAATATCGAGGGTATTATTATATGATTTTTTACTCGACTTCCCAACGCCCAAAACCTGGTACCTTTGTGTATTCCGGTAGTTGGGGAACCTGGTTGATTGCTGTGTCTTGGTAGTTGAGGGGCTTGTTTTCTAGTGGCTTGTGATCATTGACTTGGAGGATTCTTGTGAGTTAGAGGGCCTAGTATTGTTAGGGGAATGAGCTTGGTATTTGGTGGTCGTCTTTATTGATGTGATATTCACTCCATCATGGATGGGAGACTCTTGCTAGATTGATCTGGTGGATGGACCGACTTGATGATTTGAGCTGTAGGTTCCCATGTGTACTTGAGAGACTATTATAGTGGAGATTTTGATCTTATAACCGACTTGATATCCATGTCACGATTTGGGCATGTGACTTCTTGTGACTGATAGGTTTGACCTCGTCCCTGGTATTACACGATGACCTGGACCTGTCTTGATTCTTGATAGTGGCCGGTAGAGGTGCACTCCTGACTAGCACTCTGGACTTGACAGTAAACCTGGCATGTATACTCTTGATTCTTGATAGTGGCCCGTGGTGGCGCACTCCTGACTAGTATTCTTGACATGACATGTTTACTCTTGACCGCTGTTGCGACAGCCAGTCCTGATTTGCTAAGTATGACCTTGTCTGGACACCGTGGTTGATTTTCCTGATTGTGCTTGTACAAACTACCTGTCTCGTCTTGCATCATGTCTAGGACATGGATTCCTGGTTACCACGGTCAGGGATCCATAATGAAACTGACTAGGCTAATAACTAGATTAATCATGTAGTTCATGGGGACTTCCCAGTGACCTGTTGCTTGTCTGGCCCCGGCCCTATGTATCTATATATATACTAGGGATTTGTTGCTATCCGTCGAGATGAGCGCATTCCCAGCCCTCCGTCGAGTGTGGCACTACTTCTTTAGGGCACATGTATCTTACTGCAGTGTGCCTGCTATATCTATCTTTTTCTTTTGCTGGGGCCATTCGGGTAGTAGCAAGCAGGAGCTGGACTTTGAAGTCTCATTGCATCTTGTTAGTACTTAGGCCTGTGATAACCCTAGTTAGTTAATAATAGCAAGCCGTAGGCATTGTGTGGCCGCTTGTCCTTCTGTGTTGTTTGGCTTGTTGCCTGCTAGCCGACTGTTATTGATTCCAGTTGGCAATGCAGGGATTAGTGGATGCTAGGGAGGTTGTGATTGTGTTAGCAGTACTATACTTGTGGATTGTTATCGTGCGTTGGTACCGCACGATCCCTTACTTTATTTACTACTTTTAGATGCTATTTCCTGTCATATTTTATCCTGCTGGTTTTCTTCGCCCGTCCTTGAGCCTTCCTTTCTGGTACTTGCTACGGTTGGCCTGACCAACCCTGGATTGTTCCCAGATTTTCTGCTACCGACCCGGTGGATCTTCCAGACTTGACTTGGAGGGTGTGCTTCAGTTCCAGACCATACTAGGAACTGTGGGAAGGTATACTTGTCTACATTAGTATTCTGTACTGTAGATTCCTGATTTTCATATGAGTATTCCCTGCTTTCCATATGATTCTCTCTCTTGATATTGTTTCATTGTGATTTACCTGTGGATATGAGATCGGATTTAGGCCATAGATTGATTGCATGCTAGGATACCCAACCAGACTGGACAGCCGTCATCACCGTATAGCGTATTCGTACCTTATACGGTGTAGCTGGCCGTGTACGTCCCCGTATTCCGGAACTGGGGCGTTACATGGTTTTAGTGGTGGCCCATGCAGGTCTCGTTTTGAGATTTTGTTGGGTATTACATGATTACTGATCTCATTCCACTATTTCTTGGTATTCCCACTTGTTACACTTGTCCTTCGCTCCCTTGAACTTGTGAACTGGTCCCCATCTCTACCTGGACCTATCTTGCATTGTCCTGTCTTATTCGTTGTCATCTACCATTATTCCTTGTTTTGAGAGGCATGGTCCTGTAGTTGGTCATGTCGATCACTTTATCAGGTAAGACGATGTCTGGTCTTATCTTTGGGTTACTATATTATTTATCTTGGGTTCTGGACTCTCTACCGGTGTATCGCCTTGGTTGATTTCTTGTTATCCCTTTCGTGCGTTGACTTTGTGTTGACTTAGTCTTATTATCGCCCTCTTCGAGCGTTGGCTTGATCGCTGCAGAATGAAGATTTCACCAGGACTCTGAGATGGGATGTTTCAGCATTTGTGGAGTATCCAGTGGATTTTCTTGTATCATTTCAGCTCCCTTGATTCCGGACAATTCCACAATCATGATTGTTTCCTTCAGATATTATTTTGGATTATATACATATATTCTCTATAGAATATGTTTTGGCATAGATTTCTGGTTTTGGAGTTTCCTAGGAAACTATTTTGTGATTATTAGTGAAACTGTTTTTGGATGCATATTACGATTTGACATGGATTATGAGTTATTATTTTGTAGAATTATTATGTTATATTGGTTAGATCTTTTCTGATTTTAGTGACTTGGACATTTGAGTTGTAGATTTGATTTATTTTGGGTATTTGTCAAGAGTGACTGGATGACCCTAGTTTACATTGACGGCGAGGTAACGAAAGTTGCAGCCGCTCGATTATAGTGCCCTGGTGCATCTTTTGCAGCCATTCCGGATGGCGTGGCAGGGATGATCATGACACACTTTTTCGGATATTCGGAAACTACGGTCGTCGGTTTGAGACAAGTATCCTTTATTTTATGATTTTGTTGATTTTGTTGATTTCCGTGTAGTGGGGATTTTAGGTTTTGGTATTGTTTTCGGTGCTTTGTACTTGTTTTGATTTATGGAGTTATTTCGTGCATGTGAGATTTTGACCTTCGAGATTCCTTGGTATTTTGGATTTACCCTGAGAGTTGACTTGTGTAGCTAGACATTGTTTTCTTGATGTTTTCACAGTAGGATTTTGTTCATTTCTTGTTATCTTGATTTCTGTAAGGTGGGTAGAGTTTTTCATGGCAGATATAAATGTACTAGTTTTGAAAACCCTATTTTGATAATTTTGAAATTTCGAGGACGAAATTTTTGTAAGGTGGGTAGGATGTAATATTCCTATTTTGGAGTACGTATTTGACCGTATTATTTTATTTGGAGGATTTTAATTTTTGGGGTATTTTTGAAATTTTTATTATTTTCTTGGAGGCAAATTTATCCTCATTATTATTATTATTATTTATTTTCTTGTTCCTAAACTACCCTCCCAAAATATCTACTCCCCCTCACATCTCCCCTCTCTCTCTTCCCTGGACCAGCCCCCTCCCCTTTTCTTTTCCCTCAGCTCTCTCTCTCTAGCTCACTCCCTTCCCTCTCCCTCTCGATCTCCCCCTCCTCTCCCACTCTTCCCCGGCCAGCTCCGGCCACCTCCACCACCATCATCGTCGTCTCCGCCATCCACCGCCACCACCACGACTTCCAGCCACCGTCACCACCACCACTGCCCCCTACTCCTGCGGCCGCCCTCGGCGCCACCTATGGCCGCCACCGCCATCTCCTCCACCACCATCACTTCCAGCGCCGCCACCACCATCACTTCAGTCGCCGCCACCACTTCAGCCACCACCGCCATGGCGACCACCCCCATCGTCGCCGTCGCCTCCCTCGCCACCACCGCCTCCATCTCTGGCCTCCACCGCCGCTGCCGGCTCCACCATCTCCCCCTCGTCCTTCTCCTCCCCGGCCCGATCTCCGGCGAACAGCCCCCGTGGCCGCCATCCACAGCCACCGGCGCCACCACCGTCTCCTTCTCCATCCTCCCTCTGCCGCGAGCCCCCTGCCGCCGCCGTCGACCCCAGCTCCGACGCCGGTGAGCCTCTCCTCCGCCCCTCTCCTTTCCTTTCTCCGGTGGTTAGCTCCTCCGTCACGAGCGCTGTGCCGGCCTCGAGCGGCGGGACGCCCTTGGGCCCCGCGCTACTCGAGCAGCGTGCAGCCTCGGGTTTCACGCTGTCCTTGGGTCGTGTGCCTTGGGTTGCGTGCAGCCTTGAATGGTGCGCTGCCCCGTGCACTGTGCTGCCTCGAGCAGCGCAGCCTTGATTCGTGTGTTTCCTTGTTCCTCGTGCTTCTCGGGATGTGTGCGTCTCGATTTATGTGCCGCCTCGATTTTCGTGCCTCGGCCTTTGTGCCTATCTTGTGACCCGTGTCGTCTCGGTTTGCGTGCACGCATCGATTTGCGTGTCGCATTGGTATGTGTGCCACCTTGGACTTTGTGCTATCTCGGTTTGCATGCACGTACGGATTTACGTGCCGCCTTGGTTTGTGTATCACTTTGGACTCCGTACCGCATCGATTTGCGTGCACACATCGATTTGTGTGCCGTATCGATTTACGTGCTCCTTGGACTTTGGGTCGTCTCGATTTACGTGCTCGCCTCGATTTGCGTGTCGCGTAATTCGTGCGCCGTTTCGATATTCGCGATTTCTCGATCTACGTGCATGTCTCTATTTACGTGCACGTTCTCCCCTGTTCGTCTTGATATTCGTGTTCTCTCGATTCTCGTACGCGTCTCGATATACGTGTGCGTCTCGATTTGCGTGCCCGTATCGATCCGCGTACCTCGGTTTCCGTGCCAGATCCCTGCACTGCTTGCGGGACCCACACGGTATAGCCTCCTGCCATCACCTGTGATTTCTCCTATTATTTTATTGTTTTGTGCTAATGATTGTTTATTGTATGTTCTGAGGATCTCGATTGGCGTGCCACCTTGGATCGCGACTGCCGAAGACTTGCTTACCTAGCCGAGCCCTCTAGGCAAGTATCCCTTGCTCATTGACGGCTCTTGCCATCTCTCCTGTATTTTATTGCATTTAATTTATTGTAAATATATAATCATGATTAGTGTAGCTTAGCAGTAGAACTGCCATGGTAACTTAGGATAGTTTGGCCCGATACCGGGATGGACCGTATCGGACAACTCGGATGGGTCATCCACACCTCCGAGGACACGAGCACGACTCACATGTATGGATTGTCCCCATATGCCCCGTGTCCGACTCGCGGTCGGGTAGCGACTTTGGCTGACCTTACTTGAGGCTGTGATTGATTGTGCGTGGGTTAGATTTATGGACATGTGTTGTAGTGCGCCCTGCGAGGCGGTTGTTTTATATTACGCATGTTGGCTTGGCGACCAGTACGCATTGTAGCGCTGCTGCAAGCCGGGACTTAGTGGTCTCGGGTTCGATTGGTTTCCAGTACGCATCGTAGTGCTGCTAGAGGCCGAGACCTAGTGTTCTCGGCTATCGACTTGTTTCCAGTACGCATCGTAGTGCTACTGGTAGCTGCGACTTAGTGTTCTCAGCCTGCGAGCCTGCGACTGTGATTCTGCGGCGGGTTGCGCCGAGTGGTTTTAGCCCCAATTTGCTGGGAGCTCCCGTCCAGGATACAGAGGAGACTCTGCCGGATTTTTCCAGAATTCCCGATCGGGAATTTGGTTCGAAGGATTGGGCAGAACCCTTCCTTTGGTTTGCTGGACTGGGCTCGTACATGTCTTGGTATAGTATACTTGATCCCATTGCCTGCCAGGTAGACTCCCGACTAGATTAGTCGCCTAGCGTCTTGACATGTCTTGTCCGTCGGATAGCGTAAGGAGAACGGTTCCACTCGGGAGACGGTCTGCAACCCTGGTCCTTGTTTGGTTTAAGGGTTGTGGATTTTCTCCAGAGCGGTCCATGTAATCCTTGCCACTTTCGGCGGCATTTATTACCGGACTCTTGTCCCCTGACCCTTCATCCTAGGGGTTGTCCTCGTCTGTCAGATAGAGCTGACAGTTGTCCTATGTATTGGGAATTGTGACTCGTGGATATGACTGAGGATTGAGTATTATGGAGAGTACGATCTTGGGATATTGACTGGGTGGATCTATGTGGATTCTTGGATTTTGGTGATTTCGAATATTTCGTGGAACGAGGAGAATATCGAGGGTATTATTATATGATTTTTTACTCGACTTCCCAACGCCCAAAACCTGGTACCTTTGTGTATTCCGGTAGTTGGGGAACCTGGTTGATTGCTGTGTCTTGGTAGTTGAGGGGCTTGTTTTCTAGTGGCTTGTGATCATTGACTTGGAGGATTCTTGTGAGTTAGAGGGCCTAGTATTGTTAGGGGAATGAGCTTGGTATTTGGTGGTCGTCTTTATTGATGTGATATTCACTCCATCATGGATGGGAGACTCTTGCTAGATTGATCTGGTGGATGGACCGACTTGATGATTTGAGCTGTAGGTTCCCATGTGTACTTGAGAGACTATTATAGTGGAGATTTTGATCTTATAATCGACTTGATATCCATGTCACGATTTGGGCATGTGACTTCTTGTGACTGATAGGTTTGACCTCGTCCCTGGTATTACACGATGACCTGGACCTGTCTTGATTCTTGATAGTGGCCCGTAGAGGTGCACTCCTGACTAGCACTCTGGACTTGACAGTAAACCTGGCATGTATACTCTTGATTCTTGATAGTGGCCCGTGGTGGCGCACTCCTGACTAGTATTCTTGACATGACATGTTTACTCTTGACCGCTGTTGCGACAGCCAGTCCTGATTTGCTAGGTATGACCTTGTCTGGACACCGTGGTTGATTTTCCTGATTGTGCTTGTACAAACTACCTGTCTCGTCTTGCATCATGTCTAGGACATGGATTCCTGGTTACCACGGTCAGGGATCCATAATGAAACTGACTAGGCTAATAACTAGATTAATCATGTAGTTCATGGGGACTTCCCAGTGACCTGTTGCTTGTCTGGCCCCGGCCCTATGTATCTATATATATACTAGGGATTTGTTGCTATCCGTCGAGATGAGCGCATTCCCAGCCCTCCGTCGAGTGTGGCACTACTTCTTTAGGGCACATGTATCTTACTGCAGTGTGCCTGCTATATCTATCTTTTTCTTTTGCTGGGGCCATTCGGGTAGTAGCAAGCAGGAGCTGGACTTTGAAGTCTCATTGCATCTTGTTAGTACTTAGGCCTGTGATAACCCTAGTTAGTTAATAATAGCAAGCCGTAGGCATTGTGTGGCCGCTTGTCCTTCTGTGTTGTTTGGCTTGTTGCCTGCTAGCCGGCTGTTATTGATTCCAGTTGGCAATGCAGGGATTAGTGGATGCTAGGGAGGTTGTGATTGTGTTAGCAGTACTATACTTGTGGATTGTTATCGTGCGTTGGTACCGCACGATCCCTTACTTTATTTACTACTTTTAGATGCTATTTCCTGTCATATTTTATCCTGCTGGTTTTCTTCGCCCGTCCTTGAGCCTTCCTTTCTGGTACTTGCTACGGTTGGCCTGACCAACCCTGGATTGTTCCCAGATTTTCTGCTACCGACCCGGTGGATCTTCCAGACTTGACTTGGAGGGTGTGCTTCAGTTCCAGACCATGCTAGGAACTGTGGGAAGGTATACTTGTCTACCTTAGTATTCTGTACTGTAGATTCCTGATTTTCATATGAGTATTCCCTGCTTTCCATATGATTCTCTCTCTTGATATTGTTTCATTGTGATTTACCTGTGGATATGAGATCGGATTTAGGCCATAGATTGATTGCATGCTAGGATACCCAACCAGACTGGACAGCCGTCATCACCGTATAGCGTATTCGTACCTTATACGGTGTAGCTGGCCGTGTACGTCCCCGTATTCCGGAACTGGGGCGTTACATGTTGTGAGCATACATGACGGACGAATCGACGTATTTCTTGGGAAAAGAAAGGATGATTCAGTTCCATAATTAAATGGATGAACCTAGTAATATGAACGAACGAGTTTTTTCGGAAATAAAAAGTTGTTTTCAATTTCAGAGACCAGTTCATTAATAATCCTCTTCTATAAATAGGCGAGAACTCTCTGCAACCTTTTCATTCTCATTTTCGCTCCTCAATTGAGAATGTCTTCTGAGGATGCACAGCAAAAGAATGAAGTCTCTAGGGACATTGAGGACGTCATTGAGACATGCCCCGCTGAGCCGATAGTGACAAGCCCGACTGAAGTAGGCAACAGTTCTTCTACGCCCAAGCCGCCCCAGGACATTCTTGCTTTCCTAGTAGAGCCAGGGAAAACTTCTGAAGGAGAAGCATTGAGGATGGCTGTCTGCCAATTTTTTATGAGTTCAGGAAACGATGCCTTCTATGCATTGGCTGACTATGTCTTCAATAAGGAAGGGAGTGGCCCTCGTCCTTAATCTTTTATCTTGAACAAAAATAATAAAAGAAGTTTTATTTTTGTCCTGTCTTCTCTTTTTATACATAGTATTTCTTAAGAAATTTGCCATTGATCGGCAGCATTAGTAGATCTCTGTTAGGTTTTGACAACCGATAAGCACTATTAGAGAACACGGACTCAATCACATACGGGCCTTCTCATTTCGCTTGGAACTTCCCTTTGCTCTTGTGAGTCATCACCATTGGTCTCCGGACAGCCAACACAAGCTCGCCAATTTTGAATACCCTCTCTTTGACTTTACGATTGAAAGTTCGAGATATACGGGCTTGATATAGCTCAATATGCTGTTGTGCTTGAAGACGCTTCTCGTCCAATCCTTCAAGTTCTTGGAGGCGTAAGCGATCATTATTCTCTATAGTTAGCTCATTAGCAATAGCGATTCGAAGAGAAGGGATCTGGATTTCCAATGGAAGGATAGCTTCACATCCATAAACTAGTGAAAATGGTGTAAAACCAGTAGGAGTCCGGACTGTTGTTCGGTATGCCCATAAACATTCTCCAAGCTTCTCATTCCAATCTATTTTATTAGAAGAGACAAACTTTTTGAGAAGTTTGATGATCATT
This sequence comes from Iris pallida, assembly GCA_029216955.1. Taxonomy (NCBI): domain Eukaryota; kingdom Viridiplantae; phylum Streptophyta; class Magnoliopsida; order Asparagales; family Iridaceae; genus Iris; species Iris pallida. The sequence continues at coordinate 17,214,430 of JANAVB010024994.1, forward strand.
TTGTTGAAGGCTTCAGCTAAACCATTAGCAGCAGGATTATAAGCCGTAGAAGCCAGATTTTGAATTTGGTTCTTGTCACAGAACCGATAAAATGCCTGGCTGGCAAATTATGGTCCATTGTCATGAATTATTCGTCGAGGAATCCCGAAACGATAAATGACATGATGTTTAATGAAGCTGACTACATTAGATATCTTTACTTCAACGAGTGGAATTGCTTCTGTCCACATTGAAAAGTAATCGGTTATAGCTAATATAAATCGATATCCTTTGACAGAAGGGGGGTTAATAGGACCAATGATGTCCATGCCCCAAGCTTCAAAAGGCCAAGAGGCTGTTGTAGGATGTAGAAATTCAGAAGGTTGATGAATAAAGTCTGCATGAATCTGGCATGCTTTACATCTTCTGGCATAGTCTACAGCATCTGCTATCATAGAGGGCCAATAATATCCCATTCTTCGAATACGATCTTGCAACTTTGGACCCGGTTGATGAGCACCACAGACACCATCATGAGCCTCACGTAGTATTTGTTTGGCTTCGCTTTCTGAAAGATAACACAGCAAGAGTCCGTCATATGAACGACGATATAGCATATGTAAAGACGGATCGTAATAGAATCAAAATGATCGTCTTTTAATTGATGCAGCTTTTTTAGGATCTTCAGGCAAAATTTCATGAACTGCATAATCAATAAATGGTGTTCTCCAATCTTTCTGCTGAGAACTTGCCTCTGTAACATAACTTTGTTCAATATGCATATTACTCTTCACACAGAACAAGTCTCGATCTAACAAAGTAATTGTATTTTGCCTTCGGATCGGGATAGCCAAATCTGCAGCTAAGCTGGCAAGAGCATCAGCTTCTACATTCTGAGAACGTGGCACAAATTCAATAAATAATCCTTTGAATGAAAGGACCAACTCGACTACCACCTGATGATAAGGGATGAGATCAGTATTTCTGACTTCATACGTCCCTCTAACTTGATTGACGATCAATTGTGAATCTCCATAAGCTTCTAGGAATCCGATATCCAATTGCTTTGCTACTTGGAGACCAATCAATAGAGCATTATATTCTGCTACATTGTTAGAGCACGGCTCATTAAGAGAATAGGCACGATATATAACCATTTTATCAGGAGAAACCAAGACAATTCCTATCCCAGAGACAATATTGCCTTTAGGTCCCACTCGTGATGCTCCATCAAAATATAATTGCCATATGTCATTTTTTAAAGCCATGTTGCAATCCACTACTTCGTCTGGAATGTCTTCATATAACTTCGAAGTTTCAGGTACAGGATAAGCAACTAAGAAATCAGCTAACGCTTGGCCCTTTACTGATTTTTGAGGCACATAGACTATGTCATAAGGAGTGAGCAACATCGCCCAGGTAGCTAACCTGGAATTAAGAATGCTTGGTTTTCTCATTAATATCCGAATGGGATTTATTCTGGAGATGACATGAATAGTCTGTCCAGTGACATAGTGCCTTGTCTTTTGGACGGCAAAAACCAAAGCTAGACATTCCTTTTCCACAGGAGTATATCTGTGTTCAGCTCCTACCATCATTCTGCTCAGATAATATATTGCTTGTTCATGACCCATATCACTTTTTTGTGCCAGAAGAGCGCCAAGTGAATGATCCAAGGCTCGAACGTACATCAAAAATGGTCTTCCTATCACCGGAGGTACCAGAACAGGCGGGTTTGTAAGATATTGCTTAATGTCATTGAAGGCTTTTTGACACACTTCATCCCAGACGAAAGATACCCCTTTCTTTAATAGACGGGAGAAAGGTTGACATCTCCCAGAAAGATTAGATATAAATCTTCTGATATAAGCAATATGGCCCTGAAAGCAACGGAGTTCTTTCAGATTACGAGGAGGGCGCATTTCAAGAATTGCTTTAACCTTATCAGGATCAACATGGATACCCTGAGAGGTAATGACAAATCCTAAAAACTTGCCACTGGAAACCCCTAAGAAAGATTTAGTAGGGTTTATTTTCAATTGATGTTGACGCATCAATTCAAATACTGTCTTCAAGTCTTGAATGTGATCATTCTTTGACCGACTTTTAACAGCAATGTCATCTACGTAGCATTCAACTATTTTCCATAAATGTTCTTGAAAGATATTGCTCATAGCCCGTTGATATGTGGCACCGGCATTTTTAAGACCAAACGGCATAACCGTATAGCAGAAAACCCCAAGGGGTATTCGAAAAGATGTATGTTTCTCATCTTCTGGATGCATCTTGATCTGATTGTATCATGAGAATCTGTCCATGAAAGACATACGTTCAAAACCGCATGTATTGTCTATCATGACATCAGTAATGGGAAGTGGAAATTTGTCCTTTGGACAAGCTGTATTAAGATCTCGGTAGTCTATACAAACTCGGACTTTTCCGTTCTTCTTCATAACAGGAACAATATTGGGCACCCAATCAGGGTGTTGTTCTTTACGAACGAAACCACAAGTGATCAGCTTTTTGACTTCTGCTTTAATTGCATCCATCATATCTGGTCTAAAGCGCCGTTGCTGTTGTTTTACAGGTTTGACGTTAGGCAAAATATTAAGTTTATTAGTAGCAACTTTAGGATCTAGTCCTGGCATATCCTCATAACTCTATGCAAAGATGTTAATATAATCTTTGATAAGTTTTGTCAATTCTTCCTTTTCATCTTCAGAAAGATTCTTACTGATGAATATTAGTTTGGGTGTAATTCCATTTCCAACATCAATCTGGATAACCTTATCTTCTGTAGGTGGCTGTCGCTGTTCAAAACGAAGTTCCCATTGAGTATCCATCTGTTGAGCCCAAGGATCATTCTCAAATGGCTCTGATTCATCATCGGTTTGAACCATATTGACTGAGAATATCTGTCTAGATTCATCATATGAGGAATCTATGTTGTCTTTATATTGATGACTTTGATTATCAGAAGATAAAGTCATTCTCTCAATAAACTTGACAGCCATATACTCGAAAAGGAAATCTTCATTGATATCAAAGAGATGAGCAATATTTACATCATTTACAGTCTGATTGCTACGCTTCAGATTAGTCAACAGTGGACCATCATCCGTCTTCTGCGTAGAATTGCTAATATTGACGATCAATGGTGATTCTGGATCATTCGTACCAGAAGTACGCCCTTTGACTTTGATCATAAAAGGTTGAACTTGGCTCTTAGCAGGAATTTTTATTGATTTCTCAGATGAAGTTTGAGTTCTTCCTTTAACCTTGATTATCAAAGGTTGATCATTGACAAGTTGAGATTGGATTCGTCCCTTGACCATGATCTTCAAGGGTTGTTCCTCTGGCGGATCTTCATTAATAGACTGATCCTCAGATGATGATTCTTCAGCCATGTCTGATATCTCTTTCCTATGCTCTTGTTTATAAAGCCTTGAATTAGAGAAGTCAGCTTCGACACCCTTGAAAGGATTAATATCAGCAAATTCAGTTTTCACAACTCCTTGGGAATCCACATATTTGAAGCATTGGTGGAGAGTTGAAGGCACAATATTGTGCTCATGAATCCATGGTCTTCCAAGAAGAATATTGTAGGATACATCCGAGTTGATAACATAGAAAGTTACCATGGTTCGAAGATCACCAATCTGAATCTGCAACCGAATCTTCCCCAGTGGCTTACTCTTGCCAGAGTTAAAACCAACAATAGTGGTAATAGTGTAAGTCAGCTCACTAGTAGGAATCCTCAGGGGCCTTAGCATACTCTGAAGAATTATGCTGATTGAGGACTCGGGATCAATGTAGATCCTGTCAATTTCAGTGGATCCGATATATCCAGTGTAGCACAGAGGCCTATCATGCTTGTTGTGTTTCAATAGCATATCCTCTTGTGTAAAGATGATGTTGGGAATTGCTTCCATCACACTATGACATTGTGGATATGACACTGGCATATTATCGGGAGTCTTGAGTTGAGCTAAGCATGAATCTGCTTGAAGTAAAGCTTCACTCAAAGTCTCTCTGCTTTCTCTGGAGAGGCAAAGCAGTTCAAATATAGACAATCTAGCCGGAGTATTGGCTAACTGAGCTAGAATATCGAACTTGTAAGGCTTCATTGTCACCCCCTGACTGGAAGCAGACTTCAATGGGATATCAAAGCGTACTGCCTTTTGTTTCCCCTTTTCAACCACAGACGGTTTAGCAGGAACAGGAGAAGGTTGAACCGGTAGTGTTTCCACTACATCTTCTGCTTCTTTGGAGGATCCCTCATAGTCTTTGTGGTACTCTTTTCCAGATCTTGTACCAGCAAAAGTTTCTTCTTCAGACTCAGGAGAAGAAAGTACCATATTACAGGATTTAGTCTTTCTTCCTTTAGCCTTCTTCTTGTGAGGATTGTTACGAGGAACTTCAAAACCTAATCCAGCGGTAGAATTCTGATTTTGAATTTGTAAAGGAAGACGTATTCCTTTATCATGGTTCAAACCTTCTGCCTTTTGAAAGTCGTAACCCATCTTCTTCATGAGAATAACAGATTGCTGACTATACAAATGGATAGGCAGTAGACTTTGAACAGGTGTTTCAGCAAAGGAAGAGGAATGACTCTCTGCAACTATAGGAGAATGAAGTACAGACGTCTCTGTAGTTAAGGGAGGAAAAGGATTCGGGATACGAGGAGAAATTCCTGTTAGAGCTTTTTCATAAGCAGCAAAGACTTGTTGTGCCCGGTATAAAGGAACACTATTCATGGCTAGCCACTGCTGATGAGTAAGCTTGAGCTTGGTAGGAGGAGCTAGACTTGGAGGACAGATGTTTAGTCCTTTCAGTCTATCTTCTAGAGGATGGCTGTCCCATAGGTGATCCAAGTCATCAGGATCTGGGATAATATGAGAAATCATGTTGCAAGTTTTGACTTTCTTGCCTTTCTTAGATTTTGAAGTTTTACCTTCATTTTCCAATTCAGGCACTAAGTCAGGATGTACCCACATGATTTCACCATTCTTCAATGTGAGAGACAGCAATCCTGTATTTTCTTTCCTGACAGGCGGGATATTCACAATCTTCATCGTCGCCTTCGGGATTGGGATAATTCCATCTGGGACTTGCTGTGGAGGAAAATCCCCAAACTGAAGAGAAACCATATTGGTTGTCACCGTATGGTCATCATTGGTTAAAGCGATGGCGCCACCATTTATCAGCTCTTGGATCTTCTTTTTCAAGACATAGCAAGCACTGGTAGGATGATTAATGTATCTATGATAGATACAATACTTGGGATTGTCAGTCAGATTCACCTCATTAGGCCTCTTTGGCTCTGGAATCTGAAGTTTACCACTTTTCACCAGACATTGGAATATCCCTGGGATATCGCTTTCGTCAAAGGAGTATTCTTCCTTTGGCCTGGAAGATTCTTGATTACTTGATGTCATTTTGTTCTTGGAAAGATTGACCATAAGAGTATCTTTTCCTTTCACATTACGATTGCCGGGATTATTGCCAGGATTATTTTTCTTTATTTATCTTCTGAAGCAAAAATCATACCATGTTCGCGAGCCAACCTACCATTAGTCTCGGCAGAAACTGCTGCTATGATGAATGGAGCCCAATCTGTGAATTGGAAACCCGTGAAGACAGCGATGGATGGTCGCAGATTCATCTTGCATGTGTCAATCAACGCTGAATCTGGCATACCAGGAGGCATCTTTAGAGTAGCTTGTCGAAAACGTTCAATGAACGTCCGAGTATCTTCTTTCTCCTTTTGTTTGATTTCTATCAAGGAGGACATGTTTATGTCCATACCTCCTTCATAGAAGCGGGAGAGGAATATTGCTTTGAATTCGTCAAAAGACGAAATAGAGTTATCGGGTAAGCTACGATACCAGTCGTAAGCTGAACCCGTCAGGCACCCAATGAACACTCGAGTGAGAAGAGCATCATTTTTCTGCAAGTGTACAGTCATAATATCAAAGTAATTGATATATTGACTGGGAGATGCTTTTCCATCGAACAAAACCATGGATTGTGGCTTGAACTTCGGTGGAAAGGGTACATCATTCCAATGAGGAGGATAAGGTTGCTTAATCCCTAACCTCTGGAGTTGATCTTTGTGCCTTAAAACTTTAAACTGTGCTTTAAGTTTACGTACTGCTTGAATGGCTTCACTGGTTTGAGGAAGCACATTTGACTGAGTCGTCGTTGGATGTACCATGACCCCCACTGGAGGTGGTACATCTTCTGGAATGATGGGATCCAGAGATGCAGAATTTTGATTAGCAGCAGGCTCTTGAATGTTCAAAGGTATTTCAGCCCCTTGACTATCTTGAGTTTGTGCTGCTACTGGTGCCGGTGTCACTACTGTCGGTTGAGCAGTTTGCTGATTCAAAATTATTTGATGCATGCTTTGCACCATATTAAGCATATCCTTCAGTGATTGTTCAACAGCAGTGAGACGTTGTTCTGTATTAGCAGATGACGTCTCTGGTTCATCTCCAACAGCGTAGGATTCAACCTCTCTTGAAGATACAGAAGGATTTTTATAGAAGTACGAATCTACGCTATCGGTATCAGACTCAAAAGATTGAGTACCCCCAGCTTCTGAATCAGAAGTCTGCAATTGTCTTTGTCTTCTTGATCGAGTATTCTGATATACTCCTTCAAAGGAATCAAGAAGCCTGTTGAACTATTGTTGACTTGGAGTTTGGGATGTGTTCCGTCTTGGATGTCGTCCTCTGTTAGTATGAGATGCCATGTTGACTGACACATATGGCAACTCATGTTCTTGGTCTTCAGCTTGATGTGGAGGTGCATTGAAACTCAATCGATCAAAAACTGATCGTCTTGAAGCTGAACAACAACAGTTGATCAAAACCTGGTGGTATTCACAAAGATATTTTTCTTGGGAGAATGTCACCGGAGATTGTCTATTCTTACGCTTTTGCTTTAGCAATTCGCACAAGTCAGAAGGAGTGGATGAAGTATTCTTCTTTATTACATTTGGGGTAAAAAAAACGTTTAGTCCCTTGTGTATAGAGAAGATTACTGGCTGCATTCGCAGAACCAAATTGTACATTTCTACGCGTTTGGAATTATGTGCGTAAATCTTGAGATTTAGCACGCAGGACTCTATTTTTTTGGCGTGTGATTTGTAAGTTTGGTACCTTGCGTAAAGCAGTATAAGAAGGTTGTTGGTGTAGAACAGAAGTTTTACCAACAATACTTTTACGCTGCACATGTTTAGATACATTCACATTTGACATATGAGCATCATTGTGAATTTCATCTACACTGTCATAGACAGGAGATTTATCTTTACGCATGGAACGTAAAATCTTGTTATCTACCACGTTACCAACGGGAGATTTTGTTTTACGCGAGGGGCGTAATTTATTTGGGCCTACCACGTCACCGACGGGAGACTGATTCTTACACCCAGAAGCACAAACTTTAGAGTCTGCCCCATTACGAATGGGAGACTCATTCTTATGAACTGAGCGTAAAATTTGGTTCTTACCCACTGAGTATAAAACTTGATTTTTACGCAGTGGACGTGAAACCTGGTTATCTTCACCGTTACGAATGGGAGATAAATCGTGACACTTCGAGTGCAACTTTGAAGTAGGGACTGCCTCGTTATGAACGGGAGCCCCTACGACAGGAGTGGGAAGAATTTCCTTGTCATCAGAAGCAGCAGAGAGATCAGAAATCACTTTGGATTTGGGAATCCAAACTTTTCGTGCTTTGCGAGACTTTTAAACATTGGAGTGGCGAGAACCACCCCCAGTTCGAAGCATTTCTTCATAGGCAGTCTGGTCGAAGTGCACCACCAGAGTCTTCTTGGTCGAACCGACCGAAACATCATCATATTGAGCAATCACCTCCTCGTCAGAGGAGAAGGTCATCCCCAGCAGAGTCGCCATTTTTGTTTCGCTTAACAAAATGCCTGGGAGGAATTGGCTTTTGAAAACAAAAACAAGAAGAAAAGTACAAGAAGTACAAATTTGATTCTGGAAAAGTATTGCTATGGAAGTCTGATTCGTAAATGATCACTTTGTTCCTTGGACCATATGATGATGATGAAGATCACTACTTGAAGTAGAACAATTTGGAAGAACTAATGCACCAGGAAGGTATCGACGCACTTGGGCACTGATGGCGAGGCCGAATGCTTTTCTGCTTTGCTTTACTCTGTTCTGGAAAAAAAATTGAAGAAGGATGCTCTAAAGAATCAAAATCTCGAAGCTCTGATCTCTGTATTCTCTCCTGTCTCTCTGTGTGTGTTGTATGAGAAAAATGAGTCTATTTATAGACTGGGGCTTCCGTGCGTAAAAGGGCATCAAAATCTGTCTTTACGCTAACAACTGCCATCCACGATCAGAGTCATCCTCTGTATATGCTGACACGTATCCCATCATTTCAGTAAGAATATGATACATGTACACACGTTCTTCGAAATATGTGGCATGAAGACCACGTAGGCACACCACGTTCCAAACTGGGCAGAACGAATAGGACATAAAAAGATGAACGTAAACTAGCTCTGTCATAGGTTTCCAGCGTAAAGTGGTTATTAAATAACCTTGAGCGTAAAATGGCTCAAATAGACTTCACGCACACATTGTTTTTTATGAGCGTAAGGACTCATGTAAAACTCCTTGCGTAAAAGAAACCATTCAGTGAGCGTAAAGTAGCTCGATCTCTATAAACGACAACAATGGTCTTTGTATGAGGTAAATTCCATTGAATTCTGTGGTAAATGCCGTCATTGATATCTTCATGTCAAAGTCTGCATTAAATGCAAGATTTGATAGCTTTTGTCCAGCGTGAAAGAGGCTGCTCAGTCCTTGGCGTAAAATCACCGGTGTAGACCCAAGCGTAAAATGATCAATCTGCTTAGGTGTAATACAATTAGCCTTGTCTTGGGCGTAAAGAAATTACCCGTTCTGTTAGGCGTAAAGCAGGCCACTTACGAATGAGATGACTCTTTCTTTGAAGCACTTTTTATGCTCCTACAAAGACATGTCAGGGGGAAAGCTAAATGTGGAGAGGTCGGTTAACACTTCCTTCGTTGGGTACTCGAAGGATCGCCGTTAAATCTTCTGCATCAAATTTAATATCAATTCTCCCGGCACAGGAAGTGATAACACCAGAGTCATAAGTCAAATTGTAATAAAATAACCTAATAACATTGAGAGCGATAAGGAACAAAGTTAGTACTAAGTCATTAAGTTGTAAAAGCTGAAAAGCTGTGAAATGGTTCAAATATTAAAATTTATTAGGGCTTCGACATAGACGGTGCAGTCATAAAAATCACCAAACCATTCTATGGATTGGTTTAGCATCGCGAATGAGAAACCGCAAAAAGATCCTTCATCCGGTTAGATCGGAGATAAAATTAAAGGTTGTTAAGAGGATACAGATCCTTCATCACTCTTCTTTCTCTTTCTAAAGAACTTGGGTGCCATCGCAAAAAACATTTCTAGAATTTGAAAAAGAGGACGGAAGGAAAATAGGTATTATACCTTCCAAAAACTGAGTATGTTGTAGAGAATGAACCCGAGATCTCAAATTCAAATTTTGGAGTCAAAATTCAAAGTAGATTGGGAGAAATAATTGAACTAGGGTTTGGATTTTTGTGGGTTCGGAGCTACTGTTCGTGGAAGAGAAGAAAAATATGAAGGGGACGATAAATAGCAAAAGTAGGGCCCACTAGGTCGGCTGCAAATTAGTCAACCAAGTTTGGCCCGAGTTTGGGCTGAGTTCGCCAGAACTCTGCTTTGACTATTTTGCACCTTAGAATAATATCTACTTATACAAATTTATCAATTCCTTTCAACTTTTTAATTCAAAAATTATTAATTTTAAATTTTAATTAATATAAATTAATTATGTTACACATTGATTCTCTTAGATTACCTGTAGGGATACTGTCCCAGCTAGCGGTGATCCATAAGGGATAATTAAGTTCCATTTCGCTTAGGATCTTATCGTCTTGGTAACATATAGATCCTTTGTAAGCTTGACAATCGCTACGTATTGGCATTAATTTAATAAATAAAGTTAATTAATATTATTGATATCTAAAATTATTAATTCTCGACATAAATAGTTGAATCTATCTTCTGCCAAAGGTTTAGTAAATATATCAACTAGTTTATGTTCTGTGTCAATATATTCTAAATTAATGTCTCCATTATGTTGATGATTTCTAAGAAAATGATGTTTTATCTTAATATGCTTGGTGTGTGAGTGACATACAGGATTCTTAATCAAATTGTTCATGCTAGTATTATCACAGAATATAAAAATGTGTGAATATTATAGGTTGTAGTCTTCTAGGATTTGCTTTATCCACAAAATTCGTGCACAACAATGTCCTGCGACGATATACTCGGCCTAAGTAGTTGATAATGCAACAAAATTTTATTTCTTGCCAAACTAAGAGACTAAAGCTTTGCCTAGGAAATGATACATTCTGCAAGTACTTTTTCTATCCCCCTTTGCATTCAGCGAAATCAGCATCCAAATATCCAGCTAGGTCAAAGGACGTAGTTTTAGGATACCACAAGCCGACAAAAGTTCTCTTAAGGTATCAAAAGATACGCTTAACAGTGCATAAGTGTGATTCCTTAGGGTTAGCTTAGAATTGTGTACTTAAGAAAATACTAAACATTATATCAGGGTAACAAGCAGTTAGATACAATAAACTACCGATCATACCTCGATACTTACTGTGTCGACCGGTTTGCCTTGTACATCTATTTTAAGCTTTGTTGAAGTTGCCATCGAAGTTCTAAGCGATTTGGCTGACTCCAGATCAAACTTCTTTAGCAAATCCTTTGTGTATTTAGCTTGGTTAATGAACGTCCCATTTGTGGTTTGCTTGATTTGCAGTCCATGGAAGAACTTCAACTCCCTTATCATGCTCATCTTAAACTCACTCTGCATACACTTAGAAAAATCTTGACAAAGAGATTCATTAGTAGAACCGAAAATAATGTCATCGACATAAATTTGTACTAATAAAAGATTATTATTCAAATAGTTTTTAAAAAGTGTCGTATCAACCTTGCCTTTTGAAAAACATAGTTCAAGTAGAAAACAGGTTAGGCGGTCATACTAAGCACGAGGAGCTTGTTTAAGTCCGTATAAGACTTTTTTAACTTAAAAATATATTTAGGGTTTTTGAAATCAGTAAATCCAGGAGGTTGAGCAACATAAAATTCTTCTTTTATAAAACTATTTAAAAAGGCACTTTTAACATCCATTTGAAATAGTTTAAAACCATAAAACTAGCACATAACATGCGAATGGATTTTAAATGCACAACTGGGACATATGTCTCATCGTAGTTGATACCTTCCTCTTGGTTGTATCCTTGAGCTAAGAGTCGAGCCGTTTTACGTATAACTAAACCATTCTCATTAAGTCTATTTCGGAATACCCAATAGGTGCCAATTGCCAGATGATCAATGGGCTTGGGAACACGTTTCTAAACCTGATTCCGTTCAAACTGGTTCAATTTTTTTTGCGTAGTATCTAACCAATAAACATCATTACAAGCTCCTATGTTCTCAGGCTCTAACTGTGAAATAAATGCTACATTAGAAACTATATCTCTAGTTGAGGAATGAGTACTTACACCTTTTGTGATCTTACCTATTCTTGTGGTGATCAGCCATGAACTTCATTTTCTTTGGCAAACTCTCCAAGTAGTTGGTTCTAGGTTCCGCTTCGGTAGGTACTTTGCTTGGTGTACAATGGTCCTCATCGTCACTATCGTTGTTCGTCTGAATGTTCATCTCATCGAAGGTGACGTTGATTGATTTTTTAATTGACATTTCTTTTTCAAAATTGGGTAAACATTGCTCTTAGCCGAATAACCTAGAAAAATACCTTCATTAGCTTTCGAGTCAAATTTGCCCTAAATTATCTTTTGTATTCAAAATAAAACATTTGCAACCAAAAATCTTAAAATAAGAAACAAAGGAGGTCCTATTAAACCATAGTTTATAGGGAGTCTTCTTCAATTTAGGTCAAATCAGAACCCTGTTCAGAACATAGCATGTTGTATTGGCGGCTTCTGCCCATAAATATTTAGGTAGCCTAAACTGGTTTAACATAACTCTAGCCATTTTACTAAGAGTTCTGTTCTTACGTTCTAGAATGCCATTTTGTTGCGAAGTCCTAAGAAAAAAAAATTATATAAATATCCGCGTGTGACACAAAATTGCTCAAAGTCAGCATTCTCGAATTCGCCACCATGATCACTTCAAATACGAGTGATCATGAAATGTTTTTTATTTTATATTTTTTACAAAATATGACAAAGTCTGAAAGTGCATCATTCTTATGAGCAAGAAAATATACCCACGTGTATCTAGAGTAATCATCTACGATTGCAAAGATATATAGCTTAACTTTTAGACTAGCAACTCTGTTGGGTCCAAATAGATCCATATGTAATAATTATAAAGGTCGAGTAGTACTTACGATATTCATCCACTTAAAAGTTGATTTTGTACCTATCCTTTTCACAATCATTGTATACCATGTCTTTCTTGAAAACAATCTCTCGTAAGCCTCGTACTAATTTCTTTGTGGATAATCTTGCAACTGTGTCCATGTTTGCATATCCTAGCCTCATGTGCCATAGTTGACTCTTGTCATTTTTGGGGTATAAGCATCTACCTACAGTGTTAGTATTCTCTAAAAGATTAAAAAAATAGATATTATCTTTCTAATACCTTCAAAAATAGTATTACCAGTTGAGCTATCAACTACAGTACATTTATCTTTAATAAAATTAATACCATAACCATGGTCAGCTAAATGGCTTATGCTGAGTAGGTTATGCTTTAATTCTGTTACAAGACATTCATCTTTAATAATGGGATATGGAGCCTCACCAACATTATCAATACCTATAATGTACCCTTTCACGTTGTTTCTGAAGGAGACATATCCTTCTTTCTTCTTCGACAGTATTGCAAACAAAGATAAATCGCCCGTCATGTGATGTGAGTAACCGTTGTCGAGGATCCACTTGCTTTTGGAATGGGTTGGATGTTCCACCTACAAAATAATTTGCAAATGAAACTTTTGGTACCCTTTTCTTATAGGGTCCTGATATATTAGTTTTTGGTACCTAAGTACAAATATTCAAATCTACTAATCTTCTAACTCCGCATATAGAAGATATGACCAGGGGTGCCACAATAGTGATATCAAGCATGTGCATGAGAGTTAGGTGAAGTGTTAGTCTTGTGTACATGTTTGGTAGTTCAATGGGCGTTTAGAGGATACTTATAATAAAAAGCGTGTCTATGAGTGCTATACCTCTTGTGTTTGATAGTCTTTGGTTGGATTGTGTTTCTTTTGGATAAGTAACACGTGTTAGGAGAGGAAGCAGTAGATATCGGCTATTTTTCTAGCCTAATTTCCAACTTTAAGGAAGTGTCAAATAATTTATTATTATCGGTTGTTAGGGCATCATTCCTAATCAGCACATTGATATTCTTATTCTTCTCAATTTGATAATCTTCTTACATTTGAGCTATTGTCTTGTCTTTTTCTTTGAGAGTGTGTGATGCTTCATGTAATTGTAACTTGATAGAGGCTAACTCACCAGTCTCAATAGAGGGTTGATTCTCCCTAACATCTTCTAGTAGTAGGGTCAGTTTTTCTATCTCAAGTTTGTTTTCCTTGAGTACCTTCTTAGAAGTCTTGTACTTGCCTAACAATTTTCTTTGGTCTTATAGGAGGTCACTAAAGGCATTACCTAGCTCATCAAAAGCAAAGTCTTCATATAGAAGGTTAGTAGTTAACTGATCGAACACCATTATGCACACATTTGCAGCGTCTTAAGAACTGTCGTCTTCTGAGTCGTTAGCTTCACTTTCGTTCCATATGCCCGTGTTTGCGTATTTTATGGACATTGATTTCTTCGTATAACTCTTTTCATATTTGTTATCCTTTTTGGTCGATAATGCTGAGGGACAGTCTTTCTTGATGTGTCCTTTCTTTTTGCATCCGTAGCATATTTGCTCTTCATCGTCAATGTTGTTATTGTTGATGTTCTTGTTTCGACGATTGAACTTTACGTACTTTCTGAAATATCTTACCATAAGAGCTTGTACTTCACCGTCTGAGTCACCATCTTCAGACTCCTTTTCAACTATTTTTTTGTGTTGTGCCTTCAAAGCAATTGATTTCTCCTTAGGTGTCGATTCTTTAAAATCTTACAAGTCCAACTCGTGAGTCATCAGCTTCCCCATAAAATTGTTAGCCCAATGATTATATTATTTTTTTGAATATGGCTAATCAATTAAGTTTAACATAATGACGTCACTAATATTCATGTAATCACTATCAGGTTACTACTTAAACTTAGCATTGTCATAATGTTCTATATTATATTTATACGTTTGTATCATAATGCATCATACTGCTTTGTTCGTCTAACATGTACTTTCAAAAATGTAGTAAGCATGATCAAATCAGGACATATGTAATAGAAAATTATTAATGGGCCAAAGATGGTGTTATACAAAGAGATTTCTCTGAACCGCCCAACAACCTATCCGGGGCCACCGAAAGATATTTAGATTTCTAGATCTGTTTATCTTTGGACGACCGCCGTCAAGGAAAAAGGCATCTTCAAGTTTGTTTAAATGTCAGAAGAAATACATCATCAAAGGGCTATTGGTTTTTCTATTTGATCAATGTATTTTTCATATTTATTGAGTCTAGGAATAAGATGTAAACTGCATCGTACAGGCAAATAGGCTATGCAAGAAATTTTTTCAAAATACCTTTATATTTTGAAAACAAGCCCACTTACAAAAGTCCAAACTACTTCCTAACTGCTTGATCTTTTCAAAAAGCCCAAAACTAATTTGTAAAAATGCTGACAGAACTCCAATAGAATTCTGCCCGAGTTAGGCCTGAATTCGGCCAGAGTTCGGTTAGTGGGCGTTGGATTTTGAAATTGGTCCTCCTGCAGTTACGAATCTTGCTGAGATTTTCTCATAGAGTTCTGTCCGAATTCTGTTCAAATTCTGACAGAGTTCTGGCTTTGGAAAAACTATAAATAGAGAAGGACTTCGATCATTTCAACTCACCAATTAACTTTCATATCTCTTCTCTATAAGCCTACTACTTCGTCCAAAGTATTCTGAGCTATTCATTTTCAAATCCTAAGCCAGTTACAATCCTCTAGCCGATTTGCTAGTACGGTACGGTCTAGAAGTTTTAGAGTGAATGTAATCAGAGGCTTGATTGAAGAAAGACACTTCACAACTGAAGCTGGTCGAACATTTTTAATTAGCTAAATTTTGCTGCCAACTCTATTCACCCCCCCCCTCTAGAGTATTGTGCTTTATAATTCGTTCCTACAATTGGTATCAAAGTGGGTTCTCCTTTTAGTGGTGTTATTGCTCATACCAATTGCTCCTACAATTGGTATCAAAGCGGGTTGTATATGTAAAGCAAGGTAATATTGTTATATAACTGTCGTTACATAGATCACTATATCACATATGGCAAGTATGTACTTCACAACTGAAGAGCAATCCACAAATAGACTCCTACTACTTGATGGAACAAACTATAGTTATTGGAAGACACAAATGAGCTTCCACCTGAAGTCTATAGATTTTGACTTATAGTCAATTATTGTCAATGGCTACAAAAAGCCTACTATCACTTCTATTCTCACATCCTCTATAATCAACAAGCCTTATTATAGTTACACGGAGGAAGAGAAGAAGTTAGCTAGCCTTGATGCAAAAGGTATGCATATATTTATTGTGTTGTAGACATAAAAGTATTTAATCTTATTACTACTTGCTCAACATCTCATAAAATTTAGAAAGTTCTTGAAGCTACTAATGAGTACAGGTATGAAAGAAAAGCTAACAACTCCAGAGAAGAGGATAGTCTTCATAATGATGCAAATATGTGCATGATGGAATTGGGATTTAAGGTACAACACAATCCCTTATATGAAGAAGAGCTTATATGTGACAACTGCAAGAAGATAGGCCACATCCAAGAAGATTATACCATTACTAGAAAGGAGACTTACTACGAACGTCAAATGAAGGAAGATCATCATCTCACAAGTACGCTAGCATGAGCATATGGTGTGAAAGTGAAGCAAGAGATTCTGAAGAAGAAGAAAAGAGACCTCATCAAGCTACAAATTTATGCTCAATGGCATTATCAAACGAGGTACAAAACAATTCTTTTGAAGAGAGTGAATCTTCTCATGATGAGTTATCTGATGCATTTAGTGATCAATTAGAAGAACACAAAAAAGTATTAGATAAGTATAAGCAAGCTAGAAAGGATATTCTATCCTATAAGTGGGAGAATGAAAAGCTTACTTGCTTATTGAATGATGCTAAAAATAGTTCTCCTTCTGATAATTTTACTAAAATTTTCACACTGAAGTTTAGATTGCATGAGGCACTTTATTGCATTGAGAAAAACACTTAAGAAAATGCTAAACTTAAGGAGGAATTAGAATCAGAAAAGAAGAAGTATTCTATTGCTTCATGTAGAATTGATGCTCTTTCTGCTAAATATGATGAGATCGGTGCTAAATCTAAAAAGTTAGAGATTAGACTGGAAAAATAGGTACTATACATTTTGGTGGAGGTGGGAAGCTTAGTCCGCGCTTCATCGGACCTTTTGTTATCAGCGGGAGAGTCGGTGACGTGGCATACAGGCTAGATTTGCCACCTGTACTAGTGGAAGTCCACAACGTATTTCACGTGTCGCAGAATTGAGACGGTATATGGCGGACCCTAGCCATATACTCGATTATTCGGAGATCGAGGTAGGACCTACTCTTAGCTATCCAGAGCTGCCTGTAGAGATTCTGGATCGACGAGAGAACGTACTGAGGAACCAGACGATACCCTTGGTTCGTGTCGCATGGAGGCATCATTCTCTAGGAGAGTCTACCTGGGAGCGGGAGGATGAGATGTGCGAGCGATACCATTATCTTTTTGGACCTTGAGGTATGATTTTCTATCCTTCTCATCTGTTTAGTTTCACCTTTCAATTTCGAGGACGAAATTCTCTTAAGGAGGGTAGACTTGTCACTACCACATTTTTGGTTTGAGGGTGTTTTGGTCATTTTGACTTTTTAGTGATTTTGAAATTTTATTAATTAATTAGGTGCTATTTGTTTAGTTAAGACTTGACCTAGAATCTTAGCCAAATCTAGATTAGCCTTGAGCTTAGAATCTTGATTAGGATAACCTACTAAGTGACAAGATTAACAATATCTAGATATTTCTAAGTAGGATATTTTCTCCTTAGAATATTTGTGAAAAAGAAAGCCTTAGGACTAATTGAACTAATAGGAGGACGTAAAATTTGGTGGAGAAGCCTTAGCCACTCATCTACATCTAAACCTAATCCTACTTCATTTTGTGGCAGCCACAAATAGTAATCCTCCCTCCTATAAAGTATCCTTAAGAAACCCTTGCCTCTTTTTACATCTACAAAGAACCCTAACTTGTTCTTCCCCAATTTCCTCCCCATTTATCCAAATTGAGTCAAATCAATTGCATCATCATCCCCAACAGTAAAGGAGACTTGTAGGGGCTTGCTAGCAAGGGTTTGAAGTGATTTGACCATTGCATTTGGAGAAGAACACCTTTCCTTTTTCATTTTTTATTGAGATTTCCTCTCAATAGGTAAATACCATAAAACCTATGTAAATTATATTTTCTTTTTATTTATGCATGCATATAGGTATACCCTGGCTGTAGAGTGAGTTTGGTACAAAATAGTATCTATTTCGTGTCCGTATCGAACACGTATCAGTGTCCTTAAATAGGTGTTTGATAAAATGCTTGTTAGAAATTAATATTGTTAATTTCAAATTCTAATTGAACATATTTGTATCTTAAAATGTGAATAATAATAATTGTGTTGACTGAGTTGACTTCTGAGGATTTTTTGTGTCCAAAATAGACACGGGGATGCTGCACGATACTGCATGCGGCTCCCCTGCTGCCTGAGTGTCACAGAGGATACGACACGCCATATGGCGGCCTGCCACTTGGTCAGAGGGTCGAGGCAGTGACTGACAAGTCACCCCCCAAGCCACTCTCGACCTCGTGTCGTATTGGACACGTACTCACTCACGCACACGTTTTACACTGCACTGTGCAGTGGCAAAATTGCCCACTGATACGCACTTCGTGTCATGCAAGGACACGTCATGGATACAGTGCAGACACATGTACATGAACCTTGACACCTGGGCTACCTATTGGACACGTGCACGTGACTCAATGTGGAGTGTGTCGTGTCCTATAGGGCTCGACACCTCATTACGAGCCTGTGCATAATCAGGTTCTGATAACATGTTTTCTAGTATTTGGACACTTCTTGTCCACTTATGTGGACACAAAATCCTTCACCCTAACACTATACATAGTATATACACCTGTACACTTGTTTCATCAATTTATATTCGAATTGTTGTTGATTTGGTTTTTGAAATTGGGACTTTACACGTATCAGTCAGTTTTCCAGTTTGGGTTTAAATGAATTGAAAGTTAATATGTGAATCTTAATTCTGAGAATTGATAATACAGTGCAATGTTAATATCCAAGTTGCAATGAGGTTAAGTTTTAATTGTTGGTTTAGTTTAGAATCTTTGGGTTTTTCATTGAGAAGTAAGTTCGAAAATGGAAACTGAAATTTAGGTTGCATTACCATACAGTGAACTGATTTGGGGTTTGAATAAGAAAACTGAGACTATATATATATTGATGGTTTTTGTTTTACATGATATATATAGCTGCGTTTTTAACCTTGATATGTAAACCTTACTAAGTTTGAACTGTTAGCTTGAAGACTGAAATGAGAAAACTGAGATTCCCTATATGAAAACCTGGAAACTATTTGTATGTAAAACCTGAGAATAAAATGGGGATAATGTTAAAACTGAATTTGAGTTTGGGTTGGTTTAAGATTGTATATATGTAGGTTGTTGATTTGATTTCAAATTGGTTGTTTTGGTTGAATATCTGGGATAAACTGAAGTCAATTGACTTTCAAACTAAAAACTGGGTTTAATATGTGTTATATGCATGTATGAATGTATAGAGTTAACTGAAAGTTCACCTTACCTACTGCTGCAATGTATAAGCTAAGGATTATAGAGTAGTGGTAGACTTGGCATGATATATCAATGTATCATAAACCTGCAAACCTAAGGGTTGTATGGTTACTTTATATATATATCTCTGTGTCATAAGGTATTATGTGCTGCTTTGAATATGTAATATATGTTTGTCATGGCATGTGAAGTAGGAAATCCTTTATGTTTCTATTAAGGGTTGTGTGGGACTCTGTTATAGGCAAATGGTTGAGTTAGGTGTTTATGTTATGCCTTATGCATATGATATAGTATATGGTATCCTTGATATGTAAACCAATGGGTTAGAATGAGATAGCTTAGGTAGAGTTGACCCCCTTTGACTAGAGCTTGACTAAACTCTAGATAATTGACCCAATAGTCTAAGGTTGACCAATGTTGACTGATAACTATAGTTTGACCCAAGTTTGACTTAGTTGACTAAGAGAGTTGACCAAGAGTTAACTTTGACCTAATTTGACCTAGAAATCATGTAGGTGCATTGTAATCTTCAATATTACCATTCTGGACATGTTGTGACCTATGTTGCTCTAAATAGGACTCATCTACTCTGTCTGGACATCTACACTTACCAGATACTCAGGATAACAGGCGAGTACATTCTCTGACCGTTTCATACTTGCTAGAACTTATATTCCTGCTCTATATTACTTTACTTGATGCTGTCACGATTGGTAACACGGATTGGTACTATATGGATCTTTTTATGAGATGTTATCCCCCTCGAAAGTATCGGGTACATCATGTCATGTGTGTTTCACTTACATCATGTATCTCTATGCTTTTACTATTCATGTATCCTCTGGTGAATCATATATCCTCATATTCATAAAGCCCTCATGAATCAATTTCACGTGCTCTCATTTATGAGGTAGTGAAATCATGAATCTTAACATAACTTATCTCGATCCTTGTGTATTGATTGGGGATGGAAGAGTAGAAATAGTCAAGTGAATAATTCTAAAGTAGTATAGTCAAGAATCAACTATGTAGTACAGCCATGAATCATTTCCAGCTGTTCACCTGTCTATCTTGTACTCTGAATCACTAGTCACTGATAGTTCTTTACTTATAGTAGATATTTCCATTACAGTTACCTCTTTTACTTTATGTACATTCTTTCAGTTATTCATGTATCTTACTCTTTTGCATGTTTATTATTTTCTGACATGATATGAACTGCGTGAGATGTATTGTGCTCGTTCCTGTCCTGACTGGACCTGTTGATATATTACAGAGGATGAGGATGAGGCTTTCTGCACCACCTATTATGGAGCAGCCCTAGATGACGCTTGCGAGCTGGACTCTCAGGAGGACCTAGCTCTAGCTGTTGATATCACCCCTACTGCCTAGATAAGTTTAGTTAGGCTTATCTTACTTTGTGTTGTCATTTGAGACTTGAGATGTATTATGTTTTGTCGTTATTGTGCCGTATAGACACTTAGACTCATTTCCCTTTCTGTTTGTATTTCCTTTGAGATTATCATATCTATCTTATCATGCTATTATCCAACTTTAGATTGTGATTAAGATTGTACCCATCTTATTGTTCCTCCGTTCGGAGAGTATATCTTGTGCAGTTATATTTCATATTGTGTTAGATGTTGTGACCTAGGACAACGTTCTACCGCCGACACTGCGGCGTAGGCTGGACGTACTCACTTCTCATGCCCCTACACTGGGTGCGGGTTGTGACAGAAAGGAAGCAAGCAAAGCTAAAGCTTCACATAACCATGCTTTCTATTACAAGTATCCATGCACATCATATTACACCACTGTACGTTCTCATACTGCTTCACATAGAACTAATATTAATACTTTATGTCATTATTGTGATATAAATGGACATGTTTCTAATCATTGTCAGATTAGAAAACTAGTTGATATAAACTTGTGCAAATGGGTTCCCAAAGCTAACAAATATGGATCCAAGTATTGGATACCAAAGTCTTCACCTAATATTTCATGTGGAGCTACTTATGCTGAACCATAGAACGATGGAACGTGTTGGTGGTTGCACAACTACAAAGGTCATCTTCCATGCAATTGCACCAACATAAGTGTGGTCACTTAAACCATGTCGGTAATGCTAAATGATCTATTTTATGGTTTTATTTATAGAATACATCATGTTCTTATTAATGTCTTTGTATTTGATATCTTTTAGTTGTTTATTGTTTGGATCAATGTGAGACATAATCCTAACTTGACTAGCTATTTAGCTTAAATGATTAGTTCACACTATATAGTATTTTATTTTCTATTAGTGTGACGCATTTGTCTATGTATGCTCTTTACTTTTAATCTTTGTTCTTGAAGCATGCATAGGAGCTTATTTTTTGAGTTAATTTGTTTTTGACTCTGTCTTTAATATTTTTTAATGGTCACTTCTTATCGATTTGTCGTTAACATGTCACATTTACTTTGATCAGTATTTTGTGAGTATGTATATTTAGCCCAAGTCTCATGTTTACTTGAAAAGTATATACATACAATTTAATTTTAACCTTATGCTTGCATAATAGATTCACTATTGATTCTCAAATTTTATTGTGATTAACTTCTTATGAATTAATTACATCTTTGTCTGACAAACCATATTTATGCATGTTTTTGATCTAGTGATTTTTTTATGCTTATTAAGGATACATAATTCATTTTCATTTATATATTGCTCATATGTTTCTTATATTTTTGTATAAATATTTTTTTTGGGATATATGAGTTAAGTTCAAGTTCTATATTATTTTAAAAAGTAGTTTCAAACTTTTGCTTATCTCATACTTTAGCTATTGATTACTTTGAACAAATTTATGTTCTTATCTTTGTTAGCTTCTTCCTCAAAGCCACTTTTAGTGATGTTTGTGGCAAAAAAATGCTGTCTTTTCTTATTGGCACATGGTACCACAAATCGAGTACGCCTGAGAGATCCTGCGCTGAGGATCTCCGAGTACAAAAAGAATTCTGGGGAATAGGACGATGGAGATCGAGCGGTAATTGCTCCTTTACTCCGTTGACACTCCGATTACAAAAGTGGGAGAAAACCTAAGAAAATTGCTAACTCTCGGCTCATTGGCAAGAAGTGCAGCAATTTGGCTCTTGAAATGCTCTCCGTTCCCTGTTTTGAAGAGGTATGAGACCCTTTTTATAGTCGTTTTTATGCTGGAATGATGTTATGCGCCCACATGAGAAAATACACTAATTTTCATGTGGGAGCATAGTCCTGTTTTGGGCGCATAGAGTGTAGGTACATGCAGACTGCATGATCATGGGTTGATCGTGGGGTTGACGTGGCCGCATGCTCCGGTGCACGACTTCTCGTGGAGACTGACGTGGTCGTATGCTTCGGTGTACGATTAATCGTTGGTATTGATCGAGTCGGGGGGCTGTCCTGACTTAGGCGCATAGCCTAAAAAATGGCTATGCGCCCCCTTCTGGAGGAGTCCAGAGTGGGCGTATGGGCGCATAGCTTGCTCTAGTGACTTGGAAGCATAGCTTGCTTTAGTGACTTGGGCGTATAGCTTGCTCTAGTAACTTGGGCGCATGTCTTGCTCTGGTGACTTGGGCACATAGCTTGCTTTGGTGACTTGGGCGCATGTGGACTGTCCAGGCTTGGGCGTATGTGTTTCCCTAGCATGGGCGCATGGTTGTCAAGAATGCTACAATTTTCATGTTTCTACAAGACCCCTTCAAAGTTTTCGATACTTGAACGAGTTCGAAATACTTTGAAAGAGGCATGGATCGTCTTCTCGTGATGCAGTGGGCGCATAGCATAGCTCTCCCTTTGGGCGCATAGAGTTTGGCCAGACTGTCAGAGATGGCTATTGAGATCTTCCTCAAAAATCTGAACTGGCAGATTCATTGGAGGGGAATTTGAAGAGGTCCATCCTTCATGCGTTGTCCATGTCAGCAAGTGGTAGTCGCATAATGTGCACTGGGTCTTCATGTGAGCACATAAGTCGTAGTGGGCGGATAGTATACAGTGGGCGCATGGTGTTTGGACCATGCCTATAAATAGGCCTTGAAGAGAGAGAAGATTCATTACTCTCTTTCCTTCAAAAATTTTAAAAGACTTTTCATCTTTTCTCTGCACGAACCATGTCTCCCAAGGCCGCAAAGAGATCTGTGAAGGGCAAGGAGGCTGCACCGAGTGGCTCTTCTCCTCGACAGCGTCCTCGCTAGTCCAAGGCCCGATCCTGTGTGAGGCTACGCCTCAAAACAAAGTCTTGAGCGTTAATTTACGACGCTCAGACTTTTCCTCTGCCTGGGTGCATATGCCCGAGGCAACATGTTTCTGTGAGCATTCATATGCGCCCACAGAAGCATACGCCTACACTGTGGTGTGTTATGCGTCCACATACTGCTATATGTTATGCGTCCACATGCTGCTGCATGTTATGCGCCCACATGCTGTTTGTTTGTTTATGCGCCCATATGCTGTTTGGGTGCATAGCCCTTAGGGTGCATAGGATTCCTCCAGCACTTAGTTTTTTTTGCAGATTCTGAGTCTGACTTTCTCTTCTGTCGTTGCAGTTAACATGTTTCTTCCGGAACTTGGTAGAATCCCTTTCGGCTCTGCTTGCCAAGTCCTCGACACAAGCTCATAACCAACATGGTCAGCAAGGTTCAGGCCGAGATCAGTCATAACCAACCTACAGAACGGACGGTCGCCATACTTGAACAGGACAATACCTTCTTGAAGCAGATGATTAACGATGAGAAGCTCTTGCTCGGAGGGGCACGTCGTTTTAAGAAGCCGTACTTCCTGTTCGGTGATAGTGTGGGGTTCGAAGATGGCGAGACGATATACTTGAGATACCTACTGGTTGTTAGGCTGAACAATCAGAGGATATGGCTACCGTTGATGGAGCGTCAGTATCCTTTGTCTGCGTTCACTGTCTTAGCCCCGCGGCGACAAATGAAATGAGAGCTAACTCCTGAGCTCCCCGGGGTCGTCTCCGGAAGAATACAGTTTGACTCAGGAGATCGGAAGAAGGACACTTTCAAGTGTGTCAGGGGCTCTATATCTTACTCCATGAGGGGGCTGCAACCTGGTGCCGTAATAAACGACATCCCGACTGACCTCCACCCTTATGCTCCCGACACGCTTTGTAATATGATGATGTCGGGGGACGTGTCGTATCACGTAGGGAAGATGCGGATGGAAGGCTGGAGGTATCCAATTTCATTCTGGAGCAACCTCACTGACTAGGTGCTTTCCACGTATGAAGCCACCCTGAAGACTGCTGGCCTTTTTTATGCCATTAGGGCCACCCAATATGGCGTAAAGGTCAACTGGCCAATGTTTGTCTCCTTGGCGGAGTTATACAACCTTCATACTTGTACTTTCTTTACTTCGGGCAGGAATATGGGATTGGCTCTCTACGAGATGGAGGAAGTGTCGAAGCTTCCTTGGGGCACAGAGCCGTATGAAGAGTATGTGCCTTGTGATGAGGAGCACCGTGACCTGGAGAATGAAAACTCCGAGATGATGGATGTATACAAGGAGTTATTCTACCACCTCCACATTTGCCATAGGATAAACAAGAAAGGAAGGACCGAGGGAGCCAATCCCCACACAAGAGCTTGGATAGGCTACGTCTTCATTCAAGGAGAAGGAGAGGATCCGGCCTCATTTTTGATTTTAAAACCTATGACCAAGTCCGAGATAGAAGTCCGGATGGCAGATTATGATACGACAGATACTGAGGATAGTGATGATCCTGAGGGGAAGTCCCCGATCGACCACTACTTCCGTCAAGCTGAATATCCGTTGTCGGAGAAAGTCGTGCTGGCAGCTTTCTTGATCATCTTACTTCGTGACTATATAGTCCCTGGGGGTTCATGAACTATTGAGAGGATGAGCTGGAGCATAATACTTCCGGCTGTGAAGCTGGTATTCAGATACCGGCTTGACTTTCTTCTCGCGATGGTCTGTGCCACTGAACGGGGTCTACGGGATTTTGTTAGAAATACGGTGACTTCTGACGGCAGAGCCAACTTTGCCCGGACTGAACTTTCGTATCATTTCTTGATGGGGTGGCTGCTGATGCATTGTCCTACCCTGATGAACGCTGGGCCGATGGTGGACTGTTTGGCTGGAGACACCTTTCTTCGCAGATTTTGTGATGCGGACTGGGCCGTCACTGGTGTACCCGCTTACCGAAGGGCTTTAAGCTTCTTATAAAACTACAAGTTCTTCAGGGTAACCCCTCCGTCCGCCAGCGGTAGTGCAGGAGAGACCTTAGTGGATGAGGGAGTTCATACCACTAGCTTGACTGCTGGGGCATTTCACTGGCTTCAGTCTATTAGTCCGTCGCATCTGGTGCTTAGAAACAGGAACCATGCCTATATGGAGCCATACATGTCGAGTCATTTTGTACGGCAGTTTGGCTACAGCCAGCTCCTTTTGGAAAATGCTAGCCCGCATCTGGAGTTAATAGGAAGCTTAATTGACAGGGCACGTGCCTGGATATATTATAATGCCGGATGTACGGGGGCAATCTTCACTCTGCCCTCGGATAAGTTCGAGACCCACCTGTGCTACATTGCTACCAAGTTTTATGTTCAGATCAACACCTTTCATTCTCGGTATGATCGTGAACAGAGCTTGATATTGGGGACTTGGTTTGGCCCCCCTTTTATGAAATGTGCCCAAAAGGTGCCGAAGGGCCGTAAGAAGGAGAGCGCTGCTCCAGCTGGGAAACCAGCCGCAGCACCACGGCTAAGGGCTATCCTTAGGAAGCCGACAATGCCTCCAAAGGAGGACACGAAAGATGGTTCTGCTCTTCCCAATCCTCCTCAGAAGAGAAAAGCTTCAACTGAATTGGCCCAGGAGCCAACTTTTAAGAGGAAAAAGAAGACTGTTACCCTAAGGACAGCCAAGGAAGTGGGTGCTTCACCTCCTTTGAGAAGGTCTTCCCGGCAAACTAGAAGAAGTAGAACGATGTCGTAGGCCATTATCATTCGGGAGGTAGATCCCTTCCTACACTCCATAACCGTTTTGGTCAAGCCATTAGAAGCTTTCTCACCCTTGTGTTTGTCCTTTGCACAGGACCCTGAAGTTGCAGATGAGGCAGGTGCCTCCTCGTCTGAAGAATTGGACGTGACAATAGTGTATCGTCCTTGTCCTCGACCGGCAGACGACGTTCAGCCTTCCCCAGTCAAGGAGGCTGAATCAACGGATGATCAGGGGAAATGCCTGGATTATGGTGGCGACCAGAAAGCCAGTCCTTCTTTTGATATCTCCTTGGGGGCGATGTCTGAAATAGGGGCCATAATGAAAGAGTTGGACGAGAATCAAGTCCAACCGGCTCATCCTCCTGTGGGTACGTTATCTTTATGCCACTCTTTGGATGAGATTTTTTGACTTCGATTTTGCGTGCTCCTCGTGAGGCTGACTGCCATTGTATATTCCCTTGTAGACAAGGAGGAGGAACGACTCATAGAGATAGCCCAAGGCATTGGGGGATAAACAGAGGTTGTCCTTGGCTCCTCTGAATTTGCTGGTGTAGAGGGAGCTGTTAGTGAGCCGGCATCGGCTGCAGAATGAGAGGTTGAACAGCCTACTAAGGGGGTTGTTGCTGAATCTGCTCCTGATCCAGCTGGGGCCGTGGAAGATACCCAGCCTGATGCTGCTCGAGGCCTTTATATTGCTCTTCTTGAACAGCTTGGGCCTGCTCTCGATGTCCCTGAAGCCAAGACCGATGACTTAGCCTAGGTTGGCGCTGAGCATGGCGAAGGTACAAAATTATAACTCTTTTGCACT
The DNA here is from genome assembly GCA_029216955.1 of Iris pallida. Lineage (NCBI taxonomy): Eukaryota > Viridiplantae > Streptophyta > Magnoliopsida > Asparagales > Iridaceae > Iris > Iris pallida. The sequence goes on from JANAVB010024994.1 coordinate 17,241,370, forward strand.
CCCTATTTTTGTTACTGATACATATATTATTTTCTTTGTCAGGTTTGGCTTCTTGTCAGACATCTCTTCCTAGAGCGGAACAACCTCATCAAGCTTCCTTCCCGACGACCTCCACCGAAGACGACGAGATAGCCCAGGAAGTCGTCAAAGCTTTCTATTCTGTCCTGAAAGTAAAGCTTCCTGGGGTTCTGAATCGGAATGCCACCTTTGGCCCTATGAAAGCAGATGCTGAATGCCAAGTGGCGGCCCTTGAGAGCATCGTCGGTTATGAAGAGCGGGCTAATGCTCTAAGGGGGGTTCTGAATGATTTGGAGGGTCAGGTGGCCAGATTTTGGGATGCTAAACAACGGAGCCCGAAGTCGCTGTTCCGTACAGAAGACGAGGATTTGATCGCGGCTCTCGCGGAGGAGGAGGCTACTTTCCAAGCAAGGAAGGATGCCCTCGTTCAAGAGATCAGTGAATTGGCTGATCAGTATAGGCCGTTCAACGCTGCGAGTGAGGCACATATTGCTTTGAAGAATGAGCTGGCTGCATAGATTACTGAGAAATATAATCACATTGCGCGAATCTAAAGTGAGATTGCTCGACTAGAGGCCAGCAACGTCTAAACAGGAGGACTATTTGGCTCAGGCTACCATGACCGCCACAAATTTTGACCACTTAAAAGAACAGCTGGTGAAGTTGGAGGAAGAGCACATGAATCTGATCCCCTTCCATGATGAAGCTGCTCATCAAGAAGAGGGGTGCCATCGTGCTACCGCGAAGTCTGAATCCGAAATTGCGGCTCTAAGGGATAATGTCAATCGATTGTGTATCCCTTAGATTTTTTATTTGTAACTGTTTCTTTTGGCCGTCAAGACTCTTGTATCTTTTTTCCGTCTTTTGATAGACGTTTAATAATAAATCTTTTGGCTTTCAAAATTCAAGAATGAAGTTTGTGAAATATCAGAACTAAAGGTAATATGGACGTAGTAAGGATATTTCTGGTGGGTATTCCGCTGGGGAATTTGAGGTAGACTTATTATCCATTTTATATTCAGGGTTCTTGAATATAGATAATAAGTTGAAAGAAGCTGCTAATAGAGGTAATATGGACGTAATAGCAGAGGATGTTCTATATCTGACTAGTGGTAATATGGACGTGGAAGGATATATAACATTAGGTAGGAGTGGATAATTCAGTGGTAATATGGACATGATTATCCTTGATGAATGCTTTGCTCAGAGGTTATATAGACGTAGAAATAATTATCGAAAAACAGTTCAGAGGTAATAGGAACGTGACTTGTTTTTGTCAGACCGAGTTTGGGCAGTGTCCAAAACGAAAATGATTCCACCGGTGAATCTTTTTAGAAGACCTATTATCCATGGCGTATTCAAGACTCTTGAAATACGAATAATTGTTAGATGATTTTTCGAATCACATAAACATTGTACTGTACATTTACATGATTAAAATAGGGTATATATGAACACTGTTACACATAATATTTCTTTAGGAACTTGCCGTTGATCGGCATCATGAGCAAGTCACCATCAGGCTTGGTTAGTCAATACGCGCCATTAGAATACAATGATTCTATAACGAAAGGACCTTCCCATTTAGGCTGGAATTTTCTTTTTGTCTTGTGCGTCAGGACCATTGGTCTTCTTACTGCTAAGAACAGATCACTAACTTGGAAGATTCTTTTCTTCACCTTTTTACTAAAGGCTCTGGAAAGGCGTGCTTGGTATAGCTCAATATGCTACTGAGCTAATAAGCATTTTTCGTCTAGCGCTTCGAGCTTTTGTAGTCGCAGATGGTAACTTTCTTCGGCAGTCAACTCACCGGCTAAGGCTACTCGAAGAGTGGGAATCTGGATTTCTAGGAAAAGGATTGCTTCGCTCCCATAAACCAGAGAGAATGGCGTACTGCCTGTTGGAGTCCGGACCGTTGTACGATAGGCACGGAGACATTCATCGAGCTTCTCATTCCAATCACGCTTATTTGAAGACACAAACTTCTTGAAAAGTTTAATGATGGTTTTATTGAAGGCTTCTGCTAACCCATTAGCTCCTGGATTGTAGGCAGTAGAGGCTACATTCTGGATTCGATTCTTATCGCAGAACAGATAGAATACATGGCTTGCGAATTATGGACCATTATCATGGATAATCCTGCGAGGTAGGCTGAAGCGATAGATAACGTGATGTTTGATGAAATTGATCACGTTCGACATCTTTACTTCGGTAAGCGGTATAGCTTCTGCCTATTTGGAGAAGTAATCGGTTATAGCTAGGATGAGCCGATGTCCTCTGGAAGATGGTGGGCTGATTAGGCATATAACATCAATATCTCAGGCTTCAAAAGGCCAAAATGCTGTCGTCGGGTGTAGAAGCTCCGAAGGTTGATGAATGAAGTCGGCATAGAACTAACAAGCCCTACACTTCTTTACATATTCAACAGCATCTACTATCGTCGTGGGCCAATAATAACCCATTCGTCTGAGGCGATCTTGTAATTTGGGGCATGGTTGATGTGTACCACAAACTCCGTTGTGAGCCACACGGAGTGCATGTTTGGCTTCTGTGTCTAATAAACATCGTAACAGTAGCCCGTCGTAAGAGCGTCGGTACAACATTTTGGTAGCTGTATCATAGTAAAATTTGAGGGATCGCCTTTAGACAGACGTTGCTTCCTTTGGGTCCACAGGAAGGATTCTATAGATGGCGTAGTCTATGAAAGAAAATCTCCAGTCTTTAACGTTGACGTTTGTTTCCGTTGCGTAACTGTGATGATTATGCAAGGCATCTTTCACATAGAATAGCTATCAACCTGACACTGTGATCGAATACTGAGTGTTGACAGGAATGGTCAGGAAAGCAGCAAGACCAGCTAAAGCATCTGCTTCTATATTCTGTAATCGTGGCACGTGCTCGATGAAGAATCCAGCGAAAGTAGAAGCTAATTCAATTATTGCTTTGTGATATGGGATGAGATCTTCGTGACGAACTTCATAATCCCCTCGGACCTGACTAACTACTAGCTTAGAATCACCGTAAGCTTCTAGATAGTCAACTCCCAATTGTTTTGCCAGTTAAAGGCCGATCAATAGGGCATTATATTCGGCCATGTTGTTAGTGTAGGGTTCCACGAGAGAATATGTACGGTGTATAACCAGATGGTCGGGTGACACAACCATGATACCTACTCCAGCCACGATATTTCCTTTAGGTCCTGTTCTTGATGCACCGTCAAAGAACATTCGCCAAATGGGGATTTCCTCAGTTGCGATGTTCGACTCCACTACTTCATCGGGGATTTCATCGTAGAGTTTGGAAGATTCTCGCACCAGATGAGCTGCTAGGAAATTAGCTAACGCTTGGCCTTTTGCTGCCTTCTGAGGGACGAACAACATATCATATGGAGTCAACAGCATTGCCCATGTAGCTAAACGAGCATTAAGAGAACCCAGTTTAGTCATGAGTATTCTGAGAGGATTGACATTAGATATGACGTGGATAGTCTACCCAGACACATAGTGGCATATCTTGTGGATAGCAAATACCATTACGAGACATTCCTTTTCCACAGGTGTGTATTTGTGCTCGGCACCCACCATCGTACGGCTGAGGTAGTAGATTGCCTGTTCATGGCCACCTTCATTCTTCTGAGCTAATAGGACACCAAGGGATTGGTCTATAGCACTGATATATAGTAAGAAGGGCTTCCCCATTATTGGAGCCACCAATACTAGGGGGCTTATGAGATACTTCTTAATGTCGTTAAATGTACGTTGACATTGCTCCGTCCAGACGAAAGATACGCCTTTCTTCATGAGTTGAGTAAACGGTTGATACCTTCCAGAAAGGTTCGAAATGAATCGTCTAATATAGGCTAGCCTTTCTTGAAGTCCGCGTAGCTCTTTGAGATTTCTTGGGGGATGCATATCGAGGATAGCTTTCACTTCTCCAGGTCAAGATATATACCCTTTGAAGTGATAATAAAACCAAAGAATATGCCGCTGGAGACTCCCAGAAAAGACTTGGTTGGATTCATCTTGAGTTGGTGTGCAAGCATTATTTCGAACACCGTTCTCAAATCTTGGAGGTGGTTGCCCATGAGACGACTTTTAACTGCGATATCATCTACATAGCATTCCACTGTTTTGCGCAAATGATCGCAAAAAATTGTGTTCATAGCTCGTTGGTATGTTGCTCCTGTATTTTTCAATCCAAAGGGCACCACCGTATAGTAGTATACCCCCAACGATGTTCAAAAAGATGTGTGCTTCTCATCATCGGGGAACATCTTGATCTGGTTGTAGCCTGAGAACCCATCCATGAAGGATATATGCTCGAAGCCGCAAGTATTATCAATCATTACGTCGGTGATCGGTAAAGGGAACTCATCTTTCGGGCATACAGAGTTCAAATCACGGTAATCGATATAGACTCAAACTTTACCATTCTTTTTTATGACTGAAACAATGTTAGCGACCCAGTCAGGGTGTCATTCTTTGCGTATGAATCCATTTGCAATAAGCTTCTTGACTTCACTCTCGATGGCCTCTATGATATCTGGTCAGAATCGTCGTTGCTGCTGCTTCACTGGCTAATCTTTGGATGAGATATTTAGGCGGTGCAGAGCAACTTTAGGGTCCAAGCCTGGCATGTCTTCATAGCTCCATGCAAAGATGTCAATGTATTCTCTTATAAGTTGTATAAGAGATTGTCGTTCTTCTCCAGACAGACTTTTGCTGATGAAGATTGGTTTAAGAGATGATTCATCTCCTAAATAGACTTGGACAACTTCGTCTTAAGTAGGTGGTTCACGTTGTTCAAAATGTAACTTCCACCTAGTATCCATCTTTTTAGCCCATTGTTCAAGCTCGATCGATTGGACATCGTCTGTAATTTGGTCAACTGACACCATGTTGACGAACAAAATTACTTTGAACATGTCTCAAATGCTGGAGTCTGAATCCCAGAGGCAGGAATCAGAAGAATGAGAACAACAATCTGCTTCAACGTCTGATCTTTCAGGAGTTATTGGAGGAGTGACATAACCCAAACCAACACCGTTTTGGTGATAATAGTTCTCGGGTTTACCGGGGGAGCAAAGTGACGTATTGGCAACCGTCGTCCCTGACCGTAATTTAGCCCCTTGTCGCTTTTTATATCATATCCCATATTTTGGATGATATTCCTGACCTGCCAACTATATCGGTAAAGTTGCATTTTCCCAGAATCAGAGTTAGCTTCGGTATTGTGATTAGGAGAAGTAGAATCCAGAACGAACTTTCTTTCGCCAATTATTCAACCGAAGATGATTAGTTCTTCACCCTTCTTTTTAGCTGGAATGATGAAGTAGTAGATATCTTTTGGCCAGACTTTTTCCCACAGATGAGGCATCGTGATCGGCATACAGAGATATGGTCCTATGTCGTGCTCTAGAGCGTATATCGTATCTATGTACTAGTTTACAGATTGGTAGACATCGGAGTAATTCAAAGATAAACATTTACTTAGAAAATACGCAAGTTCTTCTTCAAGGATAACATCATCCACTGAAGGTACATTATTTTGACTATTGATATACTCATTGAGAGGATCATTCTCTGGAATAGGAGCCACAACCTTGGCCAAGTTCACCACATAGGGTAACTCTTCAGGATTGGGAGGACGAACTTCAGCAGGTTCCACCCAAGGTGTTTTGTGGAGAGTGATGGTCAATGGTTTGACCTTATCAGGATTCTTCTTTTTAACCCAGATTGTAAGAGGCTTTGGAGTACTTTTTGGAGTAGTACGTCCTTTGACTCGGATAATTAAGGGACCATCACTGGAGGATAAACTCACTTCAGCTTCATCATCAGCTTCGTTGTCGTCATCCTTGGAGGGCTGAGATTGGTAAAGTACTGAATCTACATAGTAGGCTTCAATACCTTTGAAAGGATCGACATCGGTAAACTCTGTCTTTACGATGCCATCGCTGTTGACGTACTTGAAGCACTGGTGAAATGTAGAAGGAACGATCATGTTCTCGTGTATCCACGAACGTCCCAACAAGACGTTGTAGGATACATTGGCATCGATTACATAGCAAGAAACTTTTGTTCGGAGATCGTCTATTTGGCACTTGAGACGGATCTTGCACAATGGGTGGCTTCTCCCAGCATTGAAAGCCATAATAGTTGTATTGGTTGCAGATAGCTTATACAGAGGGATCCCTAGAATTTAGAGTAAACTTCTAGGAATGATGCTGAGGAAGGAACCTGGATCGATATGCATCTGATCCACCTTAATCGCCCTGATATATCCTGTATAGTACAGAGGTCTATCATGACGATTATTTTTTAGTAGCATATCCTCCTGTAAAAAGGTGATGTTGGGCACCACATCCATAGTGTTGTGGCAGTGAGGACAGGAGACGGGATCTTCAGCGGGGGCTTTGACTTCGACGATAGAAGAGTCGGCATATAGTAATGCCTCACTTAAGGCCTTTCGCGTCTCTTTGGAGAGTCGCAATAGATCAAACAAAGACAACCTAGCAGGTGTATTGGCTAGCTGTGTCAGTATGTCAAAGTTATAAGGCCGATCCATGCCTTCGGGAGTTGGTGCCTTCGGGAGTTGGTGCCTTCAGAGACTTGTCAAATTGTATCTCCTTCTGCTTAACTTTGTTAGTAGTTGAGGGCTTAGATGGAATGGCTTCCGAGCTTGTGGGGGTAGCAGGAGTTTGAGAAGGTACTGCTTCTTCTTGTGCTGGGTCATAAGTCCGTAGGTAAGCCTTTCCAAATCGCGTCTCGCCAGATAGAACTTCGTAAATGGGAGAAGACACCATATGACATGATTTATATTTCTTATCCCTCTTTACTTTGGAAGATACCACCCCCTGTGTCATTTCTTACACAAGTCCGGATGGACCCACATGATCTTACCACGTTCAGTCGTGAGTGGCACTAAGGTTGAGTTGCAAGCTGGCAGCTGGTTGACGACTTCCATTATTGCCTTAGGGATTGGAACTACGCCGTATGGAACTTCTGTGAGAGAAAATTCACCAAATTGAAGAGAGATCATGTTAGAAGATATGACCTTCTCTTCAGCTTCGAGGTCGATCACTTGGCTGTCGATAAACTGTTGTATCTTCTGTAGGTAAAAAAAAAAATCAAACTGCGCCTAGTTGACTGCTTAAAGACAAACTGTGCCTAATTCATGAATCTGGGCAGACTGCGCCTAGTTTTCCGTCAACAGGGCAGACTGAGCCTAGTTTTCAGCCAGCTAGCCAAACTGCGCCTAATTCATGAATCTGCGCAGACTGCGCCTAGTTTTCCGTCAACAGGGCAGACTGTGCCTAGTTCTCAATCAAACTCAAATAGCGCCTATTCAGTACTCAGAGAGGCACGTTTCTCAAACCGCGCGTAGATCACATAATCATTATTATCTGATAGCACGTAAATCGAAATGACATCTCATCATTATTCTGACAGTGTAGCACTCGAGGAAGATATGATAGCTGTCTAGACAGATTGCACCTACATCGAAGAACCAGGCACTATCGACAGACTGTGCCTACTTTTGACTATATCAAGCACACTTTGCAGATTGCGCTTACGTCTCAGTGAAGAAGGCGCAGTTCAATACAACATCAATTCAGAGCTTGCCACGTGTCCCTGAAACAGGCGCGCTTTGACTAAATCAACGCCTAACTACCACTCTACATGTCCAACACGTGTCCCACTAACTGTACACGACCAAGCACATGTCAATCAAATAATGCCACGTGTCTAGAGCAGTTGGTGCACGTTCGTGATAATGGAGTGAAAACAGGCGCAGTTTGTCATACGTGCTCAAAACAGGCGTAGTTTGTCATACGTGCTCAAAACAGGCGCACTTCAACCAGGCACTCTCCAGAATAACTGCCCAAAACAGTTATTTCAGAACTCTATAAATAGAGTTTCGTTTCCATTCAACAGAGGACAGATCAGAGAGATCAGATTACACACAGAGAGATTATTCTCTTCAGAGAATCCAGGAGTTCTTGCTAAAGTGCTGCTGCGTTCTTCAGAGGCTCTTCGCCTTCAGTTCATCAGAGGCTTCCTGTCTTCGTTCCATCAGAGGCTTCCTGCCTTCAGTCATCTTCAAAAGCTTTCGTCTTCAAAAGTTCACATCGTCCAAGGGATAAAGCGATCGTTTTCTGATCGGATTCCTATAGTTGTACTTTCCCAGAATTTTTGTAATATTCTTTACAAAGTTTGTGAAATAAAGATTATACTTTTGTTTTTGCAAACATCTTCTTCTTCAGGATGATGCAATCCTTGGTAGAGTGGTGCATGTACTGATGATAAAGATAGTACTTGGGATCGTTGAGTTGGTTCACCTCCGCAGGACGTCATGGTGGAGGCAATGTCAGTTTATTACCCTTCGTCAATGTGTGAAAAATGGTAATAACATCGTCCTCGTCAAAGGAGAAAGTCTCCTTAGGTTTGTCAGGAGCGCCTTGAGAATTGGAAGCTCCCTTAGAAGTGTCGACCTTCAAGACTTCTTTCCATTTACCCCCCACGGACAGGGATAGTTTGAGGGAGCTTGCCTTTGTCTTCAGATTTAGGTGTTTTTAACCCCAGTAATTCCCGATTAGGGACATCATTTTTAGCAGCATCAGCGGTCCCAATGAAAGAAGGCCATGTATTGTATTTATGTATACCTAGACAGAACTTCACTGTAGAAAAGAAGTTATGTTGACAAGTATCCATAAGTTCTAAGTCCGGTATACCGAAGGGCATCTTCAATGATAGTCGCCTGAAGCGTTCGATGAAAGCAATAACAGACTCAGTCCTCCTTTGTTTGGTCTCGATGAGGGTGGACATACTAACATGCATGCCACTCTCGTAAAACCTGTTGAGGAATAACCTCTCCAAGTCTTTAAAAGAATTAATACAAACGTCAGGCAGACTGCAGAACCATTCAAAAGCTACCTCCTGCAAGGTGCTAATAAACAGCTTTAACAAGAACGGATCGTCCCTGGGTAAGTGTAGAGTCTGTGTGTTGAAGTATGTCATGTGTTGGCGAGGAGAAATCATCCTGTCAAATGAATTTAGCGTCAGTGGCTTGTAGTTAAGAGAGCAAGTAGCATTCTACCATTCAGGAGGATAAGGTTGAGATATCCCCATCTTCTGAAGCTCGTCTTTGTGTGAGATTGTATCGAGACGGGCAATAAGAGAATCAATTGCATCCTTTTGATTGAGCAGATGTTGAAAAATGGATGCTGAACGGTTATCAGGTGTGGTTGGTGAAGGACCACCCCCAGCATTTGTAAGATTTGGAGCAGGCACAACGGAATGATACTCCTTCTGTAGTAAAGGAGGGTTGTTGCTATGAGCCAGACTAACGTGTACTGAGACGTTTGGTTGAGGTAGAGGAACAGCCCCAGCAGCTTGGATTGCCATGATACTGGTAAGCATATCAGTGATATTGGCAAATGCTATTTCAAGACCCTCTAGCCGTTTGTTGGTCTGATCACTGGCTTCTTCAGGTCTCTCTTTATCCGCCATGTATGTAGATAACATGCCATGATGAATAGAGGAGACAGTATAACTAGTGATGATACTGTCTGTCTCTGAGTTAAAAAGTGCTTCGTCTTCAGGTAGGGGAGGTAGATAGTCACCGTCATATTCGGAGAGATCATCGTCATCTGGAAAGCTACTCCCGGTGTAGAGGTCATCTGCTTCAGGTCTGAAGGAATACTATCCCCAGCTGAAGGATCATTACCTCCAGTTTGGGAGTCCTCATCATCTATACGAAATCTTGTCCTTGACCGAGTACCCATATAGACTCCTTCAGATGTAATAGCTCGCTGGCTATCTGTTGGCAGACTTCTTTTTCTTCTGTTTGTAGAACTGAGAGAAAAAGTTGGGTTCGTGGTCCACCTTCTTTGATTGGGGCTTCCGTAAGGAGGACCCCATGAAGCCATGTTGGATGAAAGACACAGCGGCTTTTCACCATCAGAGCGATGTAGTCCTCGAAACACGGACTGCCTCTGAGGCACTCTCGTTGCTTTGGAGCAGCAACAGTTGATGACAGTACTGGTGCATGGATGTATGCCATAAATTGTCGTATCCTCCATTACTTTATGCTTATGATTTATCATGTCGCGTAAATCAGCGGAAGGGAGTTTTGCCTTAAAACCCATGTCACATGCATCGTCGAGCTTTGCATACGGGTTTGTTGGTGCATGCAGACTTAGTTCACGTGCAGGGGCAACCCCCACACCTAAGTTCTGTGATGACCTTGAAGATAACCCCGTGCTATACGCGTTGGGGCCTATCTTTTTGCTGTAGGCGCATAGACCCTGGAGTCTGCCTTTGGGCGCATGCTTCCCAGAAGTCCTAGCAACATGTCTGAGCTTCCTGGATATGGGCGCATGGTATGGGTCAGCAGAGCTTGGGCGCATAACCCTGGACGCATAGTCTGTCGAAGACAGAAGTCTTCTGGCCAGAGTTATGCGCCCACACACCCTCTTGGGCGCATAGCTTTAGGCGCATGCTTGGTGAAGCAGCGCTGTTTTCTTCCAGCTTCGCGTCCTTCATTTGTGAGCCTCGCTGAGTTTGCCCAGAGTATCGAACACTTCGATTCTTGGCATCGTAGTATTTTTTTATGCCAAGTCTCGAGCATTAAACACTCTGTTGTTGATTGCAGAAGAGAAAAGTCGTTGGGCTAGTAGAGCCCGGAACGGTATACACCTTCTTTATTTGTGGAGCTTCTGTGGCAGAGCTATGCACCCACAAAGAAGTTCTATGTGCCCACGTGGAAGGCCTATGCGCCCACGTGACAGAGTCCTTCGGTTGCATATCTTCTATGACACTGGCAGGATATGCACCACGAGCCTTCGGAAGTCAAGTCTTACGAGACTTGTTTGGCTTCACTAATTTTGAGGGAGTGGAGCAGTCCCTCGAGAGCACCTCTTTGAACGCTTACTGATCGAACTTTACGATCAATATCTTCTGAGTGCTCCCCACTTTGTCGGTATCGGATTGCGTCACCACCTTTTCGTCAGAGGAAAATGTAGTCCCCAGCAGAGTCGCCATTTTTGTGGACACATACAAAAAAGAAGAAGAAATGCTGTCTTTTTTATTGGCACAAGGTACCACAAATCGAGTACGCTTGAGAGATCTTGCGCTGAGGTTGTCCGAGTACAAAAATAATTATAGGGAATGGGACGATGGAGATCGAGCGACAGTTGCTCCTTTACTCTGTTGACACTCCGATTCTAAAAGTGGGAGAAAACCTAAGAAAATTGCTAACTCTCGGCTTACTGGCAAGAAGTGCAGCAATTTAGCTTTTGAAATGCTCTCCGTTCCCTGTTTTGAAGAGGTATGAGACCCCTTTTTATAGTCATTTTTGTGCTGGAATGATGTTATGCGCCCATATGAGAAAATACACTAATTTTCATGTGGGCACATAGTCCTGCTTAGGGCGCATAGAGTGTAGGCACATGCAGACTGCATGATCGTGTGTTGGTCGTGGGGTTGACGTGGCCGCATGCTCTGGTACACGACTGCTCGTGGAGACTGACGTGGCCGTATGCTTCGGTGCACGATTGATCGTGGGTGTTGACCGAGTCGGGGACTGTCCTGACTTGGGCACATAGACTGAAACAAGACTATGCGTCCACTTCTGGAGGAGTCTAGTGTGGGCATATGGGCGCATAGCTTGCTCTAGTGACTTGGGCGCATAGCTTGCTTTGGTGACTTGGGCACATTGCTTGCTCTGGTAACTTGGATGCATAGTTTATACTGGTGACTTGGGCACATAGGTTGCTTTGGTGACTTGGGTGCATGTGGGCTGTCCTGGCTTGGCCGCATATGTTTGCCTGGCTTGGGCGCATGGTTGTCAAGAATGTTGCAATTTTCATGCTTCTACAATGTTTTGCTTGTCTTTTTGGTTGACATTTTGGGATAGATGACTCTTATTTAAATTATTTCTTGATCTTGATAAACCTTTCTTTGGATATTTACTTCCTCTATATTTAGAAATTCTGGATTTCGATGTTGTTCGATGATACTGCATATATTCCTTTAAATCTAAGTTCTTAAAAGTATAGATCATTTTGGGTACAAGCCGAAAGGGTCCTTCTGTTATACTGGTTTAAATAGCTTGAAGCGACATAGTGTACTAGTCTTTAGACTACAGCTAGCTGGGAACCGGCCCCTACAGCTAACTCGAAGTGATCAATACTTTATAGACTTAAGATTTATTAAGGTCTACTTGCAACTATTATCTAGTTCTGGATCTATGGTACTGAACCCAGTTCCCTAGGTTCCAGAATACATCAACATATCTAGGTCTTACATTTTGGTTTATAAATTTTTTAGATTTTATTGTTATCCAATGATTTTGCAAACATATGGATAAATGTAATTGATACATCTTATGATGTATGCTACATTATTCTAAGATTTTTTAAGTCCATAAAATATAATTTATGTCATATTGCATTAATTCTTCTTAAATTCACGGTTATTAAAAAAGACATTTATTTTGGGTATAAGCCTACAAAGGGTCTGTCGGTCACCACGGCTACGGCCAAAGCGAAGCGGTACTTAAGTGTTCCCCGGTGAACCTCCGTTAGCTGGGACAGTACCCCTACAGCTAACCCAAGATTGATCAACACTTTATAAAATAAAGATTTATTGAGATATAGCTGCAATTGTTTTCTGATGGATTTTGGATTTTAGATTTGATGGATAATATTATTTAATAATTTAATTTTACAAAAGGTAACATATATTGATCTTCATAGGTTAATATCTGTCATCTTTTGATATGTTCATTTTTCTGTCACACTATTCGTTATTCAGACTTGATGATATTATGACTACTCATTGAATATTACGGTCTTGTGATTTCTTCTTTAGCTTATGTAATATTCATGATTTTAAGCTTTATTATTCTCTTCTTATTCAAGTTACTAACTGCCTATAGTAGTGATTCTTTGCGGGAAGAAGTCAAGCATATTGAATTTCTCTCTCTCAAAGCATTTCTTCACTTTAACCCTACGGTTATTTGATGGACACCATACAACGGCTTTAAAAGGGAAGAAATGAATTTTGATAAGAAGACCTAATATTTTTGAATTAGTTTTCTACTTCTGGAAATATGTCTCTGAAATTTTTAAATTTTGTCAATACTATTATTTTTGGATATAGCCATGTAAAGGTGGAGTAGTTAATTGTTTCATATCAATTATCCCCTTGACATGCCATATATCTAGAATACATTTTTCTTTGAACATTTATCTAGTCATGTTTATTTTTATTGGAGACATATTTTGTTTGTTCATCTTTAAGCATTTATTTATTGGATATTTCTTTTTGTCTAAAGATGATATTTGTTTTTGGAACTTTATATGCATTTGATCAAAGGAAAGAAAGATCCATATCTTGGATATTCTTTAGATTTTGATATTATTTATTTTATCTATTTTTGCATATAAATTACTTCGAAACTAGACACGCATATTTTAAGGAGGAGCAAATTAATTATTTTAATTATTTTATGCCCTTAATATGTGGTATACCTAGTTCATCATGGAAATTATCTTGTTGAGTTGTTCATGATATTTGGATTTGTATTAGATGAGAGATATATGATTAGTATTATTTATTTTTAATTCTCTCATTCGAGTTTATAAAAGTTATCTTGCCAAATATATATTTAATTATCCTTATTTGATTAAGTATAAATTAATTTTTGCATTTCTTATTGAGATTTTATCTCAAAGTTCATGGTTATCTATATTTAGACCGATCATACTTTGTAGGGAAGCATTCAAGTCGACTGAATTTCTCCTTCTCAAGTATTTTGTCTTCATTACCTTCATGTTTATCTAATGGATATTCATATATTATGCTAAGGTAATTGAATTCAAATGCATGAAGTTTGGTATAGATTTTAAATAGAATCTAGTATATTTATTTTGATTTCTATTTCAATGATTATACTCTTTATGGAATTGATTCACTAATTTGTATGGGCAAATTATGAATCATAATTTTTTTTATGATCATTGTTAAAAGTCTCATTACATTCTTGATTTTTTTTGGTATATATTAGATCTTTGAATTTCTCATGAATTATTTATGACCAATGATTGATTTCTACTATATTGATATCTATTTTTTTTAAATCCTTTATTGGTCAATTTCAAAACTATAGTTTTATTTATTCATCATATTGTGTTTCGAATGTCATTTTTGGATTTCCAGTTGGTAAAGTATGTATTGATTGATTTCAATATTTTAAGTTCAACCTACTATTTTTGACAATTTTTTTCTACTTTAGTTATGCAATTTTCTAGATTTGTCATTACACTATTCTCATAATTCTTGATCATGATTATTTTTGCTTTCCTCGTTTACTTATGCTTGAGTTTATTTTAGCTCTAATTACGGGGGGGCTTATTTTTTATCATGTCAAAGGGGGAGAAATATGTTTAAGTTAGCACACAATATTATAGTATTATGTGTTTATTAATGATACATGCATCTATTATATATATCGTAAACTTAACCGATTTGCCATAATCAAAAAGGGGAGATTATTAGCCCAATGATTATATTTTTTTTTGAATATGACTAATCAATTAAGTTTAACATAATAACGTCACTAATATTCATGTAATCACTATCATGTTGCTACTTAAACTTAGCATTGTCCTAATGTTCTATATCATACTTCTATGTTTGTATCATAATGCATCATACTCTTTATTCGTCTAACATGTACTTTTAGACATGAAGTAAGCATGATAAAAATGATCAAACCAGGACATATGCAATAGAGAATTATTAATGGGCCAAAGACGGCATTATATAAGGAGATTTCTCTGAACCGCCCAACGATCTATCTGGGGCCTCGCATCGGGGGTTCCGCTGCCCGGTCAGCGGACAGGGGTCGTGGGGGCAGCGCCACCCGTGGGGGTTCGAGGGCGAAGCTACCGAAAGATATTCAGATTTTTAGATCTGTTTATCTTTGGACGACCGCCGTCAAGGAAAAAAGCGTATTTAAGTTTGCTCAAATATCAGAAAAAAATGTGTCATCAAAGTGCTATTATTTTTTCTATTTGATCAATGTTTTTTTCATATTTATTGAGTATATAAATACGATGTAAACTGCATCGTACTGGCTAATAGGCTATCCAAGAAACGTTTTCAAAATAGAATTTCATTTTGAAAACAAGTCCACCTACAAAAGTCCAAACTACTTCCTAACTGCTTGATCTTTTCAAAAGCCCAAAACCAATTTACAAAATCCCTGACAGAACTCCAACAGAATTCGGCCTGAGTTCGGCCCAAATTTAGCCTGAGTTCAGTTAGTGGACCTTGGATTTTAAACTTGGTCCTTCTGCAGTTACGGATCTTGCCAAGATTTTCTCATAGAGTTCTGCCCAAATTCTTCCCAAATTATGACAGAGTTCTGTCTTTGGAAAAACTATAAATAGAGAAGAATTTCGATCATTTCAACTCACCAAATCACTTTCATATCTGTTCTCTATAAGCCTACTACTTCTTCCAAAGTATTTTGAGCTATTCATTTTCAAATCCCAAGCCAATTACAATCCTCTAGTCGATTTGCTAGTATTGTACGGTCTAAAAGTTTTTAAGTGATTGTAATCAGAGGCTTGATTGAAGAAGGACTCTTCACAATTGAAATTGGTCGAGTACTTCGGATCAAAGCTCGCATTGTAGAAGTTGTAAGAACTTCGGATAAAAACTTGTTATATTTTCCAATATTGGATTCAATTGGAAGCTAGAGTTCTTCTGACTGGAATAGTCCTCACAAGAGGGAAACCAGTATACATCGTCGTGTTTGCGTTTGCTTTCTGAGCTCTACTTTTCATTTACTTACTTGTTATGATCTTGCTTCTAAATTTTTTAATTAGCTAAATTTTGTTGCCTACTCTATTGACCCCCCCTCCACCTCTAGAGTATAGCGCTTTACAATTCATTCCTACAGAAATGATCTTGTTGTGAGGTCATTTCCTTCAACGATTGTTGTAGCCTTGGGGTTCCAATTCTTTGTGAGACCCCTCAGTACTGTGCAAATTTTATTGTGATTATTGTACTCCTTGTCGAGGAAAGACAACGGATTTACGATGTCAAGAAAATGGATGAACATCGGAGTAATCATCTTATTTGGCTTCATCTTGATTGTGTCGTATTCCTGAGTCAATCTACTGATCATTGATTCTTTGACTTGAGTCGTGCCTTCATGAGTAACCACTAGAAGCTTCCATACTTCATATGGTGTTATGCAAGTGGGCACCCTGTTAAATTTAGTTATGTCTACTACATAAAATAGTACGTTAATAGCACGAGCGTCAGACTAGCTTATTTTTTTGTTATCAGTATATTTGTCGTATGGTTTATCAACAAGTGTGTCATCAACAACTATACTTGCTGGCTTTTTGTAGCCATCAATAACGATTGACCAAGGGTCAAAATCTAATGACTTCAAGTAGAAGCTCATTCTTGTTTTCCAGTAAGTGTAGTTGGTTCCATCAAACAGTGGAGGCCTGTTGGTGGATTGTTATTCATGTGCATTAAACATGTGATAGAGTCTCTAGAGAGTATATGCAAGTAAATGACATAAACGGTTAACTAGTAAGTATATACTTGTCAATTAACCCTCTCTGATACCAATTGTAGGACCGATATGTTAAGTAATATACACTCTAGGGGTGAATAGAGTGTGTAGCGGAATATTACTAAATAAATCACAAGCACTACTATATCACTATCGTATCGCAGTGGTTATATCACAGTTATATAAAAGTAGTAAATAAGAGGGACATAGAGCAAACGCAAATATATCGATATATCCAGGTTTCCCTCTTGTGAGGATAGTCTAGCCTGAAGGACTCTTGCTCTGAGTTTAAATCAACTATTGGAAACACAAGCTTTAACCGAGCGCTTGTAACTCTTTACAACACCGAGCTTAGATCCAAAGTGCTCGACCGACTTTAATTGTGAAGTGTAAATTTATTGATCAAGCCTCTGATTACAACTCTCTGAAACTTCTAGACCGTATCGTACTGACAAGTAGACTAAAGGTTATAAAACAAGCTTGGGATTTGAAAATGAAAGCATTGAATATGATATCTAAAAACTGAGTTCTGGCCGAATTCGGATGCCAAACGTTCAAAAATTTGACCGTTGCAGCCTAGTCTGCAGAAAGAACAGGTTTATAGGTTTTACCAAATTATGCCCGATTTCAGGGCGAACTCTGTCCGAACTTTGGTATGACTATTTAGGTTAGAATCCAGGTTCTAAAATTGGTTTTGGACTTTTTGGGCTATTTTTCAAATACGAGTTTTTGGGTGTTTTAAAACAAGTTTATTTGTAAATAAAACTGGGTAGCTTGAAAAACGGTTTTGGGTCAAGTTACTAGACTCAATAAAATTGTGTAAAATGGAAAATAAATACAAATACGACGACTGAGCAAATCTCGAACGGTAGCAGTACTGATTGTCGTAGTATGTTATGAGTAGCCCTTATATCGAGTCCAAGTTTAGACGATTATCATAATCGGTTCGACCATAACCAATGGGCCATCAACAAAAACTACTGTCGGTGGTGGCTGGCGGCTCAACGGAACCAACAGGAAAGCCCAATCTTAAGGGGACGTCCACCTGGATCTGATCGAACAACAGGAGGGTTGATGCATGGGGGCCACAGGGTACACGGCCAGGACGAGACCCACTAGTCGAGGGTCGTCAATGCCTACAAGTGTTGCACCGGAGCCGAAGTAGTGCTCCGATGGAGGAGTCCGGGGTGACAATGGAGGTTGCGATTGAGGCGACAGAGGGGTAAGAATAAGAAGATTAACCACTTAGGAGGGAAAGTGAGAGAGTAGGAAAAAGGAATTCAGCGTTAGAGCTAGGGATACTATATGTGGCTGTTGAAAAAAAAGGGTGGGGAAAGAATGAATTTTAGAAAAGGAAAAGATATTGGGTTGGGAATTAACGTCATTCCTGGGATGAGGATCCAAAGGACACATTAGATGGAAGGGTTAGGATTTGGTTGCACAATGCAAGGGATATTGAACTTAGCCTTTGGATCTTGATCCAAGGGTCAAGAACAAGAGGGATCTAAAAGAATTAATCTTTGGCCTCATGATTCAGTCAATTGTTAATGAACTAAAGATGGATGCAATAGGTCATATCCAAGCTCTAAGATCTAGGGATACTAACTGGTAAGGGAAAAAGTATTTCAGTCACTCCTCCTAGATTAAGTGTTAGACAAAGTCGTGGGTCAATCCTTAGAGTATTGAAGCTAATTAACAAGTTGATAATACTCTGATTAACCAAGCCTCTATTTGAAAAATAATACATGAGGGTTTTCTAAGTAGGTGTTGCACAAGCAAACAAATTTTGGTTGGTCAACTAGGTTTCAACTACACCCAAAATGCCTAGAAAAATATATTCTATATCATTACTACAGCAATATACCATATATAATAATATAATATATGATTATTCAAAAAGTGAGGTTTACACATAAGGGTGATTTAACCATCTATGTGAATGCCCTTTGAGGATAACTTTGGAGCATATGGTTAGGTCAGGCCAAAATAGGAATATATATATATATATATATATATATATATATATATATATATATATATAAATATATATATATATATATAAATATATAAATATATTTATATATATATATATATATATATATATATATATATATATATATGTATATCATCGATCGACATAGCATATAGCTAGCGACCATCGCCTGATATACCGACAAACATATATAAACTTCTAATAACGTTCAACAAACTTTAATGGACAAATATGAACTATGAAATTATCAGGATCATAATCCCGTAGTTCTGTGGGAGACTACGGTAGACCAATTTATCTGTCCCATATACTTACAGATCCTCCTTTTCGTCCAATGCCAATATATAAGTCATAGCTTCAACGTGGACAACTCGTAACTATAATGCTTGGTCATAAACAAGCTAGAACTATCTATTATTATGCACTACACCGTCACATACGCTACTCATGCCGGTAGCTAGTCGAGTGCGTAAGCTCGTGTCCTCCATGAAGTTATAATAACTCTACAACTTTAGGTATGTCCACGAGTGACTAGGTCAATACAGAAGACTATGTACGACACCTTTGTCGTCTACACTTGAGGCATTCTTAGAGTCACACAATTATATTAAATTCAGAGCAGTAATACATGAAAAATATTGATTAAGTTTAAACAGTAAAAATAAGGCAACGTATACTTACCTTGATCTTCGAGATAAAAATATTGCAATCCTAATCCCGTATAAAAGGTCGAAATATCCTGAGAGCCTCTATGATATTATTAATAAATCAGTCATTAATCTTGGGTTTATTATTTAGACATAAGAGCACAAATATCTACATATATTAGTCGTCATAACGTTTAGGGTTTAACACAATTAAAAAAAGAAACTGGTTACCACAGATAGATTCTAACTATTTGGATTGTCTAGGATTAACTAATTAGAAAGTCAAGAAAGTAGTCTAACCTTAAGGTCCTCTAATAACTTAATATCCTCAAATAATTATATAACCTATGTTACACATTATTGCTAAGTTGCTCCTCAAGATGTAGGTGCTACGTATTCCTCCTATTAGGGCTTCCATGTACAAGTATGACATTACGTTATTCTTAATATCTTATGACACACTTGTCAACATAACTCCTAGTAGGCTCTCTAGTGTTCATCCTCATGTTTATAACATAATAATCCTTATAAAATAATTCTATCTAACTTTTATATTCCTAACACTAATTTGGTAAGGGCTGCGGATACCCATTCCGACAATTTTATAGGCCTTAGTCTTCCTACCAACCTCGAAGTCTACAAATTTTACCCTAATATATACACAACTAAAATACCTATTATACCAACACCTGAATACATAAAATACATAATATATAATGATTAACAAATGCGACAATAACATATAATCAAAATTTTAAGCTACAAGACTAGAACAAGTTCTAAGGATTGGTTTTGTTAGCAAGTTCTAACTTTAAACTAGGTGTTGAAATTAGTGTCAAAAAAATGCCCTTAAATACATACTAAAACAGTAATATAAAATTAAAGTTAGCATGATTTAAAAAAAGGCATATATCATGTCAAAATGTGGCATAAATCCATGTAAGTTTCATGCACAAGAAATCAAGGAAACTACTGATTATCGTGCACAAATGACATATTTCTAATTATGGAATTCAATATTTTAGGAGGTATTTAACATGCATAAACAAGGTTTTTCTTGATAAAAACTATAGTTTTGAACTAGATAAACAAA
This sequence comes from Iris pallida, assembly GCA_029216955.1. Classification (NCBI taxonomy): domain Eukaryota; kingdom Viridiplantae; phylum Streptophyta; class Magnoliopsida; order Asparagales; family Iridaceae; genus Iris; species Iris pallida. Next base: position 17,261,723 of record JANAVB010024994.1, read on the forward strand.
AGGGCTAATAAGTTATCAAGCTTGCATCAAAAGTAGGAAAGATTTTCATAAGGTTTTCATGCCCAATCCAAAAAATGTATACCAAATCTGGAATTCAAATTTCTAGGTGATGTTTATTTTTTTAATTATGGTTTCTACCTAGGTCAATATAGCATTTGCTTTCTTAGAATTTACTTTTATTTTTTAATTTTAGAGGATTTTTTTTATTTGTTATTATTAGGTATAGAGTGGTTAAATCGATGTTTTGATTTTGAGATTGCAAGGATTCTTCCTAAGCCTATAGGTGAAATATATTAATTAGTTCACATATGGTCACTAGGATCTCTAGATAGCCCTAGAAATTCTATTTTATTATTTTAGAATTTTTGAGAATTTTTGAAGATTTTTAGATATTTATATATATATAGAATTATTATTTTTATAAGCTTTCAAGGATTTATGTAGGGTCACACGGATGTATTTTTGACTAGATAAATTTATTTAAGTTCTAGATGTTGACAAATATTTTCTATAATTTTCAAATATTATTTAGGATTTTTTTTTTGGGAAATTTGTAAAGTTTTAAATAATTAAAACCTATAGAATTTAATTTTCATGGGCTTCTAGGATTTTCTATGGAGTCACACAGAAATATTTGATACCAAACTTTTTATTTTAGCTCTAAACACCTACAAATATTTTCTAGAATTTTATGAGATTTTTCTTAATTTTTTTGTGATTTATATGGATTTATTTAGAGTTAAAATAAATTTGTAAGAAATTTTTGTAATTAAAATAAGTATTTACACAGTCAGCAGCACCGTCAGCTATCTAGTAAGCCAACGGGGCCTACCTGTCGCTGCCCAGCTATTCAGCACCGCCTCACTCTCCTATATTTATGTATTAAATTCAATAAACTATAGTTTATTATTCCAACCTCCTTTGTGGTTTGATCTTGGATATCCTCCAACTTCACGAAGCCATTACTCTTAGCTCCGGACTCCAAAAGCATCATCATTTCTTGCGTTGGAACCGCCTCGAGGTATAATTTTTGAATAGCAAATTTTTAATAAATTTTGAACCTAATTTTCTGGAAAATTCGTGGAGTGCCCGTTGTCCGAAATATGACATGTTTCAATGTTTTCGAGATTTCAAAAGAACCAGGAATCAGAATCACGAACCGTTTGAAGATTTGGAATGCTGACAGAGAAATACACATCATATATTTTTTCAGAATACTTTATTTTCTTTTTTATTTTAGAAGTCTGTCCTAATTAGGAAATCGACAAAACTTGATTTTCGTGCCATATCACGAATAACATTTTATTTGTCTGAGATTTTACATCACCATCAATTCCAGTGTTCATGTAATGCTAAAATTGATTCATCCATGATTTCAAATCAGAAAGTTGGGACAATTGACTTTTTGGTCAACGGTGTGCCTCGATTTGTGTGCCAAAAGTCTCAAATCTATACAAACTAATCCCATTGGCTAAAAACTATATTTTATAATATTAAATTATGATTTTAGAACTATTATTTCAGAATTAAAGGATATTTTCAATAATAGTTAACGATTGTTAGGAGCAACCTATTTAGCCACTTTTGTAGAATCTAACTTGTTAAATTTATGTGTCGGGGTAGATCGGACAACGTCTTGAGTCACGACTCGGAGCAAGGCAAGTATCACTATAGCCTACATTACCTTTATTCTATGCTGCTTGTGTTATATTCCTTGACATTGTTGTTTTACCTTTTTCTATTTTGATGCACGAGAGTTATACCTGTTATCATCATACATGATCACCTTTGTTTTTTGGTCAATGTACAATGCTCCAAGTTCAATGTTCAATGTTTATTATTCTGAATATTCAAGTTTAAAGTTAATATTAAAGTGATCATGTTTACTTGTGAGAGTAGGGAGGGGGGATACAACTAGTATGCATGTGGTCTACGCATTGTACAAGTTTTTTCCAATGTCAATGTTAGTAGCAGTCGTTGCACCTCACGTACCGACTACCATATGTCCTAACCCATCCACATGCGGAATACTTTTATTCTAAAACACAAAGTACATGCGACTTGATTCATATTGACATATTGTCTAGTGTTTTGTCTTTTATTAGTCGTGCTCTCATATTATTTTTGTATCTTAGTTGTACCTTCAACTATTCCATGTCATAGTTCTACTCTCGAACTGTTTCCAAGATATAGTGGTACACTTTTTGTATTATGTTATATTTATCTTTTCACAATTGTTATTCTGCATGCTTGTATATTATACTGTGTAGTGTAGTGTTATAGTGACTTGTTCCAATCATGACTGGATAACTATTTTTTCATCTTTAGACGACGTGGTTTGCCCGAGGTTTATGGTGTGTATCTTGGTAACACTGACGTTACCAATGTGTCGGTTGCTTCTACTGATACGGAGTAATATATCTCTTATGATATTTCGTATTGTTCTTAGCTAGTGCGTTGAGGATTTTAGTTCTAGTTTCTTTTATATTTATTTCTAGCATATTTGGTCCCGAGACTATCTTGACTTGTAGCGGATTTTTTAAAATTATTTATTGAGAATTTAAGTTTATTCTGCTGGTCCTGACTTAGTTATGGATGATATATGTGAACTGTGTACTTGTTATGGATAATGCTTATCATAGACAGCGTACTACCTCGATGTTACGACATAGGCTGGACTTGGACACATACTCATATCCCAAAGTAGGTACGAATTGTGACAAGTTTTTATAGTGGCCCATGCAGGTCCAATTTTGCAAAATTGTGAACTCGTGGAAGTACTTAAGTTAGACGTATTACTGCGAGCCTGCGAATAGAGTTGAAGTTAGGAGGTTATATCATCCTCAAATAGGAATTCCAACCATGTGAGTCTATTTTATCTAAGTTGTCTCTCATTGTATCATGCTTGATTCCGTCCAGGATTCTTTGATATGTTTACATCTATCGTTCTAACCATGTCATTTTCGTTCCTTTTAGTTAGCAATGGTTGACACAAGGCGTAGTATGATCCGTAAGGATAAAAGGGTATGCTTAGTTGGTTAGATGTTTTTGATTTAGTTTTCTTTGATGTTTTTCAACCATTATCTCTACGATTTAGCCTAAGAGTTATCGTTAGATTGCTTATAGGAGTTGTATATTATATTATACTATTAGTGACATTTGATTTTTAGGACAATTTTCTAAGGGGGGTAGTTTGTATCATTTGCTTTCCTAGAATTTATTTTTTATTTTTTATTTATTTTGGAGGATATTTTTATTTATTTATTATTATTAGGTATAGAGTAGTTAAATCGTTGTTTTGATTTTGAGATCACACGGTTCTGCAAAAGCCTATAGGTGAAATTTGTTAATATTAGATCACATATGGTCACTAGGATCTCTAGATAGCTCCAGATATGTTATTTTATTATTTTAGAATTTTTGAGAATTTTTGACGATTTTGAGATATTTATATATATAGAATTATTATTTTATAAGCTTTCGAGAATTTTTGTAGGGTCACATGGGGTATTTTTGATTAAATATTTTTATTTAAGTTCTAGATAGTTAAAAATATTTTCTATAATTTTCTAAGATCATTTATGGATTTTTTTTGGAAATTTTGGAAATTTTAAAATAATTAACCTATCATTTAATTTTTATAGGCTTTTCGGATTTTTTTTGTGGGGTCACGCAAAAAAATTTTGAGACCAAACTTTTTATTTTATATATGGACCCCTAGAAATATTTTTTTAATAAATTTTTTGGGATTTTTTTAAGATTATTTTTGGATTTATTTGTAGTTTAAATGAATTTTTTAATAAATTTATGTAATTAAAATAAGTTTTTACACAGTCAGCAGCACCGTCAGCAATCCAGTCAGCCAGTGGGGCCCACCTGCCGTCGCCCAGTTAACTTAGCACCGCCTTTCTCTCTCCTATATATGTATTAAATTCAATAAACCCTAGTTTATTATTCCAGCCTCCTTTGTGTTTTGATCTTGGAGATCTTCCAACTTCACGAAGCCATTACTTTTAGCTCCAGAATCCAAATGTGTCCTCGTTTTTTGTGTTGGAACCGTCTCGAGGTATATTTTCTGAATATCAAATTTTTCTAAATTTTGAATCTAATTTTTTGGAATATTCATGGAGTGCCAGTTGTCCGAAATCTGACACGTTTCAATATTTTTGAGATTTCGAGAGAACTGGGAATCAGAATCTTAAAACATTTGAAGTTTTAGAACGCTGACGAAAAATGTCGATCAAATATGTTTTCCAGCAATTTTTCGGAATACTTTATTTTCTGTTTTTATTTTAGAAGTTTGTCCTAATTAGGAAACCGACAAAACCTGATTTTGTGCCATATCGCGAATAATTTTTTATTTGTTTGAGATTTTATGCCACCGTCAATTCCAGTGTTCATGTAACGCTGAAATTGACATGTCCATTTCAAATCAGAAAGTTAGGAAAATTGACTTTTTGGTCAACAGTGTGCCTCAATTTGCGTGCCAAAAGTCTAAAAATCTATAAAAACTATTCTGATTGGCTAAAAACTATATTTTCTAATATTAAATTATGATTTTAGAACTATCATTTAAGAATTATATTCTATAATAGTTAACGATTGTAAGGAACAACCTATTTAGCCACTTTTGTAGAATCTAACTTGTTAAATTTATGGGTCGGGGTAGATCGGACAACGTCTTGAGTCAGGACTTCATCCTTTTCCGGAGCAAGGCAAGTATCACTGTAGCTTATATTACTTGTATTCTATGCTGCATGTGTTTTATTCCTTGACATTGTTGGTTTACCTTTTCTATTTTGATGTACGAGAGTTATACCTGTTATCATCATACATTATCACCTAAATTTTTTGTCAATGTTCAATGCTCCAAGTTCAATTTTCAATGTTTATTATTTAATGGTCAAGTTTAAAGTTGATGTTAAAGTGATCATGTTTACTTGTGAGAGAGTTGGGAGGGAGAATACAACTAGTATGCGTGTGGTCTATGCAATGTACAAGTTTTTTTCCAAAGTCAATGTTAGTAGCGGTAGTTGCACCTCACGTACCAACTGCCTGATATCCTAACCCGTCAACATGCAGAACACTTGTATTCTAAAATACACAGTACATGTGACTTGATTCGTGTTGACATATTATCTAGTGGTTTGTCTTATATTAGTCATGCTCTCATATTGTTTTCGTGTCTTAGTTGTACCTTCAACTGCTCCATGTTATAGTTGTACTCTCAAACTGTTTCCAAGATATAGTGGTACTCTTTTTATATCTTGTTGTATTCATATTTTCTTTACTGTTATTCTGCATGCTTGTATATTATACTATAGTGTTATGGTGACTTGCTCCAATCCTGACCAGATAACTATTTTTCAGCTTTAGACGACATAGTTTGCCCGAGGTTTATGATGCGTATCTTGGTGACACTGATGTTACCAATGCCGGTTGCTTCGACTGACGTGGAGTAGCATATCGCTTCCTTTTGCTCTTTTGTATTATTCTTAACTATTTGACTTAGAGGACTTTAATTCTAGTTGCTTTTGTATTTATTTCTAGCGGGTTTGTTCCCGAGACTATCTTGACTTGTAGTGGATTTTTTTTTAATTATTTATTGAGACTTTAAGTTTAATCTTCTTGTCATGACTTAGATATGGATGATCTATGTGAACTATGTACTTGTTATGGATAACGCTTATCATAGATAGCATAATACCGTCGATGTTGTGGCGTATGCCGGGCTTGGACACGAACTCGTATCCCAAAAGTAGGTGCGGGCCATGACAGTCAATGTGTTGGTTAATTAGTCGTATTCTAGATCAATTGAGGAGGGTAAATGGGGGTATGTACCTGTAATGAGAGAATAGGACAACATGGATTCATTTCTGAATTCAGCAGCACTATTCTCTAAAATGGGACATGTTTTGCAAAACAAATTATATATATATATATATATATATATATATATATATATATATATATATATATATATATATATATATATATATATATATATATCGGTGAGACATGCAGCCAAAGTGGTCAAGAGATCGATTCCTGGTGGGAGAGTTCGCCACAATTACCTTCTTTCATATATATATATATATATACATATATATATATATATATATATATATATATATATATATATATATATATATATATGGGAGCGGATCAAAAGCCACCCCCTCACTCTCAGCCGTCCATTTAATGTTAATATTAATGTAAATATTAATGTTAATTTTAATATTAATGTTAATATTAATGTTAATATTAATGTTAATATTAATATTTATTTTATTTTTATATTAATGTTAATGTTAATGTTAATATTAATGTTAATGTTAATATTAATTTTAATGTTAAGTTTAATGTTAATTTTAGTATTTAACATTAATATTAATATTAACATTAATATTAACATTAAATGGATGGTTGAGAGTGAGGGGGTTTTCTAAGGGGGCTTTTGATCCGCTTCCTATATATATATATATATAAAATATATATATATATATATATATATATATATATATATATATATATATATATATATATATATTTTGTTGGCATTAAATAACTTAACTCAAAGTCTAACCAAACCAAACCCTATAATACCCAAACCCGACCCCAAGTCGCAACCCATCCTTTGCCGAAGCCCCCTTTAGCAGCTCCCTTATGTGGCCGACGCCCATATTCATTGAAACTCACTTCTATATATGTAAACCCTTCCAAAAAGCCTATATATATATCAACCTATCACAAAAGCCAAACCCTGACTAATCCCCTTTCTCTTGACCTACTACCACACCCTCTCCCTCTCTTATATTGGTCAACCCCAAGCCCAAACAACCCATCCATCATCATCCCCATCATCAAGAACCTTCTCCCTTAACCAAAATCTATCATTTACACCATCCTTCAACCCAAACTCTATTAACAGCCAAAATGATACCTCACCATCAAACCCATCAAACTGAAAGCACCCTGAGGGGGTGAATAGAGTCAAGCTAACTAATCAATTACTAAACGATTGCTAATAGGCAATTTAAAGATTAAGAGTGCCTGAGAAGAAGCAACAACAATACTGACACCCGATGTAACTTGGTATCCTTTTAAGGGGCACTAAAGTCCCGGACTCTCTCCCGCTTTAATCCACTATTATCACAAATTGTACAACATGAGTTTTATTCGAAGGCTCACCAATTTCTTACACTGGAGCTTTTATCCGAAGGCCTCTCCGACTTCAATACAAGATATTTGATTTGAATGCCTCTTCGACTTTAATACAAGAGCTTGGATCTGAAGACTCTCCAACAACAAGATCAAGATCTCTCTTACAACTCAAGAACGCTCTAACATAATTTGTGGTTTGGCAAGTGAAAGCTTTGGTGGAGTGTTTGTGGATAAGCTTTAGTACATTAAAAACTTTTAGGCTCAAAGCATCCACCTTAAATAAAGGGGTTCAAGGCTATTTATAACCAAAGCAATAGAAAGTTAAATAATGCAACTTTCAATCGACTAACGGAAGATCCATCAAATTTTCACAAAAGTTCGTCGGATCATCCACCTGCATAGTGCAACGGCTATAAATATAGCCTTTGGGATAATCGATGGGATATGATCTGACCTTTGGATTCTAAACGGTAACAATCCAGATTATCCATCGGATTTCCTCAAACTTTTTTTGGATAATCTGAAAGTTATAACAAAATGATTTATGTAGTCCATTCGGATCATATGTCGGTCATCTACGGAGATCCGCCGGATCATCCGACTGACTGTTCATAAGTGATCTAGGGTTGTTATCGACCCTAGATTTTGATTTTGTCATCCATTTTTTGTGTTTACAATTATTCTTATAAGACTCACTGCAGACTCCATATATGCTTAAGCAGGTGCATGCTTCTTCAGAATCTTGAAATGATGATGGCATGGCTTGGCTTCTTTCCTTGATAGATGATGGTGTCTTTCCTTAACGGTAGCTGTCCAAATATACCCAGATTGTGAAATATGAATACCTTTCAGGGGCTTCGCCCACAAACCCCCAAGGGGGTGTCCCTCTCGACTCCCGTCCGCTGACCGTACAATGGAACCTCCGAGTGCGTGGCTCTAGAGATGTCGTCGAGCGGTTCAAGGAACTCTTGTTGGATACCGTCATCGTTGGCCTACATGATTTCTTTATTGGATATGACGACATTGAGCTTTCTTATTGCATTTCTACCAATACATGTTAGACGAACAAAGCAATATACATAGAAGCAAGTATGATAAATTTAATGCATATTGGGACAATGCTAATAAGTTTAAGTATAAGTACAATAATGATAGCAGGAATATTAGTGGTATCATAATGTTAAACTTAATCAAATAACAGCAATAAATAACATAGTTTGATCATTGGACTAACATGAGGAACATGCGGGGATGCTTATGTGCGGTGTTATTATATATATATATATATATATATATATATATATATATATATATATATATATATATAAAATATATATATATATATATATATATATATAAAGGAGTATATATATAAAGGAAATATATATATAAAAGAGCTTTATTGAAGTATTAGGCGCAAAATACCGAAGCCTATACAAGTGAGCGCGCTCGACGCGAGAAGGACAAGATAAAAGAAAGAAACTGCCCAGATCGCGCACAAAAGGGGACCGGTTCTCGACGACAGCGGACCGCGCGAGAACCTTGGATTAAAAAAGGGCCTCCCAGAAAGCGTTTGGGACGTGCGTGCAGCACCTTTTGTGAATTTGTCTGATAACCTCTCTGTACAATTGAGGAGGGTGGAGTTGACGGCCTTCGTATCTGAATTTGTTCCTGTTCTTCCATAAGACCCAGATACGGGCGGTTACGACGATCTGATGTCTGTGGGAGCAGCCCCAGCTTGTCAAAAGATCATGGAAGCCCCCAATCGGGGGATGAGACTCATTCTATTGTGAAGATTGGACTAGATCTTAGTCGCCAGCTCCCCAGAAAGGAGGACGTGATCTACCGATTCCGAAGAGTGCTCCACGCAGCAGTGGCATCTGGACGCGAGGCTAAATCCGAGAGATCTTATTGATTCGTCCGTTGGAAACTTCCGACGTAAAGCACACCAGATAAGGATGGACCATTTGGTGGGAATGTAGGAATGCCAAAACTTAGTGTACGTGGTGTTCGGTACACCGTCGCCTCTAGAAACTGTTCTGGCGGAAGCCAGCATAAAATTCCTGCTCGGGTTGGAGGACCATCTCTACGTGTCAGGTGTTTCAGTGACCCGAAGGTTAGCAGCGAGTAGACTGTCGGCCACCGGCTGGCCGAACCAATTTCTGACCCTCTCCCAATGCCATCCGTCACTTTTCCCCAAAGATCCCCAATCTCGCATCCGTGCGGGGTACGAATATTGGGCTGGATGGTGTCTGTACTAAGCCACCATTCCTGATAGGCCGATGATCGCCCATCGCCTAACATAAGCCGAATTAAAGGTTCTGCGAGGATGCGTCTCCAAGCTAATCGAAGCCACGACGCTGAAGATCTGTTGTTGGTGACCGCCTCCGTCAGATAAGAGAATCTGGAGTATCTTGCTCTTATAAACCTCTTCCACAACGAGGTCTCCGCTCGCAACTTCCACCTCTGCTTCATGGAGCATGCGTCCACGATGTGGGCTAGTCTGCTGAATCCCAGACCTCCTTCTTCAGTGGGTCTAGCCATGGTATCCCAGCTGGCCCAGTGGTGTTTGTCTTTACCGTGGCTATGGCCCCAGAAGAACTTGGAAAATAAGGCCTCGAGTGAATGGAGGACCTTTTTGGAAGGGGAGCAGACAGCTAGGGTAAATAACGGGATGGAAGAAAGAACGTGTTTGATAAGGATCAATTTTCCCCCGGAGGAAAGAGTAGCGTTGTGCCATCCCGCAATCAGTTTGCGGATCTTGTCTACAAGGTGCTAGTATATGCCCGAGTTCGTCTTCCCGTACACTAGTGGGAAGCCCAGGTACAGAAAAGGCTGGTAGGCCTTGGCGAACGAGGTCATGTTGGAGAGCTCCGTAGAGCGGGATCTATCAGTATTGTGATGGGTGTAGATGACGTTCTTATTGTTGTTGACTCGCTGTCCGGAGCATCTGGTGTAACATTCGAGCGTACTGAGCACCACTCGATAGATCCGACATCTCTAGAGGAGAAGATGAGGACGTCATCCGCGTATACCAGGTGAGTGATAAACGGGCAGCCAGTGGTGGTATAAAAGTGGTGGAAACCGGGCAATCTGGGCATGCTATTGAGGTTTCTGCTGAGGGTTTCTGCCGCGATGATAAAAATGGCGGAGGAGAGTGGGTCCCCCTGTCTAACCCTACGGGTGGATCGAAAGAACCCAGCGGCCTGGCCATTGATGACGGTGGAAAACCAAACGTTGTTAATGGATCTGAAAATGATGTCAATCCAGGGTTTAGAAAATTTGAAAGCCCTGAGGACCCATATCATGAATTGCCTGTCCAGGCGGTCGTAGGCCTTCTTCATGTCCAGTTTGATGGCAACGTTCCCCCTTCTGGACGGGAACTTCATACATGTGATCATCTCTTGAGCAAGGAGGATGTTGTCAGTGATATTCCAACCTTTAATGAACCCGCTTTGCTTATCGGAGACGATCTTGGAGAGGAGGTTGGACATCTGGTTGGCGACTATCTTCGATATGATCTTGTTGGTGAAAGTGCATAAGCTGATAGGACGGAAGTCTTTGAAGGTTTCTGGGTTGTCTTTCTTTGGAATGGGGATGACGTTGGCACAAGAGATGGACTTGGGGTATCTTGCCCCTTGAAAATAGGCAATGGTGGCCTCGAGTAAGTCGGATTTTAAGATATCCCAACAGTGTCTAAAGAAGACGCCGTTGAAACCATCAGGCCCCGGAGCACTATGTTCATTGATAGACCAGACCGCCTCCTTGACCTCTTCCTCCGAAGGAGTAGCCAGCAGGGTCTCGTTCACGCTGTCGCTGATGAGGGATGGTATCTCTGACAGGAGCGCGGCGTCTTTCACGATCGGCTCTTTAGTGAAAAGGTTTTGGTAGAAGTTTGCCGCGGCCGCCTGAATGTCACCTTGATCCTCCAGCAGGGCGCCATTGTCATCATATATCCGATGTAATTTTAATTTGTTTTTGCGGCCTTTAACACAAGCGTGGAAGAAACCCGTGTTCCGATCTCCCTCGGTGTCCCAGGTCAATCTGGCGTTTTATCTCCAGAATTCTGTTTCCACTTTCAGCCTAGATTTGAGAAGAGCTCTGGCAAGGTTTAGCATGGCGCAAGCATTCGGGGAACTGTTGATGGCGAACTCGTGCTCGGCACGAGTGACGTCGTCCTCCGTCATCTTAATAGCCTGGAAGATGTCACCAAAGGTGAAATGGCTCCAGGACGTTAATGCCTTACGAGTGGCTTTCAGTTTGGCCGCCAACCTCACCAAAGGGTCGGGGATCGAGACAGAGTTCCAAGCATCATTAATGACATTCTGGAATTGTGGATGATGTCGCCAGAAGTCGAGAAAACGGAAGGCTTTTTTAGTGCTGGTGTGGTTGTCGCCGATCCTAATGAGCAAGGGGAATGATCCGATCCCATAGAGTTTAAATAAGAGTGGTGGGTGATAAGGCCCATGTCGGACCACCCGTCGTTGACTATCGCTCGATCCAAACGAGAGTATTGCCGACGGTGACCCTCCTGCATGTTGCACCAGGTGAAAGCACTGCCATGAAAGGGGATGGGGGTTAGGTTGTCGTGGAAGATGAAGTTGTTTGAAATCATCCATCGTCGGCTGGGAGGGCGATTGCCCCCCTGATTTCTCCTCTCTGTAGGATACTGTGTTGAAGTATCCGATGCAGAGCCACGGGGTACCAGGATAAGTTGAGGTAGCTTCCAGCAAGTCATCCCACAGCAGGCGGCGCTCGGGGATGTCACAGCTCCCATAGAAGGCGGATAGGATGGAGCGGGATTTGAGGGTCGGATGCTCGACCCAACAAGAAAGAGCCTGAGGCGAATCTTTTATGATTCCAAATCTGAATTCCGGCGCGAGAAAAATCCAAATGTCATTGCATCCCGAGATGGCGTGGGGGAATCCCAGCTTGAGTTGAGTGGCTTTGATTCTTCTTTGTAGTATTTTTGGTTCAATAATGATTAAGAGGTCGATACGGTTGGTTTTCTTGAGGCTGAGGATTCTATTCAGCGACGGTTTGTTCCCAAGCCCTCTGACGTTCCAAGAGATGAGATTAAGCATTGGATGAGGGAGTAGGAGGAATGGGGAGGTTAACCTTCAAGGCGGACCTAGTTCTCATGGTCGTCTGCTGCTTCTGTTTGTTTTTGTTCTTATTTTTTTTGGAGGAGGTTTTTTGGTGGGAGAGGTAGTGGATCCGTTGCCCATGTTGTCGCTGGAGGTCTTGTTACTGGTCTCTGGCCAGGTTGGCTCAAGAAGATGATCTTTCAGGGCACATAGGGAGTTGCCGCGGTCTAAGAAACCCCTTTCCTTGGCTTGTCTGAATCTTTCATTGAAAGCGGGATCGGCAGTCCCTTCCCCGGAGCCTAAGGGGTGACCACTGTCCAGAGGTTCCCTTCATTGGCTATCCAGAACATGCCAGTTAAGGGGATAAAGGCTTGGTTACGTGCCTGTTTTTTGAAGGAGGACTTGAGAGGTCCAGCGCCTGTCGAGGGGGTTATCGTCTTGGGAGCGGAGCTGGTTGAGGTAGTGAGAAGGAGACGAGGGTGCAGATCCTTATCCGGGTGGAGCTCCATCTGCTCTTCTCCAGGCTAGTACAGGCGGCCGATGGTGGGGGGGTGAGACTCCTCAGAAGGGGGATAATAGACTCAGAAAGGTTGTGGGTGGAGAAGATGTCTGGGTGGGGGGGTGAGGGGAGTTCTGTCGCTCAACTGGGCTGTTGGGCTCAGAGGGATCTGTCCGGGCGGCTGTATCGATGGCGGGCATGGCGAGCTTTCTGGGGTTATCAGGGGTGCTGTTAGAAGAGGTGCAAGTGAGAAGGTCAAAGGGGTTGTTGAGGGAGATAGCGGGTGGTATGAATGGAACGATGGCGGAACTAATCTTGATGATCAGGAGGAAAGAAGGCAATAGGGCGATCTTTTCCATCCGAAGGGGAGGATTGTGGGACTGTTTTTGATTCTCCGATTTAGGGTCGCGTTGATCAGCCTGCGCATGCGGGTTGCACGAGCTGGGCTTTTAAAGCTCTGGGTGGGCCCTGTAACAGTGCTGCTTAGAGTGGCCGCTCATCTGGCAGTGCTTGCAGAAAATGATGTTGTTGTCGTAGACCAGCATTTGGCGGTATGTTTGGTCGTCTAGCTCAATGTCTATGAGTTTAGGGGGATCATTCGCGAGGTCTAGCTCCACGCATATCATAGCATAGTTGCATTTTAAGAGGTTGCGGGTTTCTTCTTCGATGGCTACCAGGGTCCCAAAGGAGCTGCTATCCGTTTGAGGGCAGCTGCGGGAAAGCAGACCAGAGGCAGGTTAGAGAGGGTGATCCATGTGGATATGATTGTCGAGTCGACTTTGGGGTTGAAGTTAGGAGACCACTTGACAATTTTAACTGTTTGTGTGCTAATACTGTAAGTGCCCTTGGCCCGGTCAAGGGAGTAGTCTGGTTCGGAAGACAGGTGAAGGGGCATGTGCTTGGGTTCTAGCGGAGCTACCCGGAAGGCAGCCGAGAGGCCCCACCTAGCGACCGCTTCAGTGACAAAGGGGATTTTCGGGCATCCGGATCCAAATTTGAGGACAAAGGTTTTGTTGAAAGGGGCGGACAGGGAGGATATTTCCATAGCGGCGAAGGGGACCCGGATGGGGTATCCGACTGGAGTAGGTGAGAATACCACATCTGGAACTTGAATCTCCACCGCATTAGGAGTTAGGTGCTTCCCACGATCAGGCCGAAGAACCTCGGCGTAAGAGGGCGCTCTGGGGGGTCCTCCGCACTAGGGATGGACGAGTGAGCGGTAGCTCCAGGAGGGGCCACAGTACGGGGAATGCCCGAAGGAGAGGGGTCACCTGACGAAGGATGCAGCGAAGGGTGGCACTGGATAGAGGAGGTGCAGCTCATCGTGAGCGCAACAGGGCTGTAGGGATTAGGTTATGCCTGGATGGGCCTGGCTGACGCTCTGCTTGTGGGCCCATTAGGGTTGGGCGCTGGTAGATGTGTCACGCCAAGGCTGTATGGCATGGCTCCCGAGGAGGGGGATCGTGGGCGGGAAGTAGAAGCGGAGCGCACAAAGGGGGAGAAGATGCCTGAACCGCCCGGCGGTGCAATCGAGGTCAGGGAGGTGGATAGGAGACCATGTGGGCAGGCGCCCGGAAGGTGGGTGGCCTTAGCCGCGGTGGGACGGGCACCAACAGGAGGTCTCGGTGCCCAACATAGCACGCAACCCTCGACAGAAGCCAAAGGGCACACAAGAGGACGAGTGCTTCCCTCAACATGCGCCAGGGGCAAGCACAATCAGCAGGTTGTGCCAAGAGGGCACAAGCAGAAATGAGCAGCGGGGGGTTGGCGCAGTCTGCTGCATGTGCCAAGGGGCACAGAGTAGGGGCCCTATCCGCTGGGGCCATGAAAGCTGACGGGATGTGTCCACGTTGACCGCGCCTGTGCTGCCGGTCAACTGGCGAGCCTACTGAGCCCTGTGAAACGTCGGAGGGGGGGCGAGATGGGCTGAACTGATGGGGAGCCCGACCCTCGGGGGCAGGAGGGGCTAAGGCGCCAGGTGCGGCGACGAAGGGGAGGCAGGGAGGTGGAGTTCGGCCTGCTGGCGAGAGGGCCAAGGCGAGAGGAGGCGGCAGACGGGTTAGAGCGAACCCACCATCGTCCTATGAGAGCGAGTTGCTCTGCGGTCCAATCGAGGGAAGGGGGGGCCGATGATGGAAGGGGAAGTCGCTGGGAGGGAGTTGACGCGGTGGCCTCGGCCGAGGAAGGTACGGCTGTCGGCGGCGACGTCTCCTCCCGATACTGAAGGACGAAGAGGGGTCCTCTCTGGGTGTGCCAGTGGGCCCCGCTGTAGCGGCTCCCGAAGCAGAGCCAACTGCGCCAGGCGGGGACCCGAAGGAGACAGAGGGTGCGCCAAGCACAGGCAGAGGCACGTGCCAGAGGGCGTAGCCCCCGACGCTGAACAGGTTGCACCCCTCTCCAAAGGAGCAGGCGGCTCCTAAATTATGCCCAGCTCCAAAGGAGCAGGCGACTACTGGAATGCGCCCAAAGGCATGAGGATATGAGGCCGAGCTAACCAGCTTGTGCCAAATGGCACATCTCCCGAAACGGGACAAGCTGCCCCCAAAGGCCGGTCGAACCGATCGGGTGGCTCCTGAATTGCGCCCAGCTCCAAAGGAGCAGGCGACTTCTAGAATGCGCCCAAAGGCGTGAGTCCATGAGGCCGGTCTAACCAGCTTGCGCCAAATGGCAGATCTCCTGAGATGGGACAAGCTGCGCCGAATGGCCGGACGAACCAGCTTGCGCCCAAAGGCACAGCTCTAGAGACAGAATGACCTGCGTACAGCACGGTCTCCAATGAAGATGATGTGAGCCTGCACGCAACAGAGGGCACAGGCCCCAACATAGGCGTCGGAACCGAGGCAAGCTCGCTGCTCCCTAGAAAATTCAAAAAATGGGGGGAAGAGGAAGCTGGAAGGGGGGTGGGTGAGCGGGGGGCGGTGGGGGGCCAACGGAAGGAGGAACAGTGGGCTTAGCTGAAGAAACGGTGGCAGGTGGCCGGTCCCAGGGAGGTGGATCCGGGGGAGCGACACCAGGAGAGCAGCGGTGGATTGAAAGAAAGGGAGGAAGACGGAGGCGGTGTGGCCCGGATGGAAGAAGTAGGCAACGGTGGGGGGAACGGGGAGCTCCGTGAAGAGCACACGGTGGGGGACGGCGGTGGAACCGAAGGGAGATCCAAAAAAGCTAGGAGATCAGCGGGTTAGGCCATGAGAAGGAGGGCAGGGGGGTCCAGCAGAGCTCCGGCGCAGCCCCGCGACGGTGAGCGTGACTGCACTAGGCGGGGCACTGCGGTCGGAGCTCGCGAACGCAAGATCGGAGGGGGGAGCAGCATCCGAAATTTTATTATATTATATTATATATATATATATTATTATATATTATATATTATATATATTTGTATATTATATATATATTATATATATATTATTATTATATATTATACATATATAAATATAATATATAATATAATATATATATATATATATATATATATATATTAATATATATTTTATAATATTATATATATATATATATATATATTTATATATATATATATATAAAATAAAAAATTATATATATATATATTTTTTTATTATATAGATATATATATTATATATATATATATATAATAATATATAATATATATATATATATATATATAATATATATATATAATATATATATATATATATATATATTATATATAGATATATATATATAGGAAAAAAGGTAATTGTGTCGACGACCCTACTAAAAATCGATCTCCTGACCACTCGGGCTCGCTTACCACTCCAGGAGATCGATTTCTAGTAGGGCCGTTCGACAATAATTACCATTTCCATATATATATATATATATATATATACGTCAGCTCTAGCTCCCAAGGGAGCACTGCAGACAACGGATGTCACGTCCGGAGTTCTACAGAGTTAATTGTCCTCATTTTATATCTGGGGACCGATCATCCTCGCTTAACGTGATGTCGTACAAGTCTAAATTACACTTGTTCAACGCAAAGAGATGCATAATGATAGTCTTTATAATTGAAACACATCGCAGCGGCACCCCCTCAAACCCCGTCCGCTTATCGGACAGCGGAACCCCCGAGTGCGTGGCTCCGAAGATGTCGTCGAGTGGTTCAGAGAAATCTTGTAGAATACTATCGTCTTTGGTCCATCATAATTTCTTCAGTGCATATGTCCATATTGATCTTATATATTGTTTTTTCTGCAAATACGTGTTTGATGAATAAAGCAATATGCAAGTATGATAAAAATAGTGCTGATTAGGATCTATGCTAAGTTTAAGTAAAAGTACTATAGTGATAGCATGAATATTAGTGATGTCATTATGTTAAACTTAATCGAATGACCACAATCAAAAAAAATGGTTAGATCATTGGGCTAACAATCTCTCCCTTTTTTATTATAGTAACTCGGTTAAGTTTAAGATAGATATGATAGAAGCCCATATCACTAATATATAAAAAAATAAGCACATATCACTATAAGGTATAAGTAAATATGATATAGTGATTGTATAAAGATTAGTGATTTTATAATGCTAAACTTAATCGATTTATCATATTCAAAAATATGATACGATCATTGGGCCAACACAAACCACCATTGCCATCATCTTTAACCGACCAAGCAAGGAGTAGTAACCTAAGGACAAGCAAGGAAGAGTGCTTCTTGGACAGAAGAAGCAATACCATCAAATTTTCTAAAGCTTTCGGTAAAGATTCGACATTTTCTTTCTCAAACCCCATTTCATATTCTTTTATGTGAATGTCTTATAACCCTTGCTTTGCCATATTTTGCTATATTAAAATTCATCTTAGGTTGCATGTTATATTGATGAAAGAATTATAAAATTTCGATCGCACTAGTTTGCTAGTTTTGTGTGATTGTTTGAGAATTTGATATCAAACTTAAAACAGAATATATATGTGTTTTAATTCTGGAAATAAATTACTACATATATTTATGGTATTTACGTGCCCATATCTGAACAGTAAAATTGTGTATCGTAAACCATATTCTTGATTATAAATACGACATATTTTGACACATAAATATATATGTGATGATTTTAGGACTTAAAAAGCTTATTTACTTCTGAGTTTTAATCATATTTTAACCTACTTTTACATGATATAGGTGTAAGCTCCATTGGGTATTTATTTTTATTTATTTAATGTGATTATTTATTATTAAACTATATTTTTATTTTAATTTTCATCATAAATACACTTTCCCATAGCTTTAATTTTTGAAGCACAACAATTGACAATTCTTCGGAATCAATTTCATATTCATGTTCTAGATGAGTCCACCTTTGTTTAGGCATATCATGTCCCACTCAAACATTTTATTTTGCACTATATTTTTCTTGTACAACTTTCTGGTCAAAATGGTTAATTTGGCCCTTCACCATTCGATGTATTTTCAATTCCAATTTGAGACCCAAATCCGATCAAAATATTTTTTTATCAAATATATGATTTTGACCTATTTTGAGCCTACTACACATATGCCAATAGTATCCCACTCAATTGATTTCTTATGTGCTATTTATTTTCAAATGGCACACAAGACCCATTTAATGAACTTTTGAAATATATCTTGACTCGATAAATTGTACCGACACAAAACTAGTCTAACAAGCTTTGGCAGATCTTATTTTATGTTGCCTTAATGTAATATAATAATTTTAGATTGGTTTCAATAAATGTCCAGCAATATAGGTTCAAATCCAATAATTAAACCCATGAGATTTGTTTCTTATTAACCAAATTAAATCTTTTGGAGATGCACTTATACATATCTTGTTGGACCACCAAACCGTACCAAATTCTACTAAACCAAATCCTATCAAACCATAACCCTAAAACCTAACTTCTTTTATATATTAATCATCATAACATCCACCACCCTTTCCTCCTTCAACCAAACCCAAGCCCCCCTTCCTCCTTAGCCGAACCCGCCAACCCATAGCAGCCGCCACCTTTCCAACCCCTTTTCGACTACCTCTTAATGTGCCACAAACTACATGAACAACCTAGAAGACCCCCTTCAACCCTATCAAGCCCCGGAGGAGTCTCATCTACTAGTTTGGTCATTTGAAGGCCGAACTTGAAGGTTTTTCCAGCCGTAATAAAAATTTTGAATCCAGGTTTGACATCTTTGCACACATTACATCTAATTTATTGATCTTTTTGACACAAAAAAATTCTAATGTGTACCCCTATATTTCCTCTTCCTTTTTCATGAAGCCCGGCATGTGGTTCTATTCTATTTGTCCGTGGCGTTCGTTGCACGAAAGTTGGTCCAAATTGAACCTATTTTGGTGCATGCTTGATTTTGGCATCTTAAGAAAGCCTTTCGACCTAAAAAAAAGTAATGATCCTAACATCTTATTCTATCATCCTACTATGCTTGATTGTGATCTTGTTGAGTTTTCATATTTTTGTACATTCTTTTTCGTCGTACAAATTATCGAACATAAAAATTCATCGCATCTAATTTTGCTTTCAGACTCGAAAGTTTGTAGTATTTTTCTATAGTGGTTATCATGTGTTCTTTGTTGAAAAAAATTTATTATTATTTTTTAATTTATTTTAGAATTAATATTTATTAAAAATCGATTTGCTTTCAGGTCCAATTTAATCGACAATTGGCTAGTGGTGCTACTAGTTTGATATAATTGTTAGAGGCTTGATTTATTGCAAATGTTTTAAGTTTAATATATATAATATTTAAATAAATATTCCAAAATTAGATATTATTTTTTATTTTATAATATATTTTATCATGGTAACATGATGCTCTATATAGTAGATACGGTTATATATGGTTATATATTAGTTTGGCTAGAATATGCCTAGTTTGTACTATATATGGTTTGGCTATATACGGTGTGACATGGAGATGTTTTAATTGGTAGTTTTATCATTTATTAGGAGTTCATGAAGGTGTGACCGAGGATACCGGAGTTGGACCATTTTACGCACGTTTGGAGACTACAGGCAAGTGTACCTTGCCAAAGTTTTGGTAGTTATTTACTTTGTTTTATTTTTTTATTTTTTATTATTTTAGATATTGTGGACATAGGATTAGTTGATACTTAGCATCCTAATTGTATTCGGGTGTCGATGGCAGCATATAGATATCGGGTATCAATATTAGGCATGTGCATTTAATTCATATTTTATTGACAAATAGACCGTAGGACAATGGCACGATCATGATAAGAGTCTACATAAAATATTCATGGCTACGTACTTCGTGATAGGATACATGTTTATTACTTGTACTTGATATCTACTTAACTTGACATGACTTAACTGGATAGTTCTAGACCATGGGATGGGGAGGACATTACCATAATATCAGGCTATATTTACTCCTATGACCTTATTTCCAAATTTTGGACTTAGTGGTTTTCTCTACTCATATGTCGTCGTCTCTATAGCAGAGCTTCGAGGTTATCTTGACACGTATGCCCTTGGTCCTAGGACACGGTGCCTTGGGGTAATAGCCTTTTGAGGAGCTTGTGAGCCTTACTGGCTGAAGCCTGATATCCGAAAGTGTTATCACTTAGTTGGTTATGTAGTTACCCTCAGTGCATGTATTTTCTTTATTGTTGCGTTGGCATATTGTTTGTACCTTGCTATGCCCCTGAGGACTTGATAATCTCTCCAGGTAGTCGACTGAGAGGATTTAATTTTTGTGACATGATGTTGCTATTTATGATTCAGGTATTATCGTGAGTTCATATTTTATCCATACTTGCATTTGATCTTTAGCCTAGTTTTATAGACCTATATTGTTCTTCGGGTCTATTCAAACATATATATTAATGGGTTACAGATCATAACACATATCATTTGATTCTTGATATTTAATTATCATATGGATTAAGGTATATGTTAGTTGTTGTGATAGATAGATTTAGAAAACCAAGACAATGTATATGTATTCGATCTGGGTTGGAGTTTACTTGATAC